>CM075980.1:650712-1028275 GCA_038087875.1 Malacoraja senta | reverse complement strand
ACGGTGTAACATAGAAACTAGGTGCAGGAGGAGTAGGCCATTCGGCCCTTCGAGTCAGCACCGCCATTCAATATGATCATGGCTGATCATCCCCAATCAGTACCACGTTCCTGCTTTTCCCCCATATCACTTGATTCCGTTAGCCCTAAGAGCCAAATCTAACTCTCTTGCAAACATCCAGTGAATTCCACAGTGGCTTCCTTCAGTGGCAGAGAATTCCACAGATTCACAACTCTCTGGGTGAAAAAGTTTTTCCTCGGCTCAGTCCTCATAAATCTTTTTGTGTGGGAAGGAACTGCAGATGCTGGTTTACACCGAAGATAGACACTAAATGCTGGAGTACTGTAACTCAGTAGGACACAAAGCAGCTCTGGAGAGAAGGATTGGGTGAGGTTTCAGGTCGAGACCCTTCTTCAGACGGGGAGTCAGGGGAGAGGGAGTCCAGAGATATGGAAAGGTAAAGTGTGACGACGACAGATCTTTTTTCACGTTATCAGGTATCAGTTTCTTACGTTATCATGTTATCAGTAAGCAGACGATGATCAAGGAAATGGAGGATGGTTCATTGTTAACTGAGATGGAAGGTGACAAGGAGGCATACAATCAGTAAAATTAATCAGGTCAATGAACTGGGGTGGAGGAGGGAGGGAGAGAGGAAAACCAAGGGTTACTTGAAGTTAGAGAAATCAATATTCATAATGCTGGGTTGTAAGCAGCCCTAAAGAGAGAGTTAGATTTAGCTATTAGGGCTAAAGGAATCAGGAGATATGGAGAAAAAGCAGGAATGGGGTACTGATTTTAGATGATCAGCCATGATCATATTGAATGGCGGTGCTGGCTCAAAGGGGCGAATGGCTTACTGCTGCACCTATTTTCTATGTTTCTATGAGGTGTTGTTCCTCCAATTTGCACTGGTCCTCACTCTGACAGTGGAGGAGGCCCAGGACAGAAAGGTCAGTGTACAATACAATACAATTTATTTGTTGTCATTTGAACCTCATTGAGGTTCAAACGAAATTTGGTTTCTGCAGTCATACAAACAAGAGAAAGAACCAAGACACAACACAATTTACACAAACATCCATCACAGTGAATCTCCTCCTCACTGTGATGGAAGGCAAAGTCTTATCTCTCCCCTGCACTCCCCTTTCTCCTCCCGATGTCAAAGTCAAAGCCCCCGGCGGGCGATGGTAATTAAGTCCCGCGGCCATTAAGGCCACGCGGGCGATGCAAGGCCGCGCTCCGGGTCTTGATGTTGGAGCCCCCGGCGGGCGCTGGCAAGTCCCGCGGCCATTAAAGCCGCGCCGGGCGATGTAAGGCCCCGCTCCAGGTCACTTTCAACCGCGCAATTCGGGCGGGATAAGTTGCCGTTGCGGAAGCTCCGAAAAGCGGTCTCCCACCAGGAAACCGCGAGCTCCCGGTGTTACCGTCCACCGGACCTGCAGCTGGAGCCTCCGAATCTCCGGGGTCGGGCCGCAGCAGCGAGCCACCACAGCTCCTCCCGTTCCGAACTCGGCCAGCTCCGCGATGGTGAGTAGTCCGCAGGCTCCGCGACTGGAGCCCCAGGTCGTTCCGGTTGGAGGCCGCTCCACGGTGCTAGGCCCCAACGACAACGGAGACCCGACAGAGAAAGTTCGGGTCCTCCGTACAGGGAAAATATTTTAAACGTTTACCCGCCCCCCCCACACATACCCAGTTTAAAAAAAAACACTATAAACTACACTCAAACGAGACAAGAAAATAAAAAAAGACAGACGGACTGCAGAGGCCGCTGCGACTTGGGAATTGGAGGGAATTCGAGGGGGAGTAAAAGCGTTTTACAACCAGGAAATCGCATAGGCCCAGGCAGACTGAGTGAAGGTGTCATAGAGTCTGCAGGATGACACCCTTCGGCCCATCTCGATCGTGCTGACCAAGATGACCCATCTAAGCTACATCCGATTGCCCGCGTATAGTTTAGTTTATTTATCGCCACGTGTACCGAGGTACAGAGAAAAGTTTTTTGTTACCTGCTAACCAGTCAGCGGAAAGATATACATGATTACAATCGAGCCGTCCACAGTTGGAAGAAAGCGAATGGCATGTTGGCCTTTATAATGGGGTAATGGAATGGGGTACTGATTGGGGATGATCAGCCATGATCACATTGAATGGCGGTGCTGGCTCGAAGGGCCGAATGGCCTACTCCTGCACCCATTGTCTATTGTCAGTGTACAGATACATGATACGGGGAATAACATGTAGTTTAAAGATTGAAGATAGTCCGAGGGTCTCCAGTGAGGTAGATGGTAGCTCAGGTTTCCTCTTTAGTTGTTGATATAATGGTTCAATCGCCTGATAACAGCTGGGAAGAAACTGTCCCTGAATCTGGAGGTGTGCATTTTCATGCCTGGTATCCCTCTAAACCCTTGGTACTATAACAACATTTTAAGGACATTTGGACAGGTACATGGACAGGAAATGTTTAGAGGGATATGGGCCAGACGCAGGCAGGTGAGACTAGTGTAGATGGGCACCTTGGTCGTCAGGGGCAAGTTGGGTTGAATGGCCCGGTTCCATGCTCTATGACTCAGTGACTGACTCTGACCTTTCCTATCCATGTAATGCTTGGCCTGTTATCAGACCAAGCATAGACCAAGAGACGTGCTCATACCGTCTAGGCCTGCTGAAACTTCCAGTTGCTAACTATTTTAACTCCACTTCCCATTCCCAAATCCACATCCTGTCATTGGCTTCCTCCATTGTCAGAGTGAGGCCACACGCAAACTTGAAGAACAGTAACTCAGCGGGTCAGGCAGCATCTCTGTAGAACATGGATAGGTGACGTTTCACAGAGTGCTGGAGTAACTCAGCGGGTCAGGCAGTATCTGTGGAGAACATGGATAGGTGACGTTTCACAGAGTGCTGGAGTAACTCAGCGGGTCAGGCAGCATCTCTGTAGAACATGGATAGGTGACGTTTCACAGAGTGCTGGAGTAACTCAGCGGGTCAGGCAGCATCTCTGGGGAACATGGATCGGTGACGTTTCGGGTCGGGACCCTTCTACAGACTGATTGTAGGGTGGGGGTCCCAAGCACAGATTCATACATGCACATACGTACATTTGCACATACACTCACACTCATATGCGCAAACACTTATGAACATACCCATGCATGCAATGCACATGAGTGTACATGCACGCAGTCACCACATGCAAGCACGCAAATTCATGCAGATGTGCACACACATGCACACACACTCACACGCATAGAAACATAGAAACATAGAAATTAGGTGCAGGAGTAGGCCATTCGGCCCTTCGAGCCTGCACCGCCATTCAATATGATCATGGCTGATCATCCAACTCAGTATCCCGTACCTGCCTTCTCTCCATACCCCCTGATCCCTTTAGCCACAAGGGCCACATCTAACTCCCTCTTAAATATAGCCAATGAACTGGCGTCAACTACCCTCTGTGGCAGAGAGTTCCAGAGATTCACCACTCTCTGTGTGAAAAAGTTTTTCCTCATCTCGGTCTTAAAGGATTTCCCCCTTATCCTTAAGCTGTGACCCCTTGTCCTGGACTTCCCCAACATCGGGAACAATCTTCCTGCATCTAGCCTGTCCAACCCCATAAGAATTTTGTACGTTTCTATAAGATCCCCTCTCAATCTCCTAAATTCTAGCGAGTATAAGCCAAGTCTATCCAGTCTTTCTTCATATGAAAGTCCTGACATCCCAGGAATCAGTCTGGTGAACCTTCTCTGCACTCCCTCTATGGCTATAATGTCCTTCCTCAGATTTGGAGACCAAAACTGTACGCAATACTCCAGGTGTGGTCTCACCAAGACCCTGTACAACTGCAGTAGAACCTCCCTGCTCCTATACTCAAATCCTCTTGCTATGAAGGCCAACATACCATTCGCTTTCTTCACTGCCTGCTGCACCTGCATGCCTACTTTCAATGACTGGTGTACCATGACACCCAGGTCTCGCTGCACCTCCCCATTTCCTAATCGGCCACCATTTAGATAATAGTCTGCCTTCCCGTTTTTGCCACCAAACTGGATAACCTCACATTTATCCACATTATACTGCATCTGCCAAACATTTGCCCACTCCCCCAGCCTATCCAAGTCACCTTGCATACATATACACTTGCATGCACACACATACGGTATGCACACACACACCTGCATGCGCACACGTAGGGACATATGCACGCACACACACACACGTACATACACTGCAGCCGTGGCTTTCTGTGACATGATGATTTGCTGGGTTTTGTATTTCTGGCGGTGCTGGGATGAGCCACCAGAGGGCGGTGCCAGCCCAGTGTTGGCATCGGCCTCCCCTGCATTCAGACACGATAACCTGTGGACTCAGACAATAAGGCAGGATCCATAAGGCAGCACTCAATTGTAAACTTATAGTCAGTCATATAGTCATTGGCTCAACCCATATGGTTCTCTAGTGCTGAGAATTATAAAGATTGATGACTCTTTGAGAGAAGGTCATAAGATCATAAGTGACAGGAGTAGAATAAGGCCATTCGGCCCATCAAGCCTACTCCGCCATTCAATCATGGGTGATCTATCTCGTCCCCTTAACCCCATTCACCTGCCTTCTCTGCCACCTGTACTAATCAAGAAGAAATTGCTCATCCCCATCGGAAACAGATACCCCCTTATCCTGAGGCTCCATCTTCCATCTCCCACCACTCTCCCACCACTCTCCCACACTCCCAATGCGGGAAAATTTTCTCCCAGCATCTCTATCAATGAGCAACAGTGCACCAGAGTGAAAAGAACTTGCATTAGGGTTCAGACTTCGAAAAATATGTAAACGTATGTACGATTAAGTTGTATGTACGATTTAGGGTTGTGTCGTCCGCTTCTCAAGTTTGCGGACGACACAACCCTGATTGGACTGATCCAGGATGGGGAGGAATCTGCCTACAGACAGGAAGTGTCACAGCTGGTGTCCTGGTGCCATAGCAACAACCTGGAGCTCAATGCTCTTAAGACAGTGGAATTGATTGTAGACTTTAGGAGAGCTCCCCCTCCCCTCACCCCACTCACCATCAACAACACCACAGTCACATCTGTGGAGTCTTTTAAGTTCCTGGGAACCATCATCTCCAAGGACCTTAAGTGGGGGGCTACCATCGACTCCACAGTCAAAAATGCACAACAGAGGATGTACTTCCTACGGCAGCTGAGGAAGCACAATCTGCCACAGGCAATGATGGTCCAATTCTACACGGCCATCATGTTCTCACCTTCTCCATCATGGTCTGGTTTGGCTCATCTACCAAGCACGACACCTGGAGGCTGCAGCGAATCGTCCGATCAGCAGAGAAGGTTATTGGCTGCAACCTTCCCTCCATTGATGAACTGTACACTGCAAGGGCCAGGAAGCGAGCGGGCAAGATCATCTCTGACCCCTCTCACCCTGGCCACAAACTCTTTGAATCACTTCCCTCTGGAAGGCGACTCCGGACTGTCAAGGCTGCCACAGCCAGACATAAAAACAGTTTTTATCCACGAGTAGTTGCTCTACTCAACAGCCAAAAATCTGTAGCCTCCCTTTGATCTGGTATTTTGTTGGTTCACATGCTTGATCAATGGTGTTTTATCATTAATGTATTATTATTATTAATGTTTAGTGTTTTCTGAGTCATTCGTAACTGTCACTGTATGTCATGTTGTTACTTGTGGGCGGAGCACCAAGGCAAATTCTTTGTATGTGAATACTTGACCAATAAACGTACTTACTTACTTATTATGAGTGGCATAGATAGGGTAGACACTCAGAACCTTTTTTCCCCAATGTGGAAATGTCAAAGACTAGAGGGCACAGTTTAAAGGTGAGAGGAGCGATGTAGGGGCAGATGTGTGGAGAAGGTTTTTTTTTTACACAGAGAGCAGTGGAACCCTGGTACACGTGACAATAATAAACCTAAACCTAGTTTATCTTAGCATCAGGTTCTACACAGACATTGTGGGCCGAAGGGCCTGTTCCTGTGCTGAACTGTTCTTTAAGCTCAAGTTCAAGAGTGTCAGGGGACGTGGGTCAGAAGGAAGTGAGAAGATTCAAGCTGAGTGGCAACAAAGGCGCGGAGGAGGGTCTCGGCTGCAGGTGGGCCTAGGCAGGGGTTGTGTGACGGAAGTGTGAGCAGGTGGTTCTACTACCAGAGAGGATGTGGTGTCAGGGAGTCAGCCTGGGGTCACACAAGGAGCAGCCTTAGCTCAGGCAGTAGCCATTGAAATGGGCCTGTGATTGATCTGCCAGTAATAAGTCTGTTCATTTTAAACGCAGCGGGACTGAAGCACTTGGACTCTCGGCCCTGAAACAGGCCCTTGGGGCTTGTCTGTTTCCTGGGCAGACCAAGCAGGTCTGCTTTAGGAACGGACTTGCATCCAGTTTCACACATTTGAAAAGAGCGTCAGTGACATCCGTGATTTACGCAGGTTCATCGAGAGGACATTTTCACAAGGGCTGCTGCGAGGAAAGGCTTTGCATTTCTATGGCACCTTATCACACCTTTCAGCAGTGTTTCAAAGCACTTTGCAGGCATACAAATCGCTCCAAGTGCAGTTTGCACTGTGAATTCCAACGAGCCGTCAAATTCATTACTTCTTGTCTGCAAAAGGATTGCATTAAAAAACTCAAGGAGGACAGGGTAACTTTCTCAAGTTTACATAGAAAAGTGTAACACATTAAACCTAAAGGTTTAAATGATATACTTTATAAACCTAAAGGTTTAAATGTTATGTTTTTAAATGTTAAAGTACACTCAGAACCTACAACAAGACAATCTGAGACCAAAACATATTGACCACGTAGTGTGAGAGTGAACCAGCAATAATTTGATAACTCAGGAAGGTTTCATTGTCCGTGTGTAACGGGACAGGAAAATGAAATGTCTACTTGCTACAACTTTGCAGACACATTAAACACTACAACAGAACAAATAATGAATAATAATAATGAATAATGAATAAATTTATTGGCCAAGTATTCACATACAAGGAATTTGCCTTGGTGCTCTGCCCGCAAGCGACAACATGACATACAGTGACAGTTAGGAATGACACATAAAACATTAATAATAAAACATTATCGATTAAACATGTGAATTAAATAAATATACAATAAATCCACCTACCACCTGCCAGGCTCTGACCCGCCCCATCTCCCTTTTCCAACTTCTTTCCCCAACTCCTAACAATCTGAAGAAGGATCTCGACTCGGATTGTCATCTGTCCATTCCCTCCCCAGATGCTGCCTGACCGGCTGAGTTCCTCCAGCACTCTGTGTTTTGCTCAAGATTCCAACATCTGCAGTTCCTAGCGTCCACAGTGAATTCTCAGTTATTCTAGGTAAATCTCAACCAAAGAGCTAGCACATGGATAATGGGCAGAATGGCCTCCTTTTATCCTGTGTGATTCTATGATTCAGTTTGCCACCAAAATACAAAGTCTGGAAGTTGGCTGGTTCTCCTCTTCCATTCTAGCAGAGACTTGGGACAGATTTCGTCCAGAATCTAATTGACAAGAACAAAATAAGTTCCTAAGCACAAGCTGTGACGAGGATGATTCCATTAAATGGAAGGAGAATTATAAATGTAATTGGAAATGCAAGGAATTCCATTCCCCTCCACAGATGTTGCCTGACCCGCTGAGTTCCTCCAGCACTTTGCCTTTTGCTCATCGTGCATCCTATTTTGTTGATTTTGGCATTAGTTTCAGCTCAGTTTATTGTCACGTGTACCGAGGTACAGTGAAAAGCTTTTGTTGCATGCTAACCAGTCAGCAGAAAGACAATACATGATTACAATTGAGCCATTTACAGTGTATAGATACATGATAAAGGAATAATGTTTAGTGCAAGGTAAAGCCAGCAAAGTCCGATCAAGGATAGTCCAAGGGTAGACAAAAATGCTGGAGAAACTCAGAGGGTGCGGCAGCATCTATGGAGTGAAGGAAATAGGCAAAGTTTCAGACCGAAAGCCTTCTTCAGACTAACGTTGCCTATTTCCTTCGCTCCATAGATGCTGCCACACCCACTGAGTTTCTCCAGCATTTTTGTCTACCTTCGATTTTCCAGCATCTGCAGTTCCTTCTTGAACGATAGTCCGAGGGTCACCAAAGAGCTAGATGGTAGTTGAGCATTACTCTCTGGTTATGGTAGGATGATTCAGTTGCTTGATATCAGCTGGGAAGAAACTGTCCCTGAATCTGGTGGTGTGCGTTTTCACACTTCTATACCTTTCGCCTTAAGGGAGAGGGGAGAAGAGCAAGTGGCCAGGGTGCGACTCGTCCTTGATTATGCTGCTGACCTTGCGAGGCAGCGTGAGTTGTAGATGGAGTCAATGGAAGGGAGGTTGGTTCGTGTGAAGATCTGGGCTGCCTCCACACTCTGCTGCAATTTCTTGCGGTCTTGGGTGGAGCAGATCCCAAACCATGATGCATCCCGATAAAATGCGTTCCAACTCGATGCTTTCCTTAACCAGAAACGATTTGCCTGGTAACTGTCAAAGTTGAGTTAGTTTTTGGGAATGAGATCAATGTGTTCTTTGTTGAACAAAAAGTTGTTGCTTTAATTTGCATGCACTGTGAATATCTTCAGTTTAATCAAAACAAGCAAAGCCTCCAGTGGATTTGGTGGCATTAATCATAACATTGATTTTATCTTTCTTACTGCAAGCTGATGTTACTGATTTCACAAACCCAGTGTTGACAGTGTTTATCCTGCAACTATTGAACCTTGGACAAAACCTTGAGGCAAAACATTGCAAATGCTCGGACAGGAAACCTTTGGCGAAGTGTGTCAGGTTGTCAACCTGTCACCAATGACCTGGAGGATGGGCCTTGGGGGATCGTGACAGAAGCCTCCTCGTGGCGATCCCTGGAAGCGACGACGCGATGGTGCATTGTGTACAGTTTTGGTCTCCTAATTTGAGGAAGGACATCCTTGTGATTGAGGCAGTGCAGCGTAGGTTCACGAGATTGATCCCTGGGATGGAGGGACTCTCATATGAGGAAAGATTGAAAAGACTAGGCTTGTATTCAATGGAGTTTAGAAGGATGAGAGGTGATCTTATAGAAATATATAAAAGTATAAAAGGGCTGGACAAGCTAGATGCAGGAAAAATGTTCCCAATGTTGGGCGAGTCCAGAACCAGGGGCCAGAGTCTTAGAATAAAGGGGAGGCCATTTAAGACTGAGGTGAGAAAAAACGTTTTCACCCAGAGGGTTGTGAATTTGTGGAATTCCCTGCCACAGAGGGCAGTGGAGGCCAAATCACTGGATGGATTTAAGAGAGTTAGATAGAGCTCTAGGGGCTAGTGGAATCAAGGTATATGGGGAGAAGGCAGGCACGGGTTATTGATTGGGGACGATCAGCCATGATCACAATGAATGGCGGTGCTGGCTCGAAGGGCCGAATGGCCTCCTCCTGCACCTATTTTCTATGTTTCTATGACTCGGGCGACAATTCTGTTGGACGACGACAGAAGTCAAAGCGAGCTACAGCGTCTGACAAACGAGCGAACGAGCCCTACCACTGACTCTGCAGATGCTGCCTGGTCTACTGAATATTGTCTTTTCCTGATGACTTTTTACAGCAGTCCTGTCACACATCAGGAGTCAAGAGAGAGTCAAGAGTGTTTAAACGTCACATGTACTGAAAACAAAACAATGAGATTCTTACTCGCAGTAGAGTTGAAAGGGCCTGTCCCACTTACACGATTTTTTTCGGCAACTTGCAACCATTAGTCATTAGTCGCAGTCGGTCGCCGAAAATTTTAAAAATGTTGAAAATCCAGCGGCGACCAGAAAAAGGTACGACTCCTTGGGCGACTACTCACGACCATACAGGAGTCACCCCGCGACATGTCGACACGTGACGCCTGTATGGTCGTGAGTAGTCGCCCAAAGAGTCGTACCTTTTTCTGTCCCGTTATTGACCGGTGTCCGAAGCAGTAATAGCACCCGGGACCACTGGCCCGGCCCCACGACCCGAGCAGGTGAGCGGAGGAGGCCTGAGGCGAGGCTGAGGCCTGAGGTAGGCCGCGGGCCTAGGTGCCTGTGATCCATGGCAGCCTCAGCTCTTCCCACAGGGGCGAGGGCGGGAGAGAGCACAACATGGGCTCTCTGAAGGAAGATAAAGGCTTAGAGTTGCTGCAGTGTGCTCACCCTCACACCCTGTCTGCCTCTCATTTGTCTCATCACTCCCTGTCCCCTTCAATGTCCCATCCCTTAAGAATCAAGAGTGTTTTAACAGAATATGTAAACATAGTACATTGTAAACAATATAAAAATAACACTGTCGCACACTCTCTGCCATCACCCTCCCACAGTGTTCAAGCCCCAAACTAGATTCCTCAGCTTGTCGGAGGGTATTGTTAGTAAAATACACAAAGTGCTGGAGTAACTCAGCATCTCTGGAGGAGATGGTTAGATGACGTTTTTGGTCAGGACCGTTCTCTCGGACTGATTGTTAGCGGTGTTTACATCGACTCCCAAGGACAACATCAGAACAAACCGGGTCCGCAGAAGGTTCCTGACCTGAAATATCATCTGGCGACACAAGGAACTGCAGATGCTGGAATCTTCAGCAAAGTACAAAGTGCTGGAGGAACTCAGCGGGTCGGGCAGCATCAGTGAAAGGGAATGGATAGGCAGCATTTTGGGTCGGGATGCTTCTTCATACCTTCTTCTCGGTCTGACGAAGGATCCCGAGCTGAAATGTCTCTGTCCATTCCCTCCACGGATGCTGCCTGACCCGCTGAGTTTGTTTTTTTACTCAAGATTCCAGCATCTGCCTTTGACGCTGCTGCAAGCAAGACTTTCACTGTATATGTACCTCACCACGTTTGGACATTTGACAATAAACATGACTTACAGTCTCTTGAGTCTCCATCAGAACCAACTGACAACGTATGTCTGTCACAAAGACAGATTCATATTTATTCTTCTTCCTCAAAGAGTGTCATGATGACTCACTGCTTAAACTATCTGGCCATCCTGACCCCTTGTTCTCAGTTTGAGGAGAGCTTTGAATCGCTCAATTTCCCCAAATGGACTTGGGAATCCAAGCTCCAGTCCATCAAACACTTAACTAATCACCCCCTTTAATTGAAGGTAGACAAAAATGCTGGAGAAACTCAGCGGGTGAGGCAGCATCTATGGAGCGAAGGAAATAGGCAACGTTTCGGGTCTAGACCCTTCCGGGTCTCGACCCGAAACGTTGCCTATTTCCTTCGCACCATAGATGCTGCCTCACCCGCTGAGTTTCTCCAGCATTTTTGTCTACCTTCGATTTTCCAGCATCTGCAGTTCCTTCTTAAACAACCCCCCTTAATTGATGTGACTTGATCATTTATTTCACCTTTGGAGACTCATTAGTTTTTGTGCTGCCTCCTAAAATCGTATAAAGAGTTATGAACCTTAATCAAACCTTACTCGTAATAAATCACTACTTTGGAGTCCTGCAGCGTAGAAATCCCAGAAACCCTGTGAAAACTGGCATAAAATGAAACCCAGTCTTCAACTCAATTGTTTCTGCATTGTTCATAGATCTGTCAAACTTAATCTCACAATTTGTACATCACCATTTTAAATTCACTGAGTGGTTTGCACTTTGTGATTCCAAACCAATTTCCCTAGATTTCCATCCACTGCCTGTGTTTCCTCTCTCCTCCCTACAGACTTCCCACCATTAACTCCATCTACACTTCGTGATGTCCAGGAAAATCAGCCAACAGAATCAAGGCCTCGTTCCACCCTTCTCCTCCCCGCTCGTGACAGAAGCTTGAAACTGCGCACCACCAGACTCAGGAACAGCTTCTTTCCATCTGTTAGATTGTTAAGGCCTTGGATACGCTAGAGGCAGGAAACATGTTCCCGATGTTGGGGGAGTCCAGAACCAGGGGCCACAGTTTAAGAATAAGGAGTAAGCCATATAGAACGGAGACGAGGAGACACTTTTTCTCACAGAGAGTGGTGAGTCTGTGGAATTCCCTGCCTCAGAGGCAGGTTCTCTGGATGCTTTCAAGAGAGAGCTGGATAGGGCTCTTAAAAATAGCGGAGTCAGGGGATATGGGGAGAAGGCAGGAATGGGGTACTGATTGGGGATGATCAGCCATGATCACACCGAATGAACTACTCCTGCACCTATTGTCTATTGTCTATTGTTATCAGACTTCTGAACGGTCCTTCCGCTGAGTTACTCCAGCACTTTGTGTCTTTTTATGCAAACCAGCATCTGCAGTTCCTTGCGTCTCAGAGGATTTACAGGATAACAGATCAACCGTGATGTCATTGGATGGCTGTCCAGGTTCCAGGGCTGAATGGCTGGCTCCTGCTTCTATTTCCGATGCTGGTTAGGATGTGGTGGTGAAACGGAAACGGGGACAGGCTGGCAGCGATGGTCACAAGGTGGCGCTGTGGAGCTTCAGGCACAACAGGCAGAGACACAGGCAGGCAGAGACAGGCAAGAGGTGTTACACACACAGACAGGCAGAGGTACACACACAGACAGACAGGCAGGCAGGCGCAGAGACAGGCAGAGGTACACACACAGACGGATAGACAGGCAGGCGCAGAGACAGGCAGAGGTACACACACAGACAGACAGGCAGGCAGGCGCAGAGACAGGCAGAGGTACACACACAGACGGATAGACAGGCAGGCAGGCGCAGAGACACAGGCATAGGTACACAACAGACAGACAGGCAAGCAGGCAGAGACAGGCAGAGGTACACTTACACAGACAGACAGGCACAGACACAGGCAGAGGCTCATGTACACACACGGACAGAAAGAGACAGACAAAGGCAGAGATACACAGACAGACAGATGTAAGCACACAGACACATGGAGTCTTATATATGAATGCACACAGCGACACATACACAGTCTCACACATATGCTGACAACCATACACACACACACACACACACACACACACACACACACACACACACACACACACACACACACACACACACACACACACACACACACACACACACACACACACACACACACACACACACACACACACACACACACACACACACACACACACACACACACACACACACACACACTCTCTCTCTCTCTCTCTCCCTCTTCCACTCTGTAAGGTGGAGATATCTGCCGTCCACCAGACATGAGCTTGGTGCCAGCTTTGAGGATCCTTCAGCGTTGGACAAAGTCTGTGCTTTTGTACTGGAGGTGGCGGGTGAATTTAAACATTGATCAGACTTTGCTGAGAGCCACACAGCACAGAAACAGGCCCTTTGGCCCAACTCTCACCCTCCCCGACTCTCCATCTCCCCTTCTCACTTTGTCACTCTGAAGAAGGGTCCCGACCCATAACGTTACCAATCTATGTCCTCCACAGATGCTGCCTGACCCACTGAGTCACTCCAGCACTTTGTCTCTCGTTGTAAACCAGCATCTGCAGGTCCTTGTGTCTACTGATAATTGATAAATTGCTACGATTAAGAGGAGCAGTTGCTCGGTAACTGATTCTGACGGAGAGGATGGAGGATAAGATGGAAGGCTGGTCAAGTGATTATTCCATAAAGGGGGTGTGCCAAGGATGGCTGTTGCCTGCTTCAGTGGGTTGAAGACAGCAGCTGATGAGAGGGGTGTTGGTGCCCTGGGCAGTGAGCCAGAGGCGCCACTCAAACAAACCCTGTGTCAGAAGGAACTGCAGATGCTGATTTACACCGAAGATAGACACAAAATGGGCTTAAGGAAGCCGCTGATTGGTGGAAGCAGACAAGAGGGAGCAGCTGATTGGGAGTCAGATCCCTGCTGATTGTATTGTAGCAGTTTGTTTTGTATTGTATCCTAGGTAAGGGGAGTATGACGGCCAGGGCAGTTTACTGTTCTGGATGTCAGATGTGGGAGATCAAGGAATCTGACAGCCTTACAGACGTCCACATCTGCGCCAGGTGTATCGAGATGGGGCTCCTAAGGGACCGTATTAGGAACCTGGAGCAGCAACTCGATGACCTCCGTCTGGTCAGGGAGAGCGAGGAAGTCATTGAGAGGAGTTACAGGGAGGTGGTCACTCCAAGACTACAGGAGGCAGGCAAGTGGGTCACGGTTGGGAGAGGCAAGGGGCACAGGCAGGGACTAGAGAGTACCCCGGTGGCTGTACACCTTGACAATAACTACTCCTGTTTGAGTACTGTTGTGGGGGACAGCCTACCTGGGGGTAGCGACAGCGGCCAGGCCTCTGGTACAGAGACCGGTCCTGTTGCTCAGAAGGGTAGGGAAAAGAAGAGGAGGGCATTAGTAATAGGGGACTCTATAGTTAGGGGGTCAGACAGGCGATTCTGTGGACGCAGTCGGGAGACCCGGATGGTAGTTTGCCTCCCTGGTGCCGGGGTCTGTGATGTGTCTCAACGTGTCCAAGATATCCTGAAAGGGCAGGGAGAGGAGCCCGAGGTCGTGGTACATATAGGTACCAATGACATAGGTAAAAAAAGAGAAGAGGTCCTGAAAGGAGAATTTAGGGAGTTAGGAGGGGAGTTTAAGAGAAGGACAGCAAAGGTAATAATCTCGGGATTACTGCCTGTGCCACGCGACAGTGAGAGTAGGAATGGAGCGAGGTGGAGGATAAATGCGTGGCTGAAGGACTGGTGCAGTGGGCAGGGATTCAAATTTCTGGATCATTGGGACCTCTTTCGTGGAAGGTGCGACCTGTACAAAAAGGATGGGTTGCACTTGAACCCGAGGGGGACCAATATCCTGGCGGGGAGATTTGCTAAGGCTACTGGGGAGACTTTAAACTAGAATGGTTGGGGGTAGGGACTCAAATAGAGAAAGCTGTGTGTGACAGTGTGTGAGGCAGGAGACAGAGAAGGAAAGCACTCAGACCCAACATGTAGGGAGGAAAGAAGAAAACAATAATAAACAGAGAATAAGAGGTGGTGGGGTTCTTAAATGGGTGAGCAGAGAAACAGAGGGGTGTAAAATGGGGGCGGAAGCAATAGGTAGCAAGGTGAAAAGTAAAAGTGGCAGGCAGACAAATCCAGGGCAAAAATCAAAAAGGGCCACTTTTCAACATAATTATAAAAGGGGTAAGAGCGTTGTAAAAACAAGCCTGAAGGCTTTGTGTCTCAATGCAAGGAGCATTCGTAATAAGGTGGATGAGTTGAACGTGCAGATAGCTATTAATGATTATGATATAGTTGGGATCACGGAGACATGGCTCCAGGGTGACCAAGGCTGGGAGCTGAACATTCAGGGATATTCAATATTCAGGAGGGATAGAGAGAAAGGAAAAGGAGGTGGGGTAGCGTTGCTGGTTAGAGAGGAGATTAACGCAGTGGAAAGGAAGGACATTAGCTTGGAGGATGTGGAATCGGTATGGGTAGAGCTACGAAACACTAAAGGGCACAAAACGCTGGTGGGTGTTGTGTACAGGCCACCTAACAGTAGTAGTGAAGTTGGGGATGGCATCAAACAGGAAATTAGAAATGCGTGCAACAAAGGCAAAACAGTTATAATGGGTGACTTCAATCTACATATAGATTGGGTGAATCAAATTGGCAGGGGTGCTGAGGAAGAGGATTTATTGGAATGTATGCGGGATAGTTATCTAAACCAACATGTAGAGGAACCAACGAGAGAGCAGGCTATTCTAGACTGGGTATTGGGTAATGAGGAAGGGTTAGTTAGCAGTCTTGTTGTGCGTGCCCCCTTGGGCAAGAGTGACCATAATATGGTTGAGTTCTTCATTAGGATGGAGAGTGACATTGTTAATTCAGAAACAATGGTTCTGAACTTAAAGAAAGGTAACTTTGAGGGTATGAGACGTGAATTGGCCAAGATTGACTGGCAATTAGTTCTAAAAGGGTTGACGGTGGATATGCAATGGAAGGCATTTAAAGACTGCATGGATGAACTACAAAAATTGTTCATCCCAGTTTTTCAAAAGAATAAATCAGGGAAGGTAGTGCATCCATGGATAACAAGGGAAATCAGGGATAGTATCAAAGCAAAAGATGATGCGTACAAATTAGCCAGAAAAAGCAGCATACCAGAGGACTGGGAGAAATTCAGAGACCAGCAGAGGAGGACAAAGGCTTAATTAGGAAAGGGAAAATAGATTATGAAAGAAAACTGGCAGGGAACATAAAAACTGACTGCAAAAGTTTTTATAGATATGTGAAGAGAAAGAGATTAGTTAAAACAAATGTAGGTCCCTTGCAGTCAGAAAGAGGTGAATTGATCATGGGGAACAAGGATATGGCGGACCAATTGAATAACTGCTTTGGTTCCGTCTTCACTAAGGAAGACATAAATAATCTGCCGGAAATAGCAGGGGACCGCGGGTCAAAGGAGATGGAGGAACTGAGTGAAATCCAGGTTAGTCGGGAACTGGTGTTGGGTAAATTGAATGGATTAAAGGCCGATAAATCACCAGGGCCAGATAGGCTGCATCCCAGAGTACTTAAGGAAGTAGCTCCAGAAATAGTGGATGCATTGGTGATAATTTTTCTAAACTCTTTAGATTCTAGAGTAGTTCCTGAGGATTGGAGGGTAGCAAATGTAACCCCACTTTTTAAGAAGGGAGGGAGAGAGAAAACGGGGAATTACAGACCAGTTAGTCTAACATCGGTAGTGGGGAAACTGCTAGAGTCAGTTATTAAAGATGGGATAGCAGCACATTTGGAAAGTGGCGAAATCATTGGACAAAGTCAGCATGGATTTACGAAAGGTAAATCATGTCTGACGAATCTTATAGAATTTTTCGAGGATGCAACTAGTAGAGTGGATAGGGGAGAACCAGTGGATGTGTTGTATCTGGACTTCCAGAAGGCTTTCGTCAAGGTCCCACATAAGAGATTAGTATACAAACTTAAAGCACACGGTATTGGGGGTTCAATATTGATGTGGATAGAGAACTGGCTGGCAAACAGGAAGCAAAGAGTAGGAGTAAACGGGTCCTTTTCATAATGGCAGGCAGTGACTAGTGGGGTACCGCAAGGCTCAGTGCTGGGACCCCAGCTATTTACAATTTATATTAATGAGCTGGATGAGGGAATTGAAGGCAACATCTCCAAGTTTGCGGATGACACTACGCTGGGGGGCAGTGTTAGTTGTGAGGCGGATGCTAGGAGACTGCAAGGTGACTTGGATAGGCTGGGTGAGTGGGCAAATGTTTGGCAGATGCAGTATAATGTGGATAAATGTGAGGTTATCCACTTTGGTGGCAAAAACAGGAAAGCAGACTATTATCTAAACGGTGGCCGATTAGGAAAAGGGGAGATGCAGCGAGACCTGGGTGTCATGGTACACCAGTCATTGAAAGTAGGCATGCAGGTGCAGCAGGCAGTGAAGAAACGAATGGTATGTTAGCTTTCATAGCAAAAGGATTTGAGTATAGGAGCAGGGAGGTTCTACTGCAGTTGTACAGGGTCTTGGTGAGACCACACCTGGAGTATTGCGTACAGTTTTGGTCTCCAAATCTGAGGAAGGACATTATTGCCATAGAGGGAGTGCAGAGATGGTTCACTAGACTGATTCCTGGGATGTCAGGACTTTCATATGAAGAAAGACTGGATAGACTCGGCTTATACTCGCTAGAATTTAGGAGATTGTGAGGGGATCTTATAGAAACGTACAAAATTCTTATGGGGTTGGACAGGCTAGATGCAGGAAGATTGTTCCCGATGTTGGGGAAGTCCAGGACAAGGGGTCACAGCTTAAGGATAAGGGGGAAATCCTTTAAGACCGAGATGAGAAAAACATTTTTCACACAGAGAGTGGTGAATCTCTGGAACTCTCTGCCACAGAGGGTAGTTGAGGCCAGTTCATTGGCTATATTTAAGAGGGAGTTAGATGTGGCCCTTGTGGCTAAAGGGATCAGGGGGTATGGAGAGAAGGCAGGTACGGGATACTGAGTTGGATGATCAGCCATGATCATATTGAATGGCGGTGCAGGCTCGAAGGGCCGAATGGCCTACTCCTGCACCTATTTTCTATGTATCTATGTAAAATGCTGGAGTAACTCAGCGGGACAGGCAGCGTCTCTAGAGAGAAGGAACGGGTGACGTTTCACAATCTGAAGAAGGGTCTTGACCTGAAACGTGACCCGTTCCTTCTCTTCAGAGATGCTGCGTGTCCCGCTGAGTTGCTTCGGCATTTTCTGTCTATCTTCGGCTGAAACAAACGCGCAACCTCTACTCAGAACTCAGCCTTATCAGCCACTATCAACTGCGGCAGAGAGCAGCAGGTCTATTTAAACTTGACATCCACTCTCAGATAGCAGGCAAAATCAGGCTGATGAGAGATTAGATAAACGCGTTCAGACTCTTATACCCTAACCACATGGGCTCCATATGAACAGCACATAAACCACCACAACACAACTTCATGTAAACACCTTCATTCAAATGCTTTAAGGGTCTGTCCCACTTCACCAATTTTTTTCGGCGTACCTTTTTCTGGTTGCCGCTGGATTTCAACATGTTGAACATTTTCAGCGACCTGCTGCGACTATGACGGGTGCCGGCAGTCGCCGAAAAAAATCGCATAAGTGGAACAGGCCCTTTATTCTTCCCCTTCCCTCTCATATAGGATATTAAAGTGCATCTCTCTTTCCCATTTGCCACTTTTATGCGAGCTGGAGGGGGGGGGGGGGTTCAAACCGTTTCCACACGATAGTGCAGCTGACTTGTGGGCTGCATGTGAAGGTACACACTCCCACCGCTGCGACAAATAACATGTTAACCACAAGCTCACTGCAAAAGCATTTACTGTCAACTGTCCACACCGGCAACCAGCACTGTGAAAATAGTCGTTGTCGTTTTCAAAGCTCTCCCTCACCGTTCTTGTTCCACCCTCCCCGCCGCTCTCCCACCCTCACCCTCCCTGCCCCTCTCCCACCCTCACTGCCCATCTCTCAGTCACCATCCCCGCCCCCCTCCTACCATCGCCCAGACCCCTCTCCCACCCTCACCCTCCCTGCCCCTCTCCCACCCTCACTGCCCATCTCTCAGTCACCATCCCCGCCCCCCTTCTACCATCACCCAGACCCCACTCCCACACTCACCCTCCCTGCCCCTCTCCCACCCTCACTGCCCATCTCTCAGTCACCATCCCCGCCCCCCTCCTACCATCACCCAGACCTCTCTCCCACCCTCACCCTCCCTGCCCCTCTCCCACCCTCACTGCCCATCTCTCAGTCACCATCCCCGCCCCCCTCCTACCATCGCCCAAACCTCTCTCCCACCCTCCCACCCTCTCTTCCACCCTCAGTTACCATCATTCACCTCCCCTCTCCAACACCCCCTCACCCCCCACCCCCCCCCCCCCCCCGTGACCATCTGCACCTCGCCAGCCTCCATTAGCAGCAGCTTCATCAACCCCATCCTAATCCTTCCACCAGTGGTGGCTCTCTTCTCACAGCCTGGGCCTCGGGTTTCAGAATTATCCTTCCTAAAGCTCGGCAGCTCTCCACCTCACTGTCCTCTCTGTTTCCGTCTCTCTTGCTAATTGTCTGTTTTTATCTGTGTGTCTCTCTCTTTCTCTATCTTTCTTTCTTTCTATCTGCCACTAACTCTCTCTGTCTCTATCTTTTTCTATCTTTCATTCTCTCTCTCTGCCTCTCTTTCTCCCTCTATTTCTCTGTGTCTCTCTTTCTCTCTCCCTCTTTCTGTCTCTCCCTCTTTCTCTCTCTCCATGTCTCTCTTTCTATCTCTTTCCCTCTCCCTCTCTCTGTATGTCTATGTCTCTATCTCTGTCTGTCTGTCCGTCTCTCTCTCTCTGCCTGTTTCTCTCTCTCTTTCTCTGCCTGTTTCTCTCTCTCTTTCTCTCTCTCTCTCTCTCTCTCTGTTGATCCTCCTTTAAAATGCATCTTAAGACCCGCCCATTGAACCTTTGGCAGCGGTCCACAGCCCCTTTGTGGCTTGGTGTGCATGTAATTGCTTCCAGGAAGCAGGGTGGTTTCCTTCACGACAATAAAGATAACTTTAAAGATAGTTTGTGCACACATGGTGCTTTTGAAGTTTGTTCTTTCGTTCAGGATGTGGTTATTGTTCAACAGTGAGTTGCACTAGCAGGAAGCGATCTGAGGACTGTGGGGTGTGGGAAAGGGGGGAGGCGGAGGAGGGGAGAACCTGAGAGAGGGAGAGAACAATATGGGAGCAGAAGGAATGGGTCGAGACTCGACCCGAAACGTCACCCATTCCTTCTCTCCAGAGATGCTGCCTGACCCGCTGAGTAACTCCAGCTTTTGTGTTTATCTTTTGTGTAATCCAGCCTCTGTAGTACCTTCCTACACAGCGTGGATGCATAGATAGGGAGGGGGAGGGGCAGGCAGTAGGAGCCAGAAATAGTATCAGAGTGGAAGGGAGAGGGTGGGAGAGAGCAGCAAATATGTAGAAACAAGAAACTGCAGATGCTGGTTTACATAAAAACGACGCAGAATGCTGGAGTAACTCAGCGGGTCAAGCAGTGTCTCAGCAGGTCTGCCACTGGATCTTGTTTCAGCTTTTTTTCTAGTTTTTAAGAGATGGAAGCAGGCCCTTCAGCCCACCAAGTCCATGCCAACATCGATCACCTGTTCATACTCATTCTGTTATCCCACTTTCTCATCCACTCCCTGCACACTAGGGACATTTTTGTTTTGCAGAGGACAATTAACCTGCAAACCTGCATATCTTTGGGATGTGGGAGGAAACAGGAGCACCAGGAGGAAACCCAATGGGGTCACAGGGAGAACATGCAAACTCCACACAGACAGCACTCGAGGTCAGGATCGAACTTGGGTCTCTGACACGGTGAAGTTGTAGCTCTACCTCTGCGCCACTGTGCCATCCTTGTTATACAGTCATACAGAACATTAACAGGCCATTTGGCCCAGCTAGAATGCCCAATCTATGCTAGCCCTCAAAACAACCTGCCAACACGACCCTCTGTTTGCTTCCATGAAGCCAACTTTGGCTAGTTCTCCCTGGATCTATTGCGATCTAAATCCTACATAACAGCCTTCTATGCAGAACTTTATCACAAGCCTTGCTAAAGTCCATAGAGATAACATCTATGACTGTGCCCTCATTAACCTATTGGTCACTTCTTTAAAAAAAACGTAATCTGACTCATAAAACATGATTCTCCCACGTACAAAACCATTCTGACAATCGCTCATCATCTTTTTATCCAAATGCATACATATCTTATTATCCCTTGTGGAACCAAGGACCTGCAGATGTTGGTTTACAGGATAAAAGACAATGTGCTGGAGTAACTCAATGGGACAGGCAGCATCTCTGGTGAACATGGGTGACGTTACAGGTGGGGACCTTCAGACTGAAGAAGTTGTCCTGACCTGAAACGCCACCCATCCATGTTCTCCAAAGATGCTGCCTGACCCACTGAGTTACTCCAGCATTTGGTATCTAGTTTTATATCTTGTCCCTTGTTGAGCACTAAGCCGTAGCAACGTTTGTGTACACGGTGTTAGGAAGTAGATTAGTGTGCGGTTGACCATAAAGTGTGTGTGTGTGCGGTGTCATTTAATGTAAATATCATTATCCCATTAATCTCCAGGTAATAATGTTCTGTTCTGAACATGCAAATGCTCCAAGTATAGATGGCGCAGATAGGAAAATACCAGGAGGGAGACAGAGCTAAGGCTTCAGTCTGTAACTATAGACACAAGGGAGGGGCAGGGGGGAGATGGTGGGGTGGGGGGGGGGGGGTGGGGCTGGTGGAGGTGTTGGTGTCTAAACCAGGGGCCACAGTCTTAGAATAAAGGGGAGGTCATTTAAGACTGAGGTGAGAAAAAAGTTTTTCACCCAGAGAGTTGTGAATTTGTGGAATTCCCTGCCACAGAGGGCAGTGGAGGCCAAGTCACTGGATGTATTTAAGAGAGAGTTAGATAGAGCTCTAGGGGCTAGTGGAGTCAAGGGATATGGGGAGAAGGCAGGCACGGGTTATTGATAGGAGACGATCAGCCATGATCACAATGAATGGCGGTGCTGGCTCGAAGGGCCGAATGACCTCCTCCTGCACCTATTTTCTATGTTTCTATGTTAAAGGAGGGGCACTCTTTCAGTTTAACATTGCTCATACCTGGAGCCACTCCCATAAATCCCTCTACCTCTCTCTCCCCACCAGACTCAGGAGCAGCTTGTTCCTTCTGAACAATCCTTCCATAAGACAGGCACAAAATACTGGAGTAACTCAGCGGGACGGGCAGCATCTCTGGAGAGAAGGAGTGGGCCAAAAGCTCGGGTAGTGTCCGATTTTCCAACCTGTCAGAGAGAGCACAGTACGAGTGAGTGTGTCAATGAGAGAGCGCACGGTACAGGAGAGGTTGTGAAAGACAATAGACAATATGTACAGGAGTAGGCCATTCGGCCCTTCGAGCCAGCACCGCCATTCACGGTGATCATGGCTGATCATCCACAACCAGTACCCTGTTCCTGCCTTCTCCCCATATCCCCTGACTCTGCTATCTTTAAGAGCCCTATCTAACTCTCTCTTGAAAGCATCCAAAGAATTGGCCTCCACTGCCTTCTGAGGCAGAGAATTCCACAGATGAAAAAGTGTTTCCTCATCTCCGTTCTAAATGGTTTACCCCTTATTATTAAACTGTGGCCCCTGGTTCTGGACTCGCCCAACATCGGGAACATGTATCCTGCCTCTAGCATGTCCAATCCCTTAATAATCTTATACGTTTCAATAAGATCCTCTCTCATCCTTCTAAATGATAGAGTATACAAGCCCAGCCACTCCATTCTATCAACATATGACAGTCCCGCCATCCTGGGAATTAACCTTGTGAACCTACTCTGCACTCCCTCAATAGCAAGAATGTCCTTCCTCAAATTTGGAGACCATAACTGCACACAATACTCCAGATGTGGTCTCATTAGGGCCCTGTACAACTGCAGAAGGACCTCTTTGCTCCTATGCTCAACTCCTCTTGTTATGAAGGCCAACATGCCATTCGCTTTCTTCACTGCCTGCTGTACTTGCATGCTTACTTTCAGTGACTGATGAGGGAGCACACACACAGGAGAGTTGTGAAAGCACATACTGTACACAGTGTGAGAGAGGTCAGAGAGAGAGCAGACAGTGTGAGAGAGGTCAGAGAGAGAGCACACACAGTGCGGGAGAGGTTGTGTTGCCAGCGGCCTGGGCTAATGATCCACAGACATTTCCAAATTCTGCCTCGGCAGCTGGGGAATATAAAATTCAGTTAATTAAATAATGTGGAATATGACAGCAGAATCAGTAATGGATGAAGTGTGGGGGGGGTGGGGGGGTGGGGAGGGGGAGAGCTTGGCTGTTCCTATGGGAAGCATTTCACTCCAGGCCCCTAGTGACGGGACGGCTCACGGCCCAGTGATGGGACCAGCCTCACGCCTCAGGGATGTTTGGGAATGGACATTGTACGACAAACCTGACTCTGGTGCAGCCCTGGAATAACACTGCAGAACTTGTATGGGCACTGATGGTTCATCTGAGGTCCTGTCTCTGAGTGAGCGAGGGGAGATGTCATCTCCTCCACAGTAATCTGCCAGTTATGTACCGCAGTGGGGGGGGGGGGGGGGTGGAGGCAACTAGACTCTTGAGTGCGCTGAGCTGCAAGTCCTACTCCTCACAGATACCAGGAATCAGCCGTGGCAGTGAGGCCACTCTGCCCACTCTCTGCTGCCACACTGCCGGGCTGGCACGAAATGATCCTGGCTGACAGTGATCTCCCAGCTCAGATCCGCGCCTGCACTGAGAAGACTCCATGGAAGTTAAACAGAATGGACAACACAGGACAGATCGCTGCCACCATCTTAAAGAAGTGTAGGTTTGTAGGTTAATCGTCCCTCTGTAAATTGCCCTTAGTGTGTAGGGAGTGGATGAGAGAGTGGGATAACATACAACTAGTGTGGATGGGTGATCGATGGTCAGCGTGGACTCGGTGGGCCGAAGGGCCCTTCCCTTCCTTCCGTCTTTCCATTCATCCAATCAATCAATCTCCTTGTGGAGCCAGAAATGCCCACTGTGATAGACACAAGATGCTGGAGTAACTCTGGAGACAGGCAGCATCTCTGGAGAGAAGGAATGGGTGACGTTTCATGTCACGGTGAGTCTGGCTCCAGTTTTGGAGATGAAAGAGTTCAAGTTCAAGTTCAAGTGAGTTCATTGTCATGTGTCATAGGACATTGAAATTCTTGCTTTGCTTCAGCACAACAGAACATAGTAGGCATTGACTACAAAACAGATCAGTGTGTCCATATACCATTATATAAATATATACACACATGAATAAATAAACTGATAAAGTGCAAATAACAGATAATGGGCTATTAATTAGCAATGTTACAAAATTTTGAGATTTTAAAAATAAAGTCTGCAATTTATCTCATCAGATAAAGCATAAAAAGAAGTTTAATTTGACACTTAATTCACTTTCATATCTTCAGTATTAAAAAAGTTATGGCCATTATCATACTCAGAAATTAGCATCTAGTTCCCTATTGCTTTTCCATTGACTTAACACAAAAGCTGTGATCGAGGACAGTTAAAAGCCCATAACTTTCTTAAAAATTATGATAACTGAAAGAAATTTTCAGGTATTATAGATTGAAGCATTCTGAAACAAATATGAAACAATCTTACTTTGAAGACATGAAAGTAAAGCATATAATTAGTTAGTTACCTAATTGTAGCTAATTACAAAATTCAATTACTAGATCTAAACATCTATCAATTTCTTAAGAATAGATTTACATTTTTAAATAGCCTAAGTGTCCAAATAACATTCACACAATAATTCACAATATAACATAATTTTTAAATCTAATTTTCATGAATTTACAGGCCAAATGGAAGGAATTGAATGTTTAATACCTGTAAATTAATGGGGATTTAAATCATCTTGCGAGTGAGGATTACTGGAACGCGATCTTTTGGAACGTTGATTTGCGGTGAATTTAACCCCGTATTGGCATGAAAAATACTGCCGTTAATTCGGGGAATAAAATCAGTGTCATGTCGCATGACAAAATGTGAATTAAAGGCTTCTTAAGAAGCACTTTTATACATTTAAAGAAAGCACTTTCGTTTACCTGTCCCATGTGTGAAATCCGTCCCCATTATCGGCGTTGACGCTTCAGGAGCTGCTTTTAAAATTATTGTAGCGCTGACATTGACGATTTAATAAAAATAAAAAATTCACAAAACGCCGGTAGGAATGATTTTGTCAGCCAAGGCTTGTACTCCAACAAAATATTCCCAGGACAAGGGAGGAGAAACCCGCGTTTTAACCCCGCCCCCCCCTTAAAGGCGCCAAAATCGCGCACACGGCCAGTGGCAGAATTACAGCGCGACTGAAGGTAAGTTTTGTAACATACCTATATTAATGTTCAGAGTTTTGTCCGAGCCAAGTTTAATAGCCTGATGGCTGTGGGGAAGTAGCTATTCCTGAACCTGGTCGTTGCAGTCTTCAGGCTCCTGTACCTTCTACCTGAAGGTAGCAGGGAGATGAGTGTGTGGCCAGGATGGTGTGGGTCCTTGATGATACTGCCAGCCTTTTTGAGGCAGCGACTGCGATAGATCTCCTCGATGGAAGGGAGGTTAGAGCCGATGATGGGATGGGCAGTGTTTACTACTCTTTGTAGTCTTTTCCTCTCCAGGGCGCTCAAGTTGCCGAACCAAGCCACGATGCAACCGGTCACCATGCTCTCTACTGTGCACCTGTAGAAGTTAGAGAGAGTCTTCCTTGACAAACCGACTCTCCTTAATCTTCTCAGGAAGTAGAGGCGCTGATGTGCTTACTTAATAGTAGCATCAGTGTTCTCGGACCAGGAAAGATCTTCAGAGCTGTGCACGCCCAGGAAGATGATCAACCTTCTGCTGGAGTTCCTCTCTTGACCTGTCAACAGTTTGGGTTCCCGACCTCAGGGTGTTTACGGCCCACAAGGTCTCTGGTCTTCCCATCTCCTCTACACCCGCAGTGGTCATCCATCTGTGCCACCATCAACCCACTGCCAGGGTCATTGGCCAATGCACTGACGCTGCCAGTAGGCTGTCTCCAATGAGGAGGGCAAGGTGACCGACGGCAGTACAGTCAGTGTTCTCCCCATCTGGCTCTACGGCAAGGGGCAGCGGGGAGGGTGCGTGGAGGCGAATGTGTGAGTCTTACCCTGGGATCTACTGCTTGTGGGACAACTGAAATGTCAGGGACTAGCGGGCAGAGCCTTGAGTGGCAGAGTTGAAAGCATTGATGTTGAGAGGGATCTGAAAGTGGCAAGAGATGGGCATATGGTATGCTTGTTGTCATAGGTCAGGAACAATGACATTCTTAATTACAGCAACACAACAGACATGTAAAGGCTACGTTTGAAGTATTGCGTGCAGTTCTGGTCACCCCATTGCAGGAAGGATGTGAAGTCTATGGAGACGGTGCAGAGGAGGTTTACTAGAATGATGCCTGGATTAGAGGACATTAGCTGCAGGGAGAGGTTGGACATTCTTGGATTGTTTAGGCGTTTATGTGACTTTTAGATAGGCTCATGGGTACGCAGGGACTAGAGGGATGAGTGTCATGTGCAGGCAGTGGAGATTAGTTTAACTTGGCATCATGTTTGGCACAGACACTGTGGCCAATACCATTCACACCATGTGGTCGTCGGCCAATGAATGGAGGGGTTCCTATAAAAAAAAAGAACACAGCGTGCTGGAGTAACTCAACGTGTGGGTCAGGCAGCATCTGTGGAGCGAAGGAAATGGGCAACCTTTCGGGCCGAAACCCTGAAGGAAATAGGCAACGTTTCGGGTTTCGGGCCGAAACGTTACCTATTTCCTTCGCTCCATAGATGCTGCCGGAACATGTATAGGTGACGTTTCACAGAGTGCTGGAGTAACTCAGCGGGTCAGGCAGCATCTGTGGAGAACATGGATAGGTGACGTTTCACAGAGTGCTGGAGTAACTCAGCGTGTGCGTCGGGCAGCATCTGTGGAGAACATGGATAGGTGATGTTTCGGGTCGGGACTCTTTAGACTGTGGGAGGGGGGAGGGAGAGAGGAGAGGCAGGACAGAGTGGGGCAGGTAATAGGCAGACACAGGCGAGGGGGGGGGGTTGATAGACAGATAATTGGAACAAAGGTCAGAGATAAAAGCAGAAGGTGCGAGACAGACGTTTGAAGACAATAGACAATAGACAAGAGTTTGATTGAGGAGTATAGTCTCTTGTTCAAGGAGGTTGTCAGACTGAGTGGGGGGTGGGGGTGGGGGAGGCTGAGTCAGGAGGGTGGTCTGGGGCTTCCTCCTCCAGCTGTTGCCGTCAGATAACCTCGCCGGTCCAAGGGGCACTGTCTGCATCCCACTAATGTACTCAATGTAGACATCAAATCACTTGTCAGGATACTAATGTACAGCTAATTGTGATTAAGGCATCACTGGCAGTTCATCCAGAGAAGGTGTCCAACTGTGGGATGTGAGAGCTCGCTGTTCACTGAAGTTGTTCTCACGGCTGCTGCTGCTGTCAGTGCGATTAATGATGCCCCTCTCCATGAAGCTCTCCATTCATTCCATCTGATGGGGGGGGGGGGGGGGGCAAGTGAGACAAAGGTATTATAGAAGGGGCAAATAAATTGTCACCTGCTGTCCTTTCCACGAGTCCACTGCCGACCAGCGATCGATCATCTGTCAACACTAGTTCTGTAACCCCACTTTCTCATCCACTCCCTACACACTAAGGGCAATTTACAGATGCCTATTGACCTACAAACCCGCATGTCTTTGGGATGCGGGAGGAAATCGGAGCACCCGGAGGAAACTCGCGTGGTGACCGGTTGCATCGTGGCTTGGTTCGGCAACTTGAGCGCCCTGGAGAGGAAAAGACTGCAAAAAGTAGTAAACACTGCCCAGTCCATCATCGGCTCTGACCTCCCTTCCATCGAGGGGATCTACCGCAGTCGCTGCCTCAAAAAGGCTGGCAGCATCATCAAGGACCCACACCATCCTGGCCACACACTCATCTCCCTACTACCTTCAGGTAGAAGGTACAGGAGCCTGAAGACTGCAACGACCAGGTTCAGGAACAGCTACTTCCCCACAGCCATCAGGCTATTAAACCTGGCTCGGACATAACACTGAACTTTAATAGCCAATACTGTTATTTGCACTTTATCAGTATATTGACCATTGTGTATATATTTATAGAATGCCTTGTAGTAAATGCCTACTATGTTCTGTTGTGCTCAAGCAAAGCAAGAATTTCATTGTCCTACCAGGGACACATGACAATAAACTCACTTGACTTGACTTGGTCACAAGGAGAACGGGCTGGGGGATTGCAACCTGCACGCGGTCCACCCTGTTTCGACTAATGGAATCAACCCGACGTGTGCACAAAACAAATAGATCAAATAAGTTGACCCACAACTTTAGGCTGTGCACGCCATACGCAAGAAGAAGAAGACAAGGAGAATGTGCAAACTCCACACAGACTGCACCAGAGGTCAGGATGGAATCGGGGACTCTGGCACTGTGAGGCAGCAGCTCTACCCGCTGGGCCACTGTGCCACCCCTTAATCCAGTGCCTTGAATCGCTCGCCCAGTGCTGCCCTTTGGTCCAGTTAGTGTGGTTGCATCCTCTCCAATGCTATTCATCCTGGTCACTCTGCTCCATGTTCCTTGCTCCTCACGCATCCACAACTACAACCATTTCCTCACTTCACGTACCCACATACCCACCTTTGGAGCGAAAACCCTCCTCAGCTCCTTATTTGTCTATGATGTTGCAGAGAAGGTTCACCAGGATAGACAAAATTGCTGGAGAAACTCAGTCTGAAGAAGGGTTTCGGCCCGAAACGTTGCCTATTTCCTTCGCTCCATAGATGCTGCAGCACCCGCTGAGTTTCTCCAGCAATTTTGTCCACCTTCGATTCTCCAGCATCTGCAGTTCCTTCTTGAACAGGTTCACCAGGATGCTGCCTGCATTAGCAAGTGTTACCTATACCTATGCACGATGGCGCAACGGTAAAGTTGCTGCAAGAGAATGACCACAGGTGCTGTCTGTGCGGAGTTTGTAAGTTCTCCCTGTGACCGCCTGGGTTTTCTCCGGGATCTCCGGTTTTCTTCCACACTCCAAAGACGTACAGGTTTATAGGCTAAACGGCTTGGTCTAATTGTTAATTGTCCCCAGTGTGCGTACGATAGTGTTAGTGTGCGGGGATTGCTGGTCGGCGTGGACTCGGTAGGCCGAAGGGCCTGTACCCGCTCTGTATCTCTAAACTAAACTAAACTATGAGGGGTTGGACAAACAAAGATCTGCAGCTGCTAGTTAATACACAAAAAGACATTGAAGAAGTGGCCCAAACCGAAACATCACTAATCCATGTCCTCCAAAAGATGCTGCCTCACCCGCTGAGTTAGTCCAGTACTTTGTGTCCTTTTGGACAAGCTTGGATTGTTTTCGCTGGAATGCCAGAGGTTGAGGGGAGGCCTTTTAAAAATTATAAGTTTAAGAAAGAACTGCAGATGCTGGACAATCGAAGGTAGACAAAAATGCTGGAGAAACTCAGCGGGTGAGGCAGCATCTATGGAGCGAAGGAAATAGGCGACATTTCCGTCTCGATTCTCGTACCCTATTTCCTTCGCTCCAAAGATGCTGCCTCCATAGAGTTTCTCCAGCATTTTTGCCTACCTAAAAATGATGAGAGGCACAGATTGTGTCGACAATCCCAGGGTGGAAATGTCAAAGACTGGAAGGCAGAGCTTTAAGGTGAGAGGAGCAAATTTCTAAATGAGAAGTCTTTCCACACAAAGAGTGGTGGGTGCCTGCTGCAGGATCCTCGGGAGCCCCAAGTGAGGTATGGAAAGACAGGATGGAGCAGGGAGCCCACAGCTGATAGCCGTCATTAGCCAAGGCTGAAATCACTTCCAGGCATGGGTGTTCACTCACACACAGATAGCATTTGGTTTGGCCAACACTTCAGATGAATCAGGTCCCGAGTGGTGAAGTCTAGACTTTATTGGGGAGGCAGCAGACTAAGAGACACAAGGGATGTTGAGTGTGGGTGGGTGGATATAGTGGGGACTGGAGACTTGGTCCAAAACTGCCAAGAACAGACAGAACAACTTAGCGTTCTCACATGGATGGGTGAAGGTCACAGGCTGGTCAGGTGAAAGTGGGAGGCAGCAGAGCCATTTCCAGCTGCCAAGGAGGAGGGGACCTTGGCGGAACAAACAGCCCAGTCTGGTCCAACATCTGCATTGAGATTCAAAGAAGATAACCAATTTCCAGGCTGAATTGGACAGACTTTGACTCTTTCAGCACAACCGGAGCCAAGATCAGCCACAAATAACATTGAAAGGATCTTTCTCATTCCCACGTGCAGACAATCAGTGCCTGCTCCAACACTAACCTCAAGCTGTGAGATAGAAAGAAGAAAGAGCTTACAAACATTCCTAACGGCGGCTGCAGGAGGTCAGGCCCAGTGGTGACTGCAACTTAGAGACAGTTGGCTGCAGCTGAACATGGGGGGACGGGAGCTGTGGATGGAACATCATCGGGGGGGAGGGGGGGGGGAAATGAATGGGGGAGGGGGGTGGGAGGATAGTGGGGGAGGGGTAAGGGGTGGGAGTGGATAGGGAACAGAGAGTGGGGGACGGGAGGCGAGAGGGCAAATGATGGGGTTGTACCCAGGTGACAGAAGGGACAGGGCAGGTGACAGAGAGGGTGGGGGGGGCAGGGGACAGAGGGTGGGGTGGGGGGGTTGTCAGTGTCAGGGAGGATACGTTGCCCGGGTGACGGGCCTGGGCCTGGGCGGCGGGTGGGGGTGTTGCCCTGGAGACGCTCCCGGCGGGAGGGAGGGAGGCCTAGGCCACAGGCCCCGGGGAGAGGCCGCGGGCGGGCGGGCGGGCAGCGTGTGAATGGAGAATAACTCTCCCTCCACAGACGCCCGGTGTCGAGGAAGTGCACCCTGAAAAGCAACACCCGAGGAAGAGGAGGATGCCATGTCGCGGTGAACCGCCAAGCTCAGGCCCTCAATGCAGGTAGGGAGCTTGTGCTATATATATATATATATCTTCAAACATTCACTGCTGAAGGTCTCAGACAAAGAACGATTCAAGTCAACATTCTGCTGCCCTTTGACTTTGATTAGATGGTGAAATATAATGCACTGTTTGTTTTCCTTGTGTCTATGTTCCTGTGCAATGTGGGCATTACTGCCAAGGGCAACATTTATTTATTCTCCATGCCTAATGTCCCTGGCGAGGGAGCTGCCCGCTTCAACCGCTGCTTCCTTGTGGTGAAGTTGCCCTCACAATGGTGCTCCACCTGGTTTCATTCCTCTTGCCTTGATGTTTCAGTGCCAGTGGCTCCATGTTGGACCATCTCACAAGTCTGTGTGTTAACTGTATTGTTGTGGGTCAGGGTGCACCCAGACTGGGTAAAGCAAATGGGTCTGGTGATCTCCCAGTGGTAACACGTTCTCTCAAAAATAAGCATAAATTATTTTAGTTTGCCTGTTGTCATATTTGATCTAAAAGCCCCTAAATGTTCAGTGTTTGCCTTTATTGGTTTATTATTGTCATGCATACTATTTGCTTGTGGCAAATGGATTATAATGAAGGAAAATGAGAAATTGTATTGGTTTAATATTGTCATGTCCACAGAGATGTAGTGGAAAAACTTGCATGCTATGCAGTCTTCTCTTGCATATGGCGTGCACAGCCTAAAGTTGTAGGACAACTTGTTTTATTTGATCTTATTTGATTGTGCACGCCAGGTTGATTGCATTCGTTGAAACAGGGCGGACCACGTGAAAGTTGCAATCTCCCACCCATATGACTATACAGTCAGATCATACGTTCAAGCCATGCACAAGTAATTGTAATTAATTTATTAGCCAAGTATGTAAAAATTTGATTTGCCATACAGACATACCAAAAAAGCAACAAGACATACAACTACATAAAAATCAGCATAAAGATCCACCACATCGCACTGTGATGGAAGGCAATAACGTATTATCTTCTTCCCTCCTACGACAGAGAAAGATAGTGCAGAGTATAGTGTTACAGAGAAAGTGCAGATAAAAAAGTGCAAGGTGTGCAATGAGGGAGGTTGGAAGATCAGACTACACCCGAGCTTATGGGAGGACCGTTCAGTAATCTGACAACAGTGGGGGGGGGGAAAGCTATTCCTAAATCTAGTGGTACATGCGTTCAAGCTTTTGTTTTTTCTGCCCGATGGGAGAGGGGAGAAAAGGTAATGGCCGGGGTGTGAGTGGTCTATTGTTATCTTGGCTGCTCTCCCGAGGCAGTGTGACTCGTGGATGGAGTCAATAAGGGGGAGGCTGGTCTGTGTGATCGACTGGCCTACATCCACAATTTCTTGTGGTCTTGGGCAGAGTTGTTGCCAAACCAAGCTGCGATGAATCAGTAGAAGTTGGTCAAAGTCATTTGTAGACATGCCAAACTTCCTTGGTCTTCTGAGGAAGTAGAGGCGTCCGTGTTCTTTCTTGGCCGTTGATTCATTGTAGTTGGTTCAGGATGAATTGTTGGTGCCGAGGAACTGGAAACTCTCGCCGATGTCCACTTCAGCGCCATAGATGCTGACTGGGGCATGTAACAAGCTTCTTCGTCAGCTAACATTGAGAGAGGGGTTGTTGTCTCAATACCATGTTTGAGATGCAGCCCACTACAGTAATGTCATCGATCTGCAAACTTGTAAATGGAGTCAGAGGAGAATTTGGCTGCACAGTTGTAAGTCTAGACTCTGGGCTGAGAACTCATCCTTGTTGAGAATGATTTTGGAGGATGTTCTGATGCCTATCGTCACTGCTTGTGGTCAGTGGGTCAGTGGGAGGTCTTGATCCAGGGGGTTTGACTTTAGTTTGTTGGGATTATGGAGTTGAAGCAGACTTGCTACGTCGTGATTGAACCTCTCTGCTCTGGTCAGTCACTGGTCCAAAGCATCAGCCTGGACAGAGTTGGACAACACGATTGAATAGTTTATGTTTATTTCTTGATTAGTACGGGTGTCAGAGGTTATGGGGAGAAGGCAGGAGAATGGGGTTAGGAGGGAGAGATAGATCAGCCATGATTGAATGGTGGAGTAGACTTGATGGGCCGAATGGACTAATTCTACTCCTATCACTAACGATCTCATGATATTGAACAGGGAAGAAGGCTAGAAAGGTCAAATGGCCTTCTCCTGCTCCCAGTTTTCTGTGTTTCCAGTGGAGAGGATGTAAGTGTTAGTGTTTTATTGGCATCGACTTGGAGTATTGAAGTTGTGTAGCGATGAGGTGAAGTGGACGGGTTCCCCTCCGACATTGAACTGGCCGCGTTCTGTTTTAATGGAGGATCAGGTATGTGGTTTCCACCTTCATCAGTGCTACTGAGCAACTCGTTGATGGGAGATGCACGTTTTCAATTGGAGTTTTCAATTGCTATGAGAATGCAGGGTGACTTGGACAGGTTGGGTGAGTGGGGAGATGAATGGCAGATGCAGTTTAATGTGGATAAATGTGAGGTTATCAACTTTGGTAGCAAAAACAGGAAGGCAGATTACTATCTAAATGGTGTCAAGTTGGGAAAAGGGGAAGTACAACGGGATCTGGGGGTCCTTGTTCATCAGTCAATGAAAGTAAGCATGCAGGTACAGCAGGCAGTGAAGAAAGCGAATGGCATGTTGGCCTTTATAACAAGAGGAGTTGAGTATACGAGCAAAGAGGTCCTTCTGCAGTTGCACAGGGCCCTAGTGAGACCACACCTGGAGTATTTTGTGCAGTTTTGGTCCCCTAATTGCTATTGAGGGAGTGCAGCGTAGGTTTACAAGGTTAATTCCCAGGATGGCGGGACTGTCATATGCTGAGAGAATAGAGTAGCTGGGCTTGTATACTCTGGAGTTTAGAAGGATGAGAGGATATCTTATTGAAACATATAAGATTATTAAGGGTTTGGACACGGGTTAGATGCAGGAAACATGTTCCCGATGTTGGGGGAGTCCAGAACCAGGGTCCACAGTTTAAGAGTAAGGGGTAAGCCATTTAGAACGGAGATGAGGAAACACTTTTTCTCACAGAGAGTTGCGAGTCTGTGGAATTCAGAGGGCGGTGGAGGCCGGTTCTCTGGACACCTTCAAGAGAGAGCTAGATAGGGCTCTTAAAGATAGCGGAGTCAGGGGATTATGGGGAGAAGGCAGGAATGGGATACTGATTGGGGATGATCAGCCATGATCACATTGAATGGCGGTGCTGGCTCAAAGGGCCGATTGGCCTACTCCTGCACCTATTGTCTATTGTCTGTGGACAGGGGTACTCAGGCAGACAAAGAACTTATGATTGATTTGTAAAATCCAGTTTCTCATGACGTTGGCCAAGTTTGCAAACCCAACATTCATTATTCACCTTTAACGCTTTCAGAAGTCTGGGTGCACTCCAGCTTACACTGTGCAGAGAAGCCACTGCCTCACGGCGCCAGAGCCCCGGGTTTGATCCTGACCTTGGGTGCTGCCTGTGTGAAGTTCGTACATTCTACCAGTGACCGTGTGGGTTTCCATTAGAACACAGTAAATACCGCACAGGAGCCGGCCCTTCGGCCCACAATGTTTGTGCCGTGATAGGGCATCTCAGATGCTGCCTCACCCGCTGAGTTTCTCCAGCATTTTTGTCTACCTTCGATTTTTCCACCATCTGCAGTTCTTTCCTAAACAATATGATCCTGGAGTCACCTGTGTAACAGGGTGTTTGAGGCGAGAGTTTCAGGCGTTGAGTGAAGGCGATTTAAAGAGCAGAGAACAGCTCGGGTGGTTGGAGAGGAGATCACGAGCCTGGAGGTTGATTACGATTAAGATCAGGATTCAGCCCCTGAGCGCAGTGAGCACAGCACAGAATGTTCTGGAGGAGCCACCCAGCCAATACAAATCCTGTGAAGTTAATGGAAAAGAAGATTAAAATGTGCACGCATTGGGCCTGCAGCCTGCTCAGCCAGGAGTCGGGTGAAGCTGTTGAACAATCAAGCCTCCATCTGGTTCAGATCTGGTACAACATTACATTTGCCACTGGCTCATCGCGGTTGGTGAACAGACGTAAAAGGCAACAGATGCTGGGAAAACAAAGTTTAAATAAAACAGGAACATTCTGGAAGCACTTAGCAGGTCGGGCAACATCTGTGGAGATGGGTCATTGATCTGAACCACGCTCTCTATTTCTCTCTCCAAAGATGCTGCCTGGCAGACACAGATTAACTGAGACCGGGTTCATCTGCTGCCAGGATGGTTTAGTGTTCTGTCATTCATTTACAACAGCTGAGATTAGTTATGGCTTCATCATACTGCAGGCGGAACAAAGAAAGCGCTGGAGGAACTCAGCGGGCCAGGCAGCATCCGTGGGGGGAATTGCCTATGTTTTGGGTCGAAACCCTGCATCAGGATGAGAGGAGAGATTTGCCAGTGTTTATTGCTCCAGATTCCAGCGTCTGCTGCGTCTTGTGTCTCCACACGACAGGGCGGGTGCAGTTTAAGGGGCACTTCTCAGGAAAGTTACCCAGCAAATGTGGGCAGCTGGTCCACATTTTGGACCAACACGGTGGCGCAGTGGTAGAGTTCCTGCCTCTAAGGGCCTGTCCCACTTGGCGACTGCCAGCGTCATTGACTGACGTATCAGGTCGCCGATAGATTTGGAACATTTCAAAATCCAGCGGCGACAAAAAAAATGTTGCGACACTTGAGGAGACACCGCGCGTCAATACGTCGTCACGCCGCGGCTTTTTCAGTGACCTGATACGTCAGTCAATGATGCCGACAGTTGCCGAAAAAAATTGCCAGTGGGACAGGCCCTTTACAGCACCAGTGACATGGGTTTGATCCTGAATGCGGCTGACGTCTGGACGAAGTTTGTACGTTCTCCCTGTGACCGCGTGAGTTTTCTCCAGGTGCTCTGGTTTCCTCCCACATTCCAAAGATGTACGGGTTTGTATGTTAATTGGCTTTGGTAAAAATTGTAAATTGTACCCAGTGTGCAGAATAGTGCTAGTGTACAGGTGATCGCTGGTTGGCATGGACACGGTGGGCTGTAGGGCTTGTTTCCACGCTGTATCTCTAAACTACAGAAGGCAAGTTGGTCAAGGTGATAGTTGGGAGATTGTGGCAAGGTGAAGCTGGGTGTGCTCAACATCACCTGGCAAAGGGCACAGGGCACTGCCCTCACATAGAGAGGAAGTGCCCAGAGTGGGAGCCAGACCCCCCGGGACAATGGTGCGGGCACAGGATGTGCGGCATCCTGGGGACGTGTTTGATCACTCTCCTGGGCCAGGGCGAGGTCGGGACTTCCAGCCTCTCCGTTAGGCTGTTGGGACTGACAGATGAACCTTCCCCCGACCACCTCCCTCAGAAAGCAACCATCTCCACCGTGAAACACTGCAGACGAAGCACGTAACCCACTGACTGGCCAAATGGAAAGATTTAGCAAGAACAAATTAAAAAATAGTTCCTCACAGCACAGAACAACAATGAACAGGCACATTAGAATGTGTTGAAAACAGTTTGAGTCTGTTCCACTGTCAGAAATGTTCAACCTTCTGCTGGTTTATATTAGTTGTTGGGCATTTGTCTACACAATCAATCTCCCTCAGCTGCTAATATTTCACTGCATCTCCTGCTTTCCTTTCAGCCATGCATTATTCAGGATGAATCTCTGTGCTGTTGCAATAATTTGGCAAGTACATTGGTTGTCACATATGGCATTGTCGGCTGTATTTCACGGTCCAATATAAAGTGAAAAGGCTTCACTGGTATCGCTGGTAATAAAGTGTAATGTCTTGCTTTGACCAGAGCCACTGCTCCTCGCCTGGCAAGTCTCACACGTTGCAGAATTAGCTGCAAGATTAAAGTGGCATAGGTGACGTGCTTGAAGAACTGTCCGTCCCCAGGGATGTGTTGAGATTGTATTTCTGCCAGTAATCTTTACACTGCAAAAGTATTGAAGTCAAGTCTCTGATTCACCGTGTCGTTCAGCTGTTGACAACCCGAGCAAAACTACTGCTCGTGTACAATTCTACCTTCACTCTCGATGTCCCAGTTGCCAGTGGATTATGACACACTCTCATCTTAGCCATTCCCCTCATTTCAGCTCCAATGCCTTAATCCGAGGGCACAATTGAAGCCGAGTATCCTTACCTCAGAAAAGATGTAAAAAGCTGGAGTAACTCAGCGGGTCAGACAGCATGTCTCATACTGGTCTCGGAGCAAGTATCATGTGCAGAGAGTTTGGAGCGATCAGGTTGGTGTTCTCTGGAGTGAAGAATGAGTGTGGATGTTATTGAAACAGAAAGTTCTGACAGTTGGATATAGGTAGGATGTTCTCTGTAGCAAGAGATGGAGGGTATCTAGAAGCAGGAGACTGGCTCAGAATATATGGCTAAGTATTTAGAACTGGGGCGAGGAGAAATAGCTTCAGTCAGAAGATGGTGAATCAACATATTTATGGAAATAATTATTTATGGGGAAGAACAGGAATATAGTTTGGAGAGAGAGGATAGGCTTTGCTCGTTCGTATTGAATAGGACGGCAGACTGGAAGGGCTGAATGGCCTACTCGTGGCTGTTTTCTGTGCCTGACCATCAATGAAGAAATGGGAAGGGTCACGGACAGTGTTGTCTGGTGCGGTTGCACACGGGACACCTCGCTTCAAACGTGGACATGAGAGGAAAGCTGAGAAGTCACTGCCTTAACTTCAAAGACCGTTGTTTAGTTTATGGTCAGTGGGAATCGAGGGGAAACACTCTGTGGCAAGTTATACACGGCACAAAGAAATGTGGTTGTGGCTGTACCTCAGCGCCTGGTCATCAGTGCGTGAGTTGCCAGGGCAGGTCCTGCCATGTCCAATGCGTCTACAATAACCTGCCCTCCAACCAGCCAGGAGTTGAATATTTTCCTAACAGTTGAGCAGATTCTGTTTACAACTCAGATAATAAAAAGCCCATGTCAATATTGAAGCTTGGCACAGTATCAGATAACAATATTCACGTCATTGCAGTGCTCAAAAATATTTAATTTTACGATGAGGTATTCTCAGCAGGAGAACCATGTCATCAATACCCCGCGATAGAGCAGTAATTGTGATCATTGGCGCCCTTTCATTGTTAATATCACGTTTACCTGCTCGACACGAGTTCTTTGTACAGCTGAGTACAAATCACTGACAAAAGATTGTAATTTAGATTTTATCTGAAATGTATTTCTAGTGGGGCCCATGGGTGTGTGGAAGACTGTGCAGTTCATGCATGAAATGATTCTTAACGCACTGCGATCAATACCAAACAATCAGTTTGCAGACTCTCAAAATCTGATGTCCACATTGTGGATAGCTCTGTTTACCCTGTTCAATGACATTGTTGTCCATGGAGGAACTAATTCTGGCTCTGGGACATAGTCAGCCTCTGCCTTTGGTGTCTTTCAATTCTGTTTGAGACTGATGTGATGAAACAAAGTGGTATGATGGTGGGATAGTGGTTCGCTCAGTCTCAGTCTTATCCCTAACAGGAAGAATCTCACAGCAACAGCAAAGGCAAAATAATTGGCAAAAAAAAGGCAAAGGGATGATTGGGGACATGAGAGGAAATAGATGTAGACATGAAGATTTGCAAACTGACAAGGCAGGGACTGGAGTAGAGACGAACTGGCAAACCTTTTCAAACCTTGTACAAAGATGTCTTTCTCTGCTGTAAGGTTCTATAATCCTGCAGTAATTGGCAACGTAATTTAGAACTAAATGTGACCTTGATATAAAATAGCTAAGCCCGTTCGAGCCAGAGTTTTACTCTACAGCTGAATATGTCAGTGTTAATCTGGAAGTACTAATGCAAACACGAAAGCAAAAATATTACTGATGCTGAATGAAAATAGGAAATGCTGGCAATACCGTGCAGTCAAGTAGAGTTAAGGAGAGGGAAGCTGATCAGGGACTGGCTCAGGATCCAGGACCTGGTGAAAGTTGCATATGAAGCAAACTCTGTGTTTGCGAGGAAGTGGGAAATGGCAAGGATAAAAAGAAGAGATTGAATAGAAGGCTGGAGAGACGATGGCAATGCAGGATGAGAACTGGACAAGTTGAAAGACAAAGAAAAGTACAGAGGATGTGAAAGTGGAAGGTCAAATTAGTAACAGAAATTGCTGTAATGCAGGTTGGAATTAAACAGTTGTGAATGCAGATAGTTGTTGAAAATGCTGAATCCAAAATTATTGAACTCAATACTGAGTCATATAAAGATGCATAGAAGGTAGACACAAAAAGCTGGAGTAACTCAGTGGGACAGGCAGCAGCTCTGGAAAGAAGGAATGGGTGATGTTGTGGGCCGAGACCCTTCTTCAGACTGGTTAGGCATAAGGGAAACGAGAGATATAGACAGTGATGTGGAGAGAGTCTATCTTTGGTTTAAACCAGCATCTGCAGTTCCTTCTTACACAAAGATGCATAGAAGATTTATGAGGATGTTGCCAAGACAAGAAGGCCTGAGCTGTAGGGAGAGGTTGTGCAGACTAGGACTTTATTCCTTGGAGCGCAGGAAACTGAGTGGTATAAAATCATGAGGGGAATAGAGAGGGTGGATGTACAGACTCTTTTACCCAGGGTTGGGGAATCAAGTACAAGAGGACATAGATTTAAGGTGAGGTGAAAGATTCAATAGGGGAGTGGGGGAGATACATAAAGTGCTGGAATAACTCAGAGGGTCAGGCAGCATCTCTGGAGAATGTGGATAGGTAGGACATAATTTTGGGTTGCGACCCTCTTTCAGACTGATTGTGGGGTTGAGAGCTGGAAGAGAGGGAGGGACTGGACAAAGTCTGATATGTGGGTGCAGGCCAGGAGGATTTTTGATTGGCAGATGGTTGGACAAAGGCCAGAGATGAAAAGATAAAGTGTGAGATAAGGATAGAAGAGATAGCGAGATAGGTGGAGTCAGGAGGAGTATAGGTGGAAGGGTCAGAATGGAAAATGTGCCTGTGGGAAATATTCTCTAGGAGTGACGTCATTGTGGTTGTGTGGAAGGTAAAGAGAGGAAAGCCACGCGGGATCGACGGGTTTGTGGAAGAAGGGTGAAGCAGAAAGGGAATATGAGGAAGAAAAACATATTAGAAACATATTGAATAATTGAGAACACAAATGTTTGAAAAAATGCCATTACTTTTCTTAAAGGTTGTGCTCATCCTGTTGAACCAGTCAGCTGGAAATAAATTTAAAATGGCTCCGAGCTGAATAGAAATGGATCTTTAGGAAAGTCTTGGCTGGTCGGTAACCTGCCATACATTATTGGAAAGGTTATTTAAAAAGTAAAACTGAACAGAAAGGTAATGGGAAGAGTGTGTCAAAAAATGTTGGAAACAGGAGGCTTGCCCTCTCATGTTGCTTCTTGCAGTTTCCCATCTTTGTTCCCAAGTCCAGCATCTGAAGTGTCTTCTGGCTTTCAATTTTTTTTTGTCAGCAGTTTAAAAGTTATTAATTCCAGACAGAATGGGGAGATTCATGAGCTCTTGCTGTGCAGGGCAAGGAACACCAAGGATCTTTGAGGAAAACTAGTCCCATTTGTCCAAGCCTGGCCCGTATCCCTCCAAACCTTTCCTACGTTTTAAATGTCACGTCGTTCACACCTCCACCACTTCTTCTGCCAGCTCATTCCATATGCACACCATCCTCTATGTGAAAAAGCTGCCCCTTCGAACCCTTTAATTTTTTTCTAATCTCACCTTAAAACTATGCCTTCTAGACTCCCGCACCCCGTGGTAAAGTCTGTGGTGATGCACCTCATGATTTTATATACCACTATACACCTCAACCTCCTCTGCTTCAGGGGGAAAAAGCCCTAGCCTATTTAGTATCTCCCTATAATTTAAACCTTCCAGACCTGGTAACATCCTGAAATCTTTCTTTTGCACCCTTTTCAGTCTAATTACAACAGAATACTTAAGAGTTTGGTTGGATAGTTTTTATTGATTATTCAGCAACAAGAGAACATAAACTTCAGATCATAAATACAAAACATTGCAGAACCTTTTCTTGTTCCTCCAGTGAGATTTTTTATTTCCATCTTGCAGAGTTTTATACTTTATAGCAGAATTATTTAAGGCCTTCAGATACATGTAATCATTTGAATATAATATTTGATTCATTAAAGGAAAGCTGACATTTTGGGCTGATTGTGCCCACGGTGTGTTGATGGTTTTTGGAAATTTCCTACCAGCTCTAGTTTGTACATTAGTGCAATCTGAACTCGCATGTCTGTACATTGGAGTGCAGAAATTTGGACTGCATGGCCAACACTATCAGATGTATCTGATCTCTCACTCTCTTCCTCAACATGCTATCAATTTTTTTAAGGAGTATTTTGAGCTATGAGCATATCCTTCACTTCTATCCCCCTCAGCCTAACTGTGACCATCGTTGTTGCACAGCCCATTGTTGAATGAGGTCTCCGTTCTTACTCTTTCCTTAACAGTCATTTCTCTCTTCTTCCCTCTCCCGTCAAGCAGATAATATAGAAGCTTGAAAGAACGTACCACCAGATCTGGGAGTAGCTTCTTCCCCTCTGATCAGACCACTGAACAGTCCTCACATAGGTTAGGGTGCAGTTCCGATCTTCCAACCTACCTCATTGTGGGCGCTGGACTTCTCTGTCACTGCTGTCAAACTATGTTCTGCATTCTGATATTTTTCTCTTTGCTCTACCTGTTGTACTTGTGTATAGCATGATCAGATTTAATGGAACATGCAAAAAAAAACTTTCAACTGTACCTTGGTACATGTAACAATAAACCAGTTATGTTCCTGTAAAGCTGCACCAAGTAAGAATTTCATTGTTCCGCTCCCAGTGCATATTGCAGTTCAACATTGTGACTCGCTTGGTCTTGAATTGCACAAATAGATGCATCCATCCGATGGATAACGCAGAGATCGGGCTCCAAAGTGCCACGGTTGAAAACTAAATATGAAAGGTTGCTTAACTTTTGGAAGAGGTGATATGAAAGAAGAGGTGGGGTTGCACTGCTATGAAAGGATGGGTTAAAGGCAGTAGAGAGGAAGGACTTTAGCTGTAGAATCAATGTGTGTGTGTAGCTAAGAAAAAGTGGCAAATAAACATTCTAGAGAGTTGTAGATAGGTTCCTATTAGTATTGGGAAAGTACGGCATGTGTAAATCAGGAATTTAGAGGTGCATGTGATAAGAGTAATATATTAATCATGGAGTTAATGCATATACAGAAAGGTCAGACCAAATAAATAGTAATAAAGTGGGAAATTAATTCCTGGAGTGTATAAGGTCTGTTTAAAAAAAAAATCTATATGTTGATAGGATGGGCTATTTTAGATCTAATATTATGCAAGGAGAAAGGGTAAATAAAATCATCTGGCAGCTTTACGAGTGTGATCATATTATCATAGATAATATAAAGATTGAAATGGTTTAGTTCAAACTGAAACTAAGGTCTTAAATATCAACAAACCAAACTTCCAAAGCATTAGGTGATGGGTACAATGGGAGGCTCAGAAACTAAATTAAGTTTAATGACATGAAACCAGAATTGGCCAACTTTAAAAAATGCATGGATTTGCAGGTAAATCCATCTATTTAGGGAAAATAACAAAGTAAGGAAAAATAGTCTGTCCTTGACTAACAAGAGATGTTGGAGATGGTATCAGATCGAAGGTAAAGGCTTCCAACATGAGAAGTGTAGTAAAGCCTAAGGATTGGAAACACTTAGGAATCCTGTAGAGAAAAATCAAGATATTGATAAGGAAAGTACCTCATAAGTTTAAGATCCACTACATATATGCATAAGGAAAAGATTAATTAATGTGCATCCCTTATGGACCCTGTACCTGACACGCAAAATGAAATATAATGAAGGCACAGAAAATCTTCCAGAAATAATGAACAAAATAACTTACAACCTACATTCTCGGATTTAGCAGGAGGCATTTGTGGAGATGGTGAAGGCAGTGTTTGCCTTCTTCCAAAATTCTTTGTATTCTGGAATGGCTCCTATAGATTGCAAGGGAACAAAGTAATTTAACAATTTAAGGAGAGATGGAGGAAAAGTAGGGAACTGTAGACCAATTTGCCTGTTATCAAAGATGCTGGAATCTAATTATGGAAGTCATAAGGCACTTGCAAAATAACCTGACAAAGAGCCTTCGACCTAAAACCTTTGTGCTGTTTCTCACCCCAGATGCTGCCCAACTTGCTGTTTCCATCATTATATATTTTAATTACAGAATTCCAGCATCTGCAATTCTATTGATCTTCATTTTGAAAATAGTGAAGGGATTGGGCAGAATCAACATGAACAAGGACAAAATTATTTTGACATATCTATTGGAATTTATTGAAATTGTAAAATAGATGAAGGTGAGCAAGTTGATGTGATGGAGTTGGAGTCCTTGGTTAAAGTGTCACAAACAATTATTAAACAAAACTGGAACATATGTTACTGGGAGCAATGTATGCGTTGAGATTGGTTAATGGATAGAGAGTATCAGGAACGGACATGTTGTTTATTGATTGGGAGATTATGGATGTGGAGCTACCACTGCTTTCCATGGTTGTTCACAATTCATATCAATGATTTGGAATAATGGAGCGAGTCCAACATATCCAGTTTGCTGATGATAAAAAGCTAGGTGGTTCTGTAGACTGTGAGAAAGAGAGATGATTCAGTGGCATATAGAAAGGTTAAGGCAAGGTCCCATGGAATATAATATAGAAAAATCTGAAGTTATCCATATCAGTAGAAAATATAGAAAAGTGGAATATTTTTTAAATGGTGAAAGACATGGGTCTTTTTGCAAGGGGATTTAAATACAAAAGCAGAGATACCTTGCTTTAATTATTACTGTGGCCGTACAATACCGCATCTGATAGATTAATTTATATTATTTTTTTCATGATTTGGCATCGGTGACAGGTCCAGTATCTGTTGCCCATCCTTAGTTGTCCCTGAACAGATGTGCTGTCCCTACGTGTAAGAGATATATACTTGCAAGAGAGGGAGCACAATGAAAGTTCATGCAACGCATTTCTGAGATGTCAGATTTGTCATATGAGGAGATTAGCAGACTTGTCCTGTACTCTTGCATTTGAAAACAGTGATTTTATTGAAGCATTCAAAAAAATAAGGCCTGAAAGGTAGATGCAGGGTTGTTATTTCCCTGGCTGAGGTGTCCGGATCCAGCATCACGATTCAGTGACATACAAGTTTCTCTTTCAGAAATCAGATTTTTTTTTTAAATTCCTTTACCCAAAGGGTGGTGAAATATAAAATTCTCTACATGGGACAGCGGTGGCAGCTCAGCTGCTGAAGATGTTTAAAGCTCAAAAGGCTTATAATGTATTCAGGAAACAAATGATTAAATGGTCAGAGCAGGTATGTGGTACATAAGTGACCTGTTGGGACCTCACTAAATAGAGCAGGGCCAAAGTTTAAAGGAGATGTGCAGGGCAAGGTTTTTTTTTAAACATATGAGTCGTGGGTGCCTGGAACGAGCTACTAGGTGGTGGTGGAGGCAGATACAATCATGGGATTTAAGAAACTTTTGGATAGGTACACGGATATGCAGGGAATGGAGGATGGATCACGTATGTGCAGGCAGGTAAGAATGGACCTTGGCATAATATTCGGCACAGACACCATGGGCTGAAGGGCCTGTGCTGTATTGTTCTGTTTACTCTTGTTTCTATTTATTATTCTTATAAACAGAGGAAGTAATGGGTTTGAATAAATATTAATACATTAAAGCGTAATTTTTTTTCCCAATGGTTTCTAAATATCTGATCATTTGGAAACAAGAAAAAGCCTTTTGTCAGCAATTGGTGTCAGGTTGTCCAGAGGTCCATGAGGTGGGGCCTCTTCTGAGGCTCACCCTGCGCTCTGTCTGAAACCCTACAGGATGTTGGATGCAAAGACAGCAGAGGAGTGGAATGGTGCACTGCAATGGTGTCGAGCCTTAAACTGAACATGTCAACAGCAACTTATTGAAAACAGGATTCTTCTGTTAGACTATGAACATAGTGATTTTGGGAAAACTAACATTTAGTTTCTCTAATCTTTTGCATTTAAATATTGTGAAAATCTCATAAACAGAAAGACATTCTCAGAAACAGTTAAGTTTCGCAATTCTGTAAAATTCTAAGATGCACTTAATTTATTCACTTCTGTGCAATCCATACAGGAAACGGCAAACAACCACCATTTCCCCACTGCACGGAGTGAATTTAGGGAAGATGATGAATCAAATTTAGCTTGATTTCATCACTCACAATTGCATTGGCATTGTAATTTATAACCTTGCAAGAGAAAGAGGATGTCATTTGGCTCATTGTGCAACAGCACAGCTTCAACTGGAGCCGTTTACTAGAATTACATTTTTCTTTTCTCATTCCTCTTTCATGCACTTAAACAGCTCTGCTAAATTACAGCGAATCTGTCTCAACAGCATTTCCAAATAATTTTATGATGTAATAACCTATCATGTTAAAATGTGTACCTTGTAACTCAGTTTATTAATAATTTAAAATTTGTCTTTTAGGTTCATGTTTCTGGGTAAAACCTATTGAATCCCTGACAAAACTAATTGCATGATCTGCTATTTTAGTCATTTAATACAAAGTATACATACCACCCCAAACCTCTAGAGATCCAACTGATCTCCCTCTCCCCTTCCTTTGGATGAGTGCATTTCCTTGCAAGATGTTCAGACATTACACCCAGGCTGGCAGGATTGTTAGAGCATTGGTGATAATAGTATCTCTAATTACAAGGGTGACCTAGTATATAAAAATAACTAAATTATTGCTTAAAATATCTTTTTCCCCCCTTGCTAATGTAAAATTTTAATGGATTATGTGACATTTAGAAATCAACTTGATCCAACAATTGGCGGAAATACTGGTACCTGAAAACAGGCCAAACCTGTATTGTAAGGGGGGTGGGGGTGGGGTCCACAGTTTGGCTGTACAACGAGCACTGTTGTTACCTGAATGGTTGGGCATCACAGGCAAAGCCAGATACTGCCTTCTTTTGCCCAAACGTGGACTTTGACCAGAAATTCACGTTATCAAGAGTGAAAAATGCGGCAGATCTTTTCCTCTCTAACGTAGATGCTCTGGCCACTTTCATCCTCCCTTGTTTTTCTTCGCATGATACAAGCAGCAGAATTTATTTTCCAAAAATGAACAAGCAGTGAGGAACTATGTTACCGTGAGTTTGGGCAGGCTGTCCCATTTACACATGAATGAAACATTCATCAATGAGGAGCAGGAGGAAGAGCCTTTCTATCATTCAACAAAATCATGCTGATTCCACATTCCAGAACAAATTCTGATCCTTCATTTTACTTGCATTCCATAAACTCATTGATTTTATTTGTCCTTGGATTTATTTGTCTATTGAGCATCCACCAGTACCATTTGGGTACCATCTCACAACCTCTGTGGATGATATATCTCAGCTCTCTCCGCACAGGAAAGTGTCTATTCCTGAGATGACAACAAACCTTATTCATGACTCTACAACTGGAGGAAACAAATATGTGCTTGTTGGAACAGAGTGGAGCAAGGATATACCTTGGTAGTTAAGCATAAAAATGAATGTCTGTGATAAAGAATGTGTGTGTATGTGGCATTTGTCACAAATTTACAAGATAGTGGTGTAGAATGATAATGGAAATGTCAAAGATTGCATTGAAAGAACTACTGTGAGATTTACAATGTTTCACAGTATGTGAAATGGGAAGATGGTCTCCAAACACAATGCTTACATATTTCATATAAACAATATTCTGCGAAACAAGAACCAACATTATTGATGAGATTTTCTTCCCCCTGAAGCACCTGTGTTGGAACTGTCAGCCATATGTTTGTTAAAGGCAGATAGGTTCACTGCGGGAAACATCAAACAATTTTGCATGGCTCTCACGCGGTACTCTTTAGTTCAGTGAAGTATGATTTCTGACACAACAAACAAACAACCATTTTGTCCAAAATCAATGCTGTATTTTTCTCATTGATCTACAGGAATCAAGTCTGTTTAAAATACAGAAACCAAAGTACAGAGCAGAAAGGAGGAAATGGCAGCTGATGTATGAACTACAAGTAAAAGCCCAGATATATAAACACAGATGCTGCTTTTTTTGTCCAGCAAGTAAAACATGGCAAAATTTACATATGACCAAGAAATAAAGAGCCATGCAGCGTAGTTCAGCCAGAACCACGCTGCAAGAACCATCTGTTTAAGGACTTCATTTGCTAACAGTATTTTATCAGAAATGGTACTGTGAGATTTTTGATTCCTAAAATACTACTTTGTCTTGTATACAGATTCCATAAAAACACTGCACAATTACACAAGGCCCACACTGAATGTCCTTGCCAGTCACTAAGAATTTCTGCCCAATACAAGGTCTGTCATTATTGTCTGTGTTGTGGATTGAGAAATGAAGTCTCTCTCTGAACTGGGTGCCTTATTGGTCCAATAATTTTCTTCTCCACCTCCACCCCCCCCCCCCCCCCACCTTCTCTTTCGCAAATGCAGTTTTGTGTCTCTTAATGGAGTGGTATTTTGCCCCTCCCCTGCTCCCAACCATTGCCGACGGGAGTGTTCCCTCACCATGTGTCGGCGTTAGTTTGGATGTGCAGCCTTTGTGAAAGACCTGCCTGCGGTTCTTGCATAGTTGAATTGAATATGCTTTTCTGAAACTGAACGTTAAGCACACTTCCACGTGACACTTATAGGAATAATTTTGTGATATAAATATCCAGTGAGCTTTTCTGGTTTCAGAAACCCTTTATAAAGGCTACCTAAGTAAAGAATTTAATTAGCATGTTCTGAGTATCAACAGAGTATTTACATTTGTACAGGAACCACATGGACCTCTTCTGCATATCTTGTAATTGTTAATAAGGCAAAACAAATTCAGATTTGTACATTTCTCAGAGTACACAGACATTTCTGGGAACCAAAGAAAGGAAAGTCATTTTTTGGCCTCAATATGGAACCTCACAGTGGATTCAATGTAAATAGGTATCTTGACAAATTATACCATAGCAACCCTGGGTATTATTAAAATAGTTTGAGGCCATAACGGCTGGAAACTGAACACTAAAACTTAAAGCAAACAAATAAAAATGAAACAATAAAATTACAAATCCATACAAATTAGATTTCAAATATTGGAAAAATGTACAAACATGATTTCAGAATTCTCTGCACAAAGAAATCTAGAGATCTATAATTGATAATATATTAATTCCAATTATAAGCAATCTTCTGGTATCAAAGTTCAGACTTTTTAACCCTCCCAACTGTGCTTCAATTCTATAAATTTACAGCTATCTCTTGTTGCAGTGCATTGTTTGAATTAAAGGATCTCATACACAGGACAGTTCCCCCACATTTAAGAACTACCGTGCCTCAACTTCTTTGGGATTACGAGAAGGGGAGTAGTCCCGAGACTCTGAGTTAGTGAGTGGAGTAGTCCTTCGTGGAGACACAGACCGCGCGCTGCCTGCTGGTACGAGAGGAGGTGGAGCACTCAGTGCTGCAGTTGGTGGGGTCCTGTTCAAAATCCCATTGTGATTGGCAGTGGATGGACTTAGCCTCGGGTAGTGCATTCCACTTAAATGAGGCATAAAGGGCGGCACATGTGCCAAGTGACTGTCCATGGCTGATGTATGCAAGGCATGCAACCGGGCACGATCAAACTCTTCCCGTAGGTGCAAGCGTTCTCTTTCATCGGCATGTCGAAGGCGCTCCTGCTCACGCCTGACTTCCAGAACGTGCTCGTGGTTATAGTCGTGAGGCTCCCGGTCTCTGTACGACCGGTCATGTTCGTAGAAACCGGCTGCTGTTGGGAACCTGTGCATGGGATCTGTGCGTAATGGGAACTCCATCCTCCGGTGCAAGTCAAAGTTCCGGTATGCGTCTCGCAAAGGATCTCGCACAGGATCCCATGAGAATCCAGGGTGGGGCAGACGTTCTCTTCCCGCCAGCGGGTTCATGCCAATGAAGGGCGTCACCATCCGAGCACGGTCAAGCACATTCATGTTGTTCATCTGATGGATGCTGCTCATTGTAATGGGCATGGGGCCCACAGAATGGCCAAGTGGAAGTCCATGTAGGGATGCATGGTGAGGTGGCTCACTGCTCCTGGGATGCTGTGATGGGTCCGAGCTTATCACCATCACCTCATTATCCTCTTTTCGTTCTTCTTTTATCTTGACATCGTTCTTTATTTTCTGATGGTCACAGGAGGATTCAGCTTTCCTTTCACTATCTTTGCTAACTGAATTGCTGAGCTTCATGCTTTCATTCAGCAAAGTTCTGTTGTATGGGAGAAGTGGCTCTCACAACAGGCTTTGCATTGTCTTCTGGTAGCCTCCTCTCATGGATCTGACTTTCCTTTATCGGTGAGCGATTCTCCTTGATTTTATGCTCGATGCCGGGTAACTCCCTCAACGAGTCCGAGTGCTCTCTCTCTAGCTCCTTTGATCTATCTCGCTCAGTGGTGCTATGATGCCTCGTTGGATCATTCAAGCTTCGGCTATTGCTGTGGATGAGGTTGTTGATTTGGTAGTTGACTGGGGCAGATGCAGGCGACGATCTGTGGAGTGCCTGTTTTTCCTCCACTCCATCTCTGGAAAAATATATATCAATTATTTCAAAACAAGTCATGTTGTTTTAAAATGAAGTAATTTGGCTAACCAGCCAAAAACTAATGAACCTAAGAATTGGAGAAATTACAAGTTTTCAGGCAATTACTTTATAAGGTTCATGTCATAGGTGCAGAATTAAACCATTTGGCCCATCAAGTATTCTAAATATCTAGTAAACCCAGCATGTTACTCAGAAATATTGCGTTTATCCCTTTGGAATATTAATCTGACCTTTGTCTTTACAAATACAGATCAATGGCTGCAAATACCCCAAACTGACTTGTCATCCCACAATTATGCAAAAGTGTTAAAATTTACAAATAACCAAACTTTTACTGATAAAGTGAAATATAGTAAAGAAACAATAGGATAGGAAAGGCGATTAGAATACTTTTAGGTAGTGAGTTATGAACCAGAATTCACTGCCTTTGCAAAGTTAGTGGAAGCAGATTTAACAGCAACAATCTGAAGAGTTAACTGCATACTTAGAAAGGAAGAATTTGTAGGGCAGATGAATTGAAGCTACTTTAAAGAGCCGGTAGAGGCATGATGGGTTGAATGGCCATTGATGTGGCATATTCTAACAAAATATCTCTTGGAATTGAGATTCCCAAAGGCTTTTGCTTTTCGTATGGCTTGGTCATACTATGCACTTTTAAATTTTATTTCTTTTAAGACTTGGATTGCCTAACTTTCTTTTTTTTTTTTAAAGGCAATTATTTCCATATTGTATATCCATTAACAATAAATCATCAGGCCTGATATAATCCTGTTTGGGATTTTGCCTTGCAGCACAGATCTGGTAGAGGCAGGATCATGGAGAGAATCTCGAACATGGACATCTGGCCATTACTGACTGCTGGCAGCCTCAAACTGCTGGAAATTCCAACTCATGGCTGCTTGGTTTACACAGCACTAAGAAACAATTACTCTATCCATTTACTTGATAGAACTGCAAAAGAAAATTACATCCAGATCTAAAACATTCTTGTTCCCCACATACCACTATGATTGCAGAATAATATTCCCATGCTCCGTTATATCACTGGCCTTTGAACAAGACGGCTCAGCTACTTAAATAGGCTAGGTAACAGACTGGTGGAACTGGCAAATAAACTCATGAGTGCGATTGTCTTGGTGAATAAATGCCCTATATGGGTCAGTCCTAAATACCTGAGCATGTTGGACTGGTTTCTCTTTGCATTCTATGTTGAACTAGGTTATCACCAGAGTGATTATAACTGGCTTTAAAGTTTGAGAGTTCCTAACATTTAAGGCTTGCTGATTACTGCTGAAAAACCTGTAATAAGTGCAGTGTGAACACTGCCCAGGGATTGGATTCAGCTAGATTGTGAGGACTTCCATGGTTAAAGTTTCTTCAAGTTCCCAAATACAGCAACATTAAAGACATTTGGGCACCTGATCTCTACAAAACCATCCTAAAAAATCTCGAATCTGTGAAAAAAAAATACATGCACAGGGTCGAGAGCAGTGATGGAAACCCAGGATTCTATCACTGGAAACTAGTTATGAAAACTGATTAAAACACAAGAGAACCAGCACCTTTCTTTCTCTCTGTCATTTTTAAGTGATGATTCTCTTTTCTCCAAATCTCGATCTCTGTCGTGATTAGTTACTGAGGAGCTCCGCTCCGAATCCCCTGGCTTTGGCCATTGAGGTGGTGTTGGAAATGAAGGTGGCGTTCGATGGAGGCGATTCCATGGCTCGTGAGCATTGTTGAGGCTCTGTATCCCTGGACCTTCCTTGTGACCAAACATGCTGTTGGAAGCTGAGAAATTGGAACATGGAAGACATTATAATGACCAAAATGGATCCTTTAAAAATCACAAATAGCACATGAAAATATTAAATCATAAAAATGAAAATACTCAGAGAGCAGAGTTGGAACACCCATCGCCACAACCAGTCACACCCAGGCTTCGTAATATTGGCAAGTACTTGACTGGTAATGGCGTTACAGACTCAGACACCCAATGAAGGTGTGATTTCCAGCCCAAACAGCAAATACACCACTTCACAACAACGGAGACCACAAACTGACACCTGAAAGCCTGTACTCCTGCACTCTGAAAGGCTGAGCTACACCCATTCCCTGAGATAGTCAGGTACGAACACTGTCTGCCTGCCGTCACATTCATGGGAGGCTTGTCTCTGTTCCAGGCTCCGGGGACAGTTATCAGATTTCAAGGGCAAGTTTAACAATCTTCTCATTTGAAAATAAACTGGCAAGTCTCAGCCAAGACATTCAGTTGACTGCAGTCCATTAAAAATACTTACATTTTGCATGAAAGAAATATGCTGGCAAGCAGCCAAAGCCAGTCAAACAAACAACTGTGCTACTGCCTAAATAAATACATTATCTTAAGCAACTGTTTTGACAACACAAAGAATAATGGTACTTCAAATGTACAATACAAACAATTACTAACCAAGTGCTGGATTGCCTAATCCTCCAAAGGCACTGGTGCTGAGGTTTCCAAGGCCGCCATAGGTATTTGATCTATTGAATGGATCTAAAAAACATTGATTAACAGGCGTTCAGCCACATCTAGAAAAGCCCATCTCTGACATCTGCAAGAAACAATTTATCGTCAAAGTCTAAGGAGGATTTATCCAGTTTTTCCACATTTTCCACATTTTTCTTGATGAAATTTGCCCAGACAATTTTTTTCCATAAACAAACACAATCTGACTCCTCATACCCAAAACTACAAAATCAGTTGCCACATCACCTGCCCTCTATGATTGCAATCAGTTCAAAGTCAGTATTTATAATCACACTTAAAAGAATGAAGTTCAAAGATCAGGCAACTGTTTGTTTTGCTGTACACCTATTGTTTCCACTGGTGCAGGAATCCACTGAAATATTTTGTTAGGACTTAAGGAATAAACCCATTCCTTCCTTGATATGCAAGTAAAATGTAAATAAACATTCAAATGATGCTGCCAGAAACCACAATATAAACTGTCTCTAAAGTTCTTTGTCTACATTATTTAATCATTTGTTCAAATGCAGCTACAGAACTATCTAGACTTTGCTGTTAACCGTGTTTTCAGATCCTCAAGCACAATTGTAAATTTTCATCATGAAAATCTTCTCACTCATTAAAGAATTGAGCTTAGTTAGATTTTGCTCAAATTCTCTCTCTTGAGTTTCTTATTTTACAAGATTAGAAAGAGCTGTTATGTTAATTCTAACAGCTCGACACATACATCTGAAAGATAGTTTTAACTGCTGGTGGATGGCTGGCATTGTGCAGCCCTTTGCATGCACTGCACATCCATGTTGCTGCAAAAAACAAACAAAAAAACAGCTGACGATGGAGGGTACAGGAATCCACAGAAATATTTTGTTAAGACAAGGAATAAGCGAGTTCGGTATTTCAACTGCGCATGCCCAGGTCATAGGTCACTCGGGAAAAACATTCTCGTCAGCTGAGCTGCTGCGTGTGTACGGACCTGCTTATTAATTTCAATGAGATTCATAAATAAATGTATCCGTCAAATATGTCAGCAGTAGGCCAGTGTACTGCAGGCTGCACAAATTCACAATTGTATCTATTTAAACTATTGACTCAATATAGCACCAGCCTTGAAAACGCAAGAACGCCTGGAATGAACCTGTCAATTATCAAATCCCTGGCATTAGCCCGAGTCACAGCCATTCAAATTCGATATTGATTTACACGAATTACAAGTTGTGTGGTCAACCAATTATGAGAATTTGCAGCCATTTGAACCGCAGCCAAACTAGAGGCTTCACTCAGGAGTGGGTTGCAGCTCCCCAGCTGACGGGACCTGTTCTCGCTCTCTTTGAAGGAGGCGCCACCCGCCCCAGCGAGTGGGCAAACGTGGAGCCGACCCGTAATATGAGTGGGAACATTTTCTCAGTCAGACTTTGTCGCCGTTTGTGGTGGGGGTCTGGGAGAGAGAGAGCTGGCAATGCCGCACAGACTGAACAGTTTAATAATGACCCATTAAAATCCGCCCTTCGGCCACTCGGCAACCTGGGCTGATCTGATCTGACAGCCCTCTCACTAGCTCGCTGCGTGCCTGATCCTAACGCAGTACACCCACAAAACCTTTGGGCTTCGGGTACTGCACAAAGAGCCTCTGCTAACAAGGGCTGGCGAATTGTGCTGGTAAACGTGCAATGGGCGAGACGGCTGGGGGAAACGCACCACAACCACCACAAACTTGGAACAGCACAGACCCACCACTCAATCTATCCAATACTAAAGGGCAGGCATTTCCCAGTTAAATGTCTTATATCGGATTGGCGGCTCCTTCACAGGGCCAACCCTCAGTTTTCCTCGGAGATGAATCTTTTCCTTAACTGTACATTCACACCGCCTGTAGATAAAGCATCAGCCCACATCACACTGATACAGTCGCTGCCTGCCTCAGATTCAATATATTGTTACACATAAATTATGAATAAAGGAATAAAGATAAGAAAATGTTTCAAACATAAGTAATATTTTCTTATTCCAGTAGCAAACACATTAAGTTAATTCTTTAACTTTTTGAATATCTTACAATTGCAGATTAATGAACTGAACTAGAACTGGGACTGTGTAAGTAGTGTGTGAACAGCAGAACAAGAAAGGAAGCTATTGAGTTAAAAGAATTCTAGATTAATTCCTTGGCAGAATAGTTGACAAATTACACAGTTTATACAGCGCACCATTCGCTTTCCCCCCCCCCGAATGACCTTTGACAAATCCCATGATTCCTTGCGTTTATTAGAATACCGAACTCGCTTATTCTTTCCTTCCTTGATATGCAAGTAAAAACATTCAAATTATGCTGCCAGAACAGAAACCACAATATAAACGGTCACAAAAGTTATTTATGCCTACAATATTTAGTCATTTTAACTTCTTGAAAATTAAGTAATTCATAAGGAAAAACCATATATTGGGTGGAAATATTAAAGTGGTTTCAATGGTAAGATGAATAAAAGTATCTTTAACTTATTAAAACACAACATGTGACAATAATTTTCTTAACCACATTGCTTTTCTTTTACTTTCAATATTGAAAGCATTCCATGGATAAGATTTAAATTTTACATGCACTTAGCCCATTAATAAACACAGATGTATATTGACAGAAAAAAACATCAGCTACGTGGGCTTTAGTAAAATATTTGACAACGTTCCTTGTGATAGACTGGTCCAGAAGTACAAGTCATATAAGTGAGTCTTGGCACGTTGGATACAAATCTGATAACAAAGGGTAGAGATGGAAGGGTGTTTATCTGACTGGAGGTCTATGACAAGTGATGTTCCACAAGGATTGTTGTTCGCAATATAAATTATTTGGATGAAAATGTAGGTGGAATGATTGGTAAGTTTGCAGACAACTCAAAAATGGACAGAGCTGTGGATGGCAAGGAATGTTGTTAAAGGATACAACAGGAACTAGATCCATTGGAAATTTGGATGAAGAAATAGCAAATGAAGTTTAAAAGGTGTTACATTTTAGTCGGTCAAATACAAGCGAAAAGTATAAAGTGGCAAGACCCTGAGAGGCATTGATGTACAGAGAATCTTGGGCTGCAAGTCTACTTCTCCCCGTAAGGGCAACAAGTGGATGGTGTTGTGAAGGCAGCCAATATTGGTCAGGGCATTGAGAACAAAAACTTGCAAGTCATGTCGTAGATGCATAAATCTTTGGTGAGACCACTATCTTTCATCCAAGATTTTGCCCATAGAAAATGGGTGACCTGCTGTCCAGATCCAAGTGAAAGGTAAGCAGTCAGCTGTGAAAGCAGGGTAATGAATGATGCATACCCCATGAATCTGCTATGGGTTAAGATCTTTGCTCCACTCAATAAAAATAAATCATCTTTGATTCAGTGAAAATAGTGGTCCTTCAAAAATCAGCAGTTACTTTGTCAAAACATTACTAACAATAAAAATGTTGCAACATTTTTCTTTAACTTATATGTCCATCTGTGGAGGGAACTGGACAGAAGATGGTTAAGGTCCTGTTGCCTGTACATTCCTCCCCCCACAGATGCTGCCTGACCTGCTGAACTCCTCCAGTGGTTTAAAAAAAAAAACTTTATATGGATGCATTCTATTCAGGATCCAAGTTCACTCCATGTTGGAGTCTCTTTCATTTTACTAAGACGGCCAGTGCACATACTCCCATACTTGCACAACTCAGGATCTGTCATGGCTCTAAACCATCTTATTCATTTCACTTTGAGAATCAGCACTATTTTTGTTCTAGCACCAGTGGCAGTCCTGGTGACAAATAACTGATCTTGCATCTTGTAACTTGGTGATGAAGTAATGGTTAAACTGGGTAGTTCTCGTATTGACATCAGAAATAGCATTGGCACCGTGTGATGCCAAGAGTGGCCTGGTTACCAGCATTGCATATTGCAACAGGAACCTTGCTAACATCTTTCAAAACGGAAATAACTGAAGTTAAACCCACCAAAAGAAAAGTGTCGACTGAAAATTAGATATGGCTGCAACGGAATACAGGAAGAATACAATTATAGTCCAAGTTTGGACGACACCTGTTCCTTTCCTTACCTGCCAGGTGACCAGTGGGTAAATAGCTGCTGTGATGATGAGGTGGTGGCCCAAAGGTGGTTGCAGCCTGGTGTGCATTACCTACAAGGTGCATAAAAAATATCTTGGTTAAATGAAGGATCAAGGAGTTAAGAAAATATGAAAGCAACAATCCATCATACTGTTAACTCGTCATCTGAGGATAGAGATACATGGAGTCATTTCAGTGAACACGCACATACAGTTCAAATTATTACTACATCATCAACCCAGGAGGCAGCTCTCTCTTGTAATGGAAATTCATTGAAGCACATTCACTGTCTGATGGAGACTGTCATTTTCCAATCCACCAAGATTTCAGGACACATCTAAGAGATGAGAACCCCAGTGACGGGTTTAAAATGAGATCTCTTGCAAACTTTTGTATTGCACAGGACAGTAGGCAGCCATGTGATAATGAAGATCCAGCAGAGAAACTAGGAGAAATACTGCAAAGTGGCAGGTAGTTATTGCACGTTGCATTGTTTGGTCAGCCAACTGTCTGTCTTGTGGACAGCCAGTCAAAGATAACGTGCCTACCTACAGCACCAAGAATATCAGTTTATCTACAGCGGCTTGAAGCAAAGTTCAATGTACTAATAGTGAGATGAAAACTATACACTGAACTGTTCATCTGATGGCAATTTAGTTAATTGTTTTGTGTTGCTACATACTATTGATTTTCAAGAACATTTCATGAAACAACTACACAAAAGAAAACCAGCATTTTTTTTAAATGATGTTGAAGACAACATTAAAAAATAGCCAGAGCAACTTTGATACAGGAATGGAAGTGTCAGGAGAAAAGATTTGATATGTAATAAAATGAATTGGAAAGTACAAGACAGTATGACTGAAATGGCAGAAGTTTTAATTCCTTGAACTAGGACACACAAGAAGTTAGTCAAAAGGGTAAATTAAATTATAGAAGGCCATTCAGACAATTGGGCTTTTCATACAAATTGGAAAAAGTAACCCCACATTCTATCTGGTGAATGGGAAAATAGACAAGGAGAATATAGTTCAGATGACAGCGTTTTGCACAAGTCTGCTTTTATAGCAGGGATGAGGAGAATCTATGCCGATATCAGACCATTTAAAATGACAAGTTTTAATCTATGCCTATCATTGGTATTGGTTTATTATTGTCACGTGTACTGAGATACAATGAAGAGACAAGTGTGTATAAGTAATGCTGTCATCAAACAAATTAGATTTTTTTTTCTAATGCAGTGCCCTACCAGGGGCTCAAACACGTTGGATAAAGTGTACACCAACATCAAGGACGCATACAGAGCTCTCCCCCGCCCATCCCTGGGACAATCCGATCACCTCTCACTGTTTATACTGCCTGCATACAAACCCCTCACCCGCAAGACCAAACCTGCAATAAGGACGGTCAAAATATGGCCCGAGGACGCCACCCTACAACTCCAGGACTGCTTTGATCGCACCGACTGGGACCTTTTTTATCACAACAGGCTACCAGTGGTACAGAGGTAGACTTGGAGGAGTACACATCCACTGTGCTCTCCTACATCAACTGCTGTGTGGAGACTGTCACAGTGGACAAGCAAATAAAGATGTTCCCAAACCGGAAACTCTGGATGAACAAGGAGGTTCAGGATATGCTAAGGGCACGCAACAATGCCTTTAAATCCAGGGACACTTCTGCTTACAGTGCGGCCAGGTCGAACCTGAACAGAGGCATAAAAAAGGCCAAAGACATCCACAGGCAAAGGGTAGAAGACTACTTCAACACCGCGGACACCAGAAGCATGTGGCAGGGTGTCAGGGACATCACCAACTACAAGAGCAGCCCCGCCTGCCCCCACGGTGATATCACACTGGCCAACGAACTAAACACCTTCTTTGCCCGGTTCGAAACTGGCAACACCACCAGGAGTGGAATAACCCCGGCCATAGCGGAGGGACAGGCCTTAACACTGAGCACCCAGGAGGTACAGTGCGCTCTGCGTAGGATCAATCCACGCAAGGCTGCAGGCCCGGATGGAGTCCAGGGAAGGGTACTAAAGGACTGTGCTGTACAGCTGGCGGAGGTATTCACGAGAATCTTCAATCTGTCTCTATCTCTGGCAACGGTCCCTAAGTGCCTGAAAACAGCCACCATAGTGCCGGTGCCGAAAAAGTCCAAAGTCACCAACCTGAACGACTACCGCCCGGTTGCCCTAACTCCAATCCCAATGAAGTGCTTCGAAAGGCTGGTCCTCTCCCATATCAAATCCAGCATCCCTGCCTCACTGGACTCCCATCAATTTGCATACAGGGCAAATAGATCAACAGAGGATGCCATCTCTCTGGCTCTTCACACTGTCCTGACTCACCTGGACAGACAGGGCACGTATGTGAGGATGCTCTTCATTGACTATAGCTCTGCATTCAATACGGTCATCCCCACCAAGCTCACCACCAAACTCCACCAGCTAGGCCTCAGCTCGCCAATATGCGATTGGATCCTGAACTTTCTGATGGAGCGACCGCAGGCAGTGAGACCCGCACCTGTCCTCCACTATCACCCTGAGCACCGGCACACCACAGGGCTGTGTACTAAGCCCCATGCTCTACTCCCTCTTCACTCACGACTGTGTCCCTGCATTCGACACCAACACCATCGTGAAGTTTGCAGACGACACAACAGTGATTGGGCTGATCACCAACGGTGATGAAACAAAATACAGAGCGGAGGTGCAGAACCTGGCGGACTGGTGCGCTCATAACAACTTGTCACTAAACACCTCCAAGACCAAGGAGCTGATTATTGACTTCAGGTCCCATAATGGAGAATACGCCCCAATCTCCATTTACGGGGAAAGTGTGGAGAGAGTGTCCAGCTTTAAGTTTCTGGGCACTCACATTTCAGAGGACCTCATATGGTCCACCAACACCGCTGCGCTGGTCAAGAAGGCACAGCAACGACTGTTCTTCCTGAGGACATTAAAAAAGACTGGCCTGCCCCAACAGCTGCTGACAACGTTCTACCGCTGCACCACAGAGAGCATATTAACATATGGCATCTCTGTGTGGTATCTCAGCTGCACGGAGGCGGAGAGGAGAGCTCTTCAGCGTGTCGTCCACAGAGCGCATAGGATCATTGGGACAGAGCTACCAGCCTTGGAGGGCATCTACCACACACGGTGCCTCAGGAAGGCCGTCAGCATCCATAAGGACTCATCACACCCTTGTAACGGACTGTTTGATCTACTTCCCTCCGGCAGACGTTACAAGGCCTTCTACGCCCGAACCTCCAGACTCAGAAACAGCTTTATTCCAAGAGCTATAGCGGCTCTGAACCGGCCCTGCTGAGTGCCCCCCCCCCCACCCATCCCCCCTGGACAGTCTCCCTCGGATGGTCACGTCACTCAGCTTGCTTATTTATTTATTTTACTTTTCTTGTACATCGTGGAGCTGCATACTAAATCTCGTTGCACTGACAATAAAAGATATTATTATTATTATTATTATTATTATTAAAAGTCATTAAGTTTGGTGTATCCACTTTGAGGCTTGGCAATTGGCTGCACAAGAACTAAAGACAGTATCTGTAGGGAAAATTGGAAATTAAACATGGGTAGAACTTGAACCTAGGGCCTGATGAGTGCATGGAGATCCTTAAAATATTACATTCTATTGGCTGGGTTACTTAATTTGAATGAAACAATATTTATTCACATATAGACTGTTAATCATAGCTGTAGTCAGGCAATACATTCAGCAAATGTTTTATTGATTGCATGAACTAAAAACCAAAAGCTCCATCAAGTTGCAATCTGCCCGCCCGTGGGGACAGTTGAGGAAGATGTCTACATTCTCTATTGTCATGTTGGAAGATGAACAGTGTACAAGGCTCCCTCTGGATAAAAATACACAAACTACAATAGAATATAAACAAAGATAGGGAATTAACCATTTCATATTTCCAGGTAATGACATACCTGTGCTTGCGAAGAGAGGCCTGGCAAGGTCATGTGGATATGAGAAACCTGGAAACACCCCAGGCGCAGGTGGCCGGCTAAACAGGTCCAGTTTACCCCCTATTTCAAGTTTGTGATGATCCATTGATATTTGTTGCTTTGAAACAATGCAATTTAATTAAACACAAAAGGAAACAATTAGTCTTCAATAAAATTTAGCTTAAGATCTGCTCTCTGCATGATACAAACAGAAAAGTACATCAAAATTGTATATATTTTTGATTTTAGTTATGAAAAACTCCAAAGAAAATCCTGCCCAGAAATTTGAGGACATTCTTTAAAAATGAATATTGATTATACAGTGACCTCCATAATGTTTGGGGCAAAGACCCATCATTTATTTATTTGCCTCTGTACTCCACAATTTGAGATTTGTAACAGAAAAAAAAGCACATGTGCTTAAAGTGCACGTTGTTAGATATTACTAAAGGCCATTTTAATACATTTTGGTTTCACCGTGTAGAAATTACAGCTGTGTTTATGCATAGTCCCCCCATTTCTGGGCTATTCCTGTTCTCCCCCATAAATATTTATTTCCTGAAATTTGTTGATTCGCCATCTTCTGAACGAAGCTATTTCTCCTCGCCCCAGTTAAAGTCATAGAGTGATACAGTGTAGAAACAGCCTCTTCGGCCCAACTCGCCCACACTGGCCAACAATGTCCCAGTTACCCTAGTCCCACTTGCCTGCGCTTGGTCCATAACCCTCCAAACCTGTCCAACTATTTCTTAAACGATGGGATAGTCCCAGCCTCAACTACCTCCTTTGGCAGCTTGTTCCATACACCCACCACCCTATGTGTGAAAAGGTTACCCCTCGGATTCCTATTAAATCTTTTCCCCTTCACCTTGAACCTATGTCATCTGTTCCTCGATTCCCCTACTCTGGGTTAAAGACTCTGTGCATCTACCCGATCTATTTCTCTCGTGATTTTGTATACCTCTATAAGATCTCCCCTCATCCTCCTACGCTCCATGGAATAGAGACCCAGTCTACTTAATCTCTCCCTATAGCTCACACCCTCCAGACCTGGTAACATCCTCGTAAATCTTTTCTGAACCCTTTCAAGATGGCAATATATTTCATATAACATGAACCCCAGAACTGAACACAATATTCTAAATGCAGTCTCACCAACGTCTTCTACAACTGCAACATGACCTCCCAACTTCTATACTCAATACTCTGACTGATGAAGGCCAAAGTGCCAAAAGCCTTTTTGATCACCTTATCTATCTACGACTCGACCTTCAAGGAACCATGCACTTGTACTCCTAGATCCCTCTGCTCTACAACCCTACCCAGAGGCCTACCATTTACTGTGTAGGTCCTGCCCTAGTTTGACGTCCCAAAATGCAACACCTCACACTTCTCTGTATTAAATTCCATCAACTATTCCTCTGCCCACTTGGCCAATCGATCCAGATCCTGCTGCAATCGTTCACAACCATCTTCACTATCTGCAAAACCACTAACTTTTGCAAGATCAGCAAAATTGCTAATCTTGCCCTGTATGTTCTCATCCAAATCATTGATGTAGATGACAGACAGTAATGGACCCAGCACCGAACCCTGTGGCACACCACTAGTCAAAGGGCTCCATTCAGTTATCTCTCCTTGGATCCCATGAGATCTAACCTTCCAGAGCAGCCTACCATGCGGCACCTTGTCAAACACCTTACTACAGTCCATGTACACATCTACAGCTCTGCTCTCAACAACCTTTTTGCTCACGTCTTTAAATAAAATTTGTGAGACACGACCTCCCACGTACAAAACCATGCTGACTGTCCTTAATCAGCCCTTGCCCATCCAAATGCCTGTATATCCTATCCCTCAGAATACTCTCCAGTAACTTACCATCTACAAATGTTAAGCTCACCGGCCAAAAGTTCCCAGCATTTTCCCTGCAGCCCTTCGTGAAAAGAAGCACAACATTTGCCACCCTCCAATCCTCTGGCACCTCTCCTGCATTTAAGGACGACTCATAAATTTCAACCAGGGCTCCCGCAAAATCCTCTCTAGTTTCCTGCAATGTCCTCGGATATATCTGATCAGGCCCCGGAGATTTGTCTACCTTCAAACATGACAGTACCTTCAATACTTCCTTGACGTTAACTTGCCAAATTTTCACTCTGTTAACATTGGTCATTTAATATTTTTACTGATAACTAAATAAAAAATGCAAAATGCGCTAATTTCGGGAATGTCAAGGCTCCTCATTGCAATACCTTTAATTTTTGCTGGTGATGGTAGATTTGCCAGGCAATTTGCACATGAACAGCACACCACTTCCCAGGCTTCTGCAAGACACAAACACATCATAGATCTTAAAAGACATTTCAACGGTAGTAACGAAAACGTGGAAATCCACACCCCTATTGAAATAAAATGTAAACCAGTCACATAACGGGGCAAGCAAAAAAAAAAGAACTCCAGCCAAAAAGTATGCTGTGAAGTTTTAAGTAAATATTTGGCCCAAGTGAGTTGAGAGAACACGAATCCAGAATTCTTTTTCAATGAGTTAGACATACGAAGATGAACATAGTCTAAGAATAGTCTTCAGATAGAACATGCTTTGCATTCCATACTGGAACTGGCTTATTCATTCCATACTTTAGAGCGGGATACCAAGGTAACACATGAGAAATTTGATCTACTCAAGTGCTAGTTTGTCTCTGGAGAGATCATAAATTCCATGTCAGTTGAGGTAAAAGTAACTGAGGTTCATTGATCCTTCATTTAGTAAAAAATCTTGACTTCTTTCATTGTGGAATTCAGCACTTTATCCAGGCAATGGAGGTTTTGCTATGTACAGAACTTAACTTGAAGAATGGGAACTATTTAACCTTTGGTGAGCCATCTTCTCCATGTGCCAGAGGCTGTTCTATGAAAGATTTTTATTTATAATGAACAAGATGAAGCTGTTTAACCATGGACTACATCAGGTGCCAAAATGACCCTGTCAAACTGCATGGCATGGAAGGGAGCCTTAATGTGCGGATTATTCCATGTGGCTGCTTTGAAAGCATCCTCTATAGATTAAGTTTCCTCAAAATTAATGCATATTTAGGTTACAGTTCTTCTTAAATGACTTTTAATCTTTCCTCAGGTGTTGAATTATTACTTAAGGATGAAATTGAAAACATTTTTCCACACTGGCAGATATATCCCACAATTCATTCAACCATTTCCAGCTTGCTGATAAAACAGGCCCAATGTCATCTTCCACAAATGACTAGATTTCCTACGCATACAGCGGCACAGCAGACTGTTATCCTTGCGTCCATTCGGTAGAATCTAATGTCTCCTTCACAGTCGAGTGTACAGAATTATAGAATGATTATTCCTGGAGCCCAATAAAATTTGGATACCAGATATGGCATGAAATTGAGATGAGGTGTGAGAATGTGTCTATCCCTGATAAGGAGTCATTACTGAGCTCTCTCAGACGGAGACCAAAGCCATCTATGTTACTATTTTTAGAACAACAGCTTTAGTTTTTACAGTGGCAAGTTCAAAACATTTATGCAAGACAACATTTTTAGCAAAAGTGGGGATCAGATATTTTGCTCCTACTCACCCTCTTTCTTCCATAACATCTTGTTCATCATTTACTAGTGTTAGGAACACTCGTCAGAGAATACCAGTTCTTACACAAAAGCATTGGATTAGAGACCTTACAGAAAACATTCTGTGCTTAGCATATAAAGTATGTTGTGCTTGAAGTAGTTTGAATATCCCTGTTGATCGTGGTGCCTACTTGGTGAGTGATTGATTTTGATATTTGCGAATGAGAATCTGCCAATATATTGCTAATAGAGCATCCGTTCTCTGGGAGGGCTTTGGGGTACAGGGAGAGGTAAAATATATATCACACACCTTTCTTGCATCGCCTTGCATTGTTCAAGCATCACCCAAATCGGTCAGAAAAGCACAAAGTGAACCAACTCTCTTATGACACTGAGGGGATCTTAAAAGAATTGGTGAAAGCAGGCATCAAGGAAATTATAAGTAGTTCTGCAGGGCTTCAATGACCAAATGGTGAAGAATTCAGGAACTAATCAAGTTTACAAATATAGATGACAATTGTGGCAAATCCTTGAACTCTATTGTTAACTCGTTACAATTGAGAGTGGAAGGGGAGATGAATTAGATGTTCAGATAACCAAACAGCAAGCTCATTTGGAAATTTCACAAAGAGGCAGAACTGTAGGACTGGCAATCCCAAGATCTGGTTTTAGAAACCAAATTATTTTTTTCTTTCTGAAAATGAAGAACGTTACTTGTTTTTCAAGAGCCATTTCTGTTAATCCAAAGAGCCAGCATATTTCCAGTACTGCTTGAACCGAGCTCTGAAACGGAAGTTCTGGGAAAGATTCATTGCCGGGTGTGCTAAGATCTGAACCAACACTTTATTCAAGTTATACTTACGCCCAGTTGTTTTTGAGGTAGATTTACCCTTTTGAGTGGGAGCTGGAAGAAAACAGTAAACACAAATGAAACACTGAATGCTTCGTGGATGAAACCATGTCAAATATAGATGTCTTGAATATTTTTTAAATAATCTGATCCACGTTTGTCCCTTGGCCTTCATGGAACTGGTTAAAGAAGTTGCAGAATGCAAAGAAGTGTTCAGTAGGAAGACAGAAAGCCTTGCTGAAGCACGCACAGATTTTTGAAGCCAGAACTTTGCGATAACTTCATTATCAGTGATTATAAGTTGCCAAAAGTTGCAAGAACATGTTTCAAAGAAAGATTGTATTCACACTGGACGTATCTATTTTGAAGTGTGGGTAACCACAAAAATCTTTCAGTTGATGTGAACAGGCAAACAAGAGGTGAAGATGGGACCCTATGTAGACCACAGGAAGGAGCTGGGGGAGGTTCATGCCATATAATTTGGTTGGTTGGATCCATGCCATAAACCATGAATAATGAATCTTAACATCCTGAACTAAGTAAAAGCACTTTCCATATTTGTTCATTTATAGCACTTTGGAGAGGAGCACCATCAAGTTAATTTGTCCCGAAGTGTTTAAGTCTCCAAAGAAACAAATGCATTGTTGCAATCTCCAAACTTGCAGGAGGAAACAGTCCTTGATTAGAGAAAGCGTTAATACTATAGGGACGGTTAACAATTTCAAAGACAGCCTGGACCACCTTTGCTCTATGAACTCAATTATCAAATTATTTCAGCATTTCCTTGCACTGGTTGCTTTTTATGAAACACCAGCATCTGTAAAGTTGGACATTTCAGAAGTAAATTTAATTAAATGATTTCCTCTTTAGACTGTCATGTCTGGCCAATTAGAACCACGAAGAATACTTTCGACAATGCAGAACGTCTGAAAAACAAATTTGATTCTAAATGCAAAATCCTGTTTTATTTCAAACATAATTGCTTTATATTTTCCAACAACATATGCAATTCTCTGACGGAGCTATCCGATTAGACACTTGCCCAACACGAGGGCTGCGTGTAAAAAAACATGACCAAGCCTTCAAAAATCCTGTTCACTTGTTAAACACATCCCAGATTCACTCAGCCTGCTGGATGTCTCCCGAAGAGAGAAAATAAATATGTCTTCTTGTCTTGTTTCTCCAGAACCACAAGGATGCAAGAGAAAATCCAGTGCATAAATATCCATGCACTGGCATGTGATGTGAAATTAGATATGCATATGAAATATGTGGATTACATAATTCAATGAGATCCTGCCAAAATTAGTCAGAACAATTAGCAGCTAATTTCCAAGAAACACCAATGAATATAAACCGATTATAAAACACGTCTGAAATAATGCAAGAAAATAATTTATTCTAAAAATATATGGCTATTTAAAATGACATGTTTTATAAAATGGTTGATCACTAAAAAGTAATTTCACTTACTCTTATTGACTGTCTGTAGGGGTCTGATAATTGCTAGAAAAGATGAGACATCATATATTGATAGGAGCAAAATAAAGGAAACTGACAATATAAAAACTATCTTGGATACAAAGAGACTGCGGCAGCATCCATTACATTACATTTACACAAACATTTCCCTCAGTGGTAATTCAAAGGATTCTTGGGATATATAGAATGGGTTTTTTTAAACATCAGATACAAACCAAATGCTCATGTCACCATCAGTAAATGGGTAAATTAATCTTCGTGAAAGGATTTACACAGTAAAATAAAAACGTATTCTGAAAGTTAAACTAATACAAAGCATATTATCCATGTCGGCTCCATGTCATGGTTAATATTCATCATCAGCAGAATACAAGGCACCTTTGCCGCTGTATACACTATATTATTACTGTGAACCCGATATTATCGTGATTTATTTTAAATGAAGTTTGAACAACTTTTGAATTTGTTAGACTTTTGAGTTTTTCTAATTGATTAGATTCATTTTGAACTTGTACATTAGGGGTGTCAGGGGTTATTGGGAGAAGACAGGAGAATGGGGTTAGGAGAGAGAGATAGATCAGCCATGATTGGCTTGATGGGCCAAATGGCCAAATTCTGCTCCTATCACATGAACATGAATCTACATGAAATTGTGCAAAAGGCATTTCAAACTCAACAGCAGTAATTGCCAGTAATGAATTTGGATGAGCTACGCTCTTTGTTAGGTTAACTCCTTGATAAGGAGGACAAACTGTACCTACACTTTACCATTCCTTCTCTACAGAGATGCTGCCTGTCCCGCTGAGTTACTCCAGCATTTTGTGTCTACCTAACTCTAGGCAATGATGCTTATTCTCCAGCTACTTTCATGCAAATTGAGACATTATTTACTCCAGACTAAAATGGATTTCTGTTTACATTAAAATAATTTATATAAGAATCAAAGACTTCATCTACACTGTTTCCCCCTACTGCAAAATGAAGCTTTTTCCTTAACAGTTGTTCCACATTGACCAATGCATTTACCAATGCTGCAGGATGACTATGCTTCAAACGTATTTCATGAATATAAATGGGTGGAGATAACGTTGAGTAAGCTCCGTTCCTTTGTGCCCCTTTCAATTGCACAGCACCCCTCAGGTTATAGATTAAAATTATGGAGAAAAAAAGTCACTCGGACTTTAAAAAATAATCAGTAAATCAATCTAATAGACAGAGGTCTAGGCAATAATTTGTATAGTGGCACACAAAAATACTTTGAGATGAATGTGAAATAGAAGAAATAATAAAGTGAAGACAAAACCTTATGAACAGCTAATTACCCTTTACCAATACCTGCAATGAAACTGCCTGGACAACTATTCATCAGTACCAGCTCTGTATTATTGGATAGAGTCATGGTTTAACTTTCAACAACTCCTGAATTCTCACACTCCTCTAGATATTCCTCAAAGCACTTCCTAAACAAGTATTATCCTTTGTTATAATTTTACTATTCCTTAAAGGGCCAGTCCCACTTGGCGATTTTTTTCGGCGACTGTTGGCATCAGTGTCGACAAAAGATTTTGAACATTTCAAAATCCAGCGGCGACAAAAAAAATGTTGCGACACTTGAAAAAACACCGCGCGTCATACGTCATCACGCTGCACATTTTTCGGTGACCTGACTAGTCAGTCAATGATGCCGGCAGTCGCCGAAAAAAAATCGGCAAGTGGGACAGGCCCTTTATTCCTTTTCTTCTCCGGTGCCAGCAGTTAGTCCTCAGCTTCATCTCACTACGTCCCAATTTAAATTCATTGATTTTTCCTCCACAGCTAATCGTGAAAACTCGCCGGGATGAAAAGTGGTCAAAAATAGCTTGAAGATTTATATTGATCATAACATAAGGGCAAAATTAATTAACTAACCCTTATAGATACTGTTTAATATATCTGATTACTGGAGAAGCTCAGAGGCTGTTATCTGTATCATTTTGTTGAGAATTTTCATTTTCAAATCCAAATACTTTCAGGTGTATATTAATACTAGATAAACTCAGACACTTGAAGTGGATTGCACTGTTTCATTCAATGTTTACTCAGTTCAGTAACTACACTCAGTGGCAACCCTATAAATAAAGCTTTGTGTGTGTCCGTGGCATATAACGATATTGACCACTATTGATATATGATTTACAGTTGCTGGAACGGGTGAATTTATATCCTGTGTGACACACACCAATGCCCCCCAGAGTTGCAGGCAGCTTAACTACAATTGGCCGTTAGAACAGCAGTAAGTGCATGTGTGTGAATTTTGCACAGCGTATTTAAGTCAGAGTTACACAGAATCGGGGGACCTTGATTTTATGTTTCACTAGAAAAATAGAATATCAAAACCTGGGTCATATTCTTATTAAACTAATTATTTCAGAGTAAATAGGTATAAAGCACATTGAAAACCAATCCAAAAGTCTAACTATTTTAATTGCTTTGCCAACTGATGCAAAAATCATGAAAGTACAATCAATTTTAACCTTCAAAGAGCTAGTTACAAGAAAAAGATTATTCACTTGCTGCCAGAACTAAACCGACATTTGTTTCTGGATGTCTTAAGTACAGGCACGCTGGTTGGTAGGTGAATTGTTCACTGTGTATTTACCCAGTGTAGGTGGGTAGTGGGAGAAACAAGGAGGAGTTGACGAGCATTTGAGAAGAAAGAGTTACATAGAAATATAGAGAATGGGATTGACAAGATTACTCTGAGAGATGACAATATACTCAATGGGCTATATGGCCTATTTCCAAATCTCTGGAAATGTGAGAAAAGATTTGTCACTAAGATGCTATTTTTCAAGGAACATATTTTGTTGAAAGTTGCAATATAACGTTTTGGTGGGGTTTATTCAGAATAAAAATGACAATGTTAGATTAATTTAGCAAGGAATAGTATCAAATGCGAGAATGTTACACATTTTCGTATCTAGGCATCTTTATAAACGGTGAAGGACGAGGAAGTAGAGCAAGCCAGGGGAAGGTATTTGGGTCTTGTACTGATTAATTGAAGCATCATGAGAATTCAACATACATATAATTTCAGGTTGAACGTTATTAATTCATTTACCCTGGGGTCCTTCTGAAGTAGAGTGTGAGGAACTGCTCCTTGTCTGCTTGCTACATCAATTGGATTGGAAGTCTGGGAAAAGACAATACCTCATAATTAACAACTGTCTACTGAAGTTACTGCACTATTGTGAAAAGCCATCATGTCCAAACACTTTGGAATGCTTTCTGCACTTACTACATGTAACTAGAGTACAAAGGTAACATTCCTAGATGATTATTGTAAATTGCTCTCTATAGTATTACAGGAAGGATGTGAAGGCTTTGGAAAGGGTGTAGCAGAGGTTTACCAGAATATTGCATGGATTAGAGGGCATGAGCAACAAGGAGAGGTTGGACAGACTTGGATTGTTTTCTCTGAAACCTTTTTTCCCAGGATGGAAAAATCAATTACTAGAGGACTTAGCTTTAAGGTGAGAGGGGCAAACGGCAGATGAAAAACCTGTTTGAGAATGTTCTGAAGCTTCTAGAGGACTCATTCTTCAACATACTGAACTCATGACTGGACAAACAACTGTCAAAGATTGAAGTAAAACAGAAAAAAATGCTGGAAATACTCTGCAGATTTGACAACATCCGTGATGAGTGAAGAAGAGTTAACGTTCACAGAACTTGGAAGATAGAAATCAACAAGGTTGTACAAAGGGGGAAGTGTGGGAAGAAGAGGGAATATCTGTTCATAGGAATTCCATTACATCTTCCAGTTCCTATGAATCCATTGTATCTGTCTTCCTTTTTCTTTATCCAAGGCTTCCCCTACACCATAATTGAAAGGCTTCTCAACTGCATCTATTCCTTTGCTCGCACTTGCCCCTCCGTGCCTAGGTTTCCAATTCTCCTTTTCCCCCAGAGATGCTGCCTGACCTGCTCAGTTTCTCCAGCACGGTGTCTATCTTTGGGGTTCCATCGTTCTCACCTACAATTTTACCAACATTCATAATAACTGCTACCTTCAATGTAATGCCACCACTGGATACACCATGTGTATGCAGTGGATTATATTGGAAGCAGCAGATATTATGCTACACTCCATTTTATGCATTCCAAAAAGGACTCTCTCCACAATTCTCTGGTTCTTTATCCCCATCTCCTCCAATACCACCCCCCATCTTCCCTTCCCACCATGCAAAGACTTAACACACATTTTCCAAGTGATGTTGTGGTTCATGTTTACTTCTTCCAATTTAGCGGGCTGCGATCCAAATATGACTCAGAGCTTCCAATTGGCTCATTTTAATTCTCCATTCTCACTCTCCTTTTTGTGTCTTTGGCATTTTATGCTATCACAATGCAAGCTCAAGGAAGAGTATCTCATCTCGTGACAAAAGGACACACAGCTTTCGGGAATGAACACATCAGTTAAGAAGAAGCCAGCCTCTCCTGTTTGTATCATAATTGGAGAGTTCTAAAGCAAAGTCATTAGTCTGTAAATGTTAACTGTTTTCTCTCCACCAATGCTGCTTGATCTGCTGAACATTTCTGGTATTCTTTTTGTTTCAGGTTTCCAGCATCTGCAGTTTTGTGCTTTTTGATTACTGTCTGACACGGCTCTGGATACAACGCATTTTAACTATATCACATATTTCTATGTAAAATTGCCCAATTAAATCAAAACATTCTGAGTTTGCAATTTTCTTGCAATTTATATTCTGATAAACCTGCGAAAATACATTTCCTTGAATGACATTTGCCTTTGTACTAAGGCTTGAATGCTCCTGAAAATGACAAGAAACCAAGAACTTACATGAAATCTAAAATAAAATATTGTACCCTATAAAAATATTTTCAACAGAAAGCAGTTTCATTGCATCTACTCAAAATGCATTCATGAGCTTAAGTGCTTCTTTAAGCTAGGGGCCTGTCTTCCATTTTTATCTATTCATTATTATTCTTTACATGATATATTTTACATTGAGAGGTTTAAATTAACTATTTTATTAGCTATCAGTAACACTGAAATTACATCTTTATCACACTTTTAGATATGATAATATGTTGCTGGAAAATGAAATTTTATCCTGTTCTCCTTCTCCTGACCTTAAGGATACTGCATGCCTGTCCATGAAATTGCCATTTGCCTACACCACCAGTCAGATAATGAATAACCTGTTATGCCTTTAACTGGCTCCCAGCTCAGCAAAGTGGAATGCGAAGACAGTGAAATTGACTGAGGTAATCTGTCTCTCCCTACCTCAGTGACAGACGCTTCAGTCTGAAAAATGGAGGAGCACTCAGTAGTGCCGACCCAGGCAAACTTAATAACCCTGACTGATCATGGCAGCCAGAGTAAAGCATTGTGCTCAGTCAGCAGGAGCACACATAAGTCAGGCCTTCAGGGCAAAAAAATCATCTGCTCTACAGAACAGGGTAATTTGCTCGTTTGAAATGGTTCCTACCACTACAGTGCATCAACCACAGGATTTTTGACTCCAAAGATGGGTCAAGTATTATTAACCTTCTGCAGTCTACCCTTAGGGCCTTCTTGTCTACTCAAGTTGGCATGCAAATTATGTGTAAATTTGCAGATCAGACCTGTCTCCCTTTGACAGATACATTTTGTCTTGAATTATAAGCCTGGAAAATGCTGTACTTACTGATCCTTAGTATAATCATAGGTTAACCACATCAATCACAGTGGGCATACAGTAACTATTTATTAGTAAAGGTTATGCAGCAACCTTATAACGAATATCCACGAGATAAACTGATAATTACAATTTGACAATCCATTGCTACTTTCCTTTAATATTGCCTTACAATCTGGACGCAGCTGCCCAATTCAATCACTCATGCCAATATTAAACGTCAGGAAGGGGCAATGAAGAACAAAGTGGCACCGCTGGTGTCTCTCTCCAGTGCTGCTACCATCCGGAGAACAGTTTTAAAACACAACCATTTTTAGCCTATAATAAAATGGTTCACATACCTTAGGCTGAAATGCTCCCTGAAGTGAGCCAAAGGGACCTGAATGAGGAATCATGGATGGCATTCCTGTCATTGTTGGAGCATACGGTGGGAAGAACTAAAATCAACAAGTTATGAAAAGTTATTTTCAGGTTGAGAAAGTCATATCGAAATCCAAGCATAAACTACAGAGTAAAACAATCCAGCTACAGAACAACATCAACTATTTGCACCTGGCTCGTGTATCTTGTTACCATTATACTACATCAGGTAATGTTTACAACACTTAACTAGATATAGAAAATGGTGAGGCTTCCAACTATTTGTAATGTATAAAGGATGAAACCTAAAATTATTTTAATACTGCTGCATGGAAAAATAGGTGGGAGTAGGCCATTCGGCCCTCTGAGCCAGTACTGCCATTCAATATGATCACGGCTGATCATCTAAAATCAGTACCCCATTCCTGATTTTTCCCCCATATCCCTTGATCCCATGAGTCTGAAGAAGGGTCTCGACCAGAAATGTCACCCTTCTCTCCAGAGATGCTGCCTGTCCCGCTGCGTTACTCCAGCTTTTTGGGTCTATCTTTCCCTGATTCCTTTAGCCCCAAGAGCGAAATCTAACTCTCTCTTGAAAACATCTAGTGAATTGGCCTCCACTGCCTTCTGCGGCAGAGAATTCCACAGATTCACAACTCTCTGGGTGAAAAAGTTTTTCCTCATTTCAGTCCTAAATGGCCTACGCCTTATTCTTAAACTGTGATCCCTGGTTCTGGACTCCCCCAACTCTCTTCCCTTGAACAGCTAACAGCTTATTTCCAACTTCACTGTTGTCTAGAAAAAGACATGGTGTTGGAAGCTTTCTTACTCTCCCCGCCCCACAATTCTTTAATGTCAGTAGTAGATTACTATGATGTTCCATTATCTTTTGAAGTTACCTAATGCCAAAACTAAAAGTTTGCTTTAATGAAGGCAAACAAAGTGAAATGTACTAAACTGGACTACAATTCAGACAGTTTTTACATCAGTTGAATCTAAGTGAGAACAACTTTTGATGGAAAAGTGTTCTAACTGCTATTTTATTTCAAGCTCTCTCAGAGGATTGGCATTAATCTGGAAATACTCAGTCTGAACGTGAAAGCAATCACCTCAACACCAAGGATACCTTGGATGCACAATGACATTGGACTACAACATGGACTATCTATTTTGGACAGTCTCTGCTCGAAAAGCAAATTGAAACATTTGATGAACTGCAGATGAGCTAGAAATCACAAGTGGAAACACCTCAAATTTAACATATGAAATAATACTTGATCAAAATGATGTAATCAATGCACAATGAGTTCTCAAGAAATAGAGGACACTCACACTAGAATGTCGATAGAAAGGATTTTCCATTTTTGGTGTATACTTTTCAAACTGAAAGGAAGAGGAAAAACGAGTTATAATAGATTTTGTGTTTTTTCTACCATCATTGTGAAGTTCTGTGGTCATCTAGAGATAAATACATCCTCCGTTGTTGCAATAATTGAACCATAAAATAGGCTAATTATTAATCAATATTATTGGATTCCGATCATTTTCAGCCTGGCATGAACTATTAGCAATTTTTAAAATGATCTAAAATCAACAAACAGCTTTTAATAATTATTTCTACATATTACATCTTTAAACAATTAAGGGACATTAAGAAATGGAAAATCTTCACACAGAGCCATTTGGCATGGCAGCTGTTGCTGAATATAATAACTATGTATATAGAACACATGCATAATTTCATTAATTATAGCCATTACCAGATGTCTGCCACTTAGTGTGTATAAACAACATTAATCACAAAAACATACAGTGCTAGATTATACACACACTTCTTTATGACCATAATTAGACCACATGGTATAGCTTTTGCATTAAAAATACTGAAAAAACAAACTGATTCTTAAAAAACAATCTTTTTGGAAAAGTTGGCAATCCATTTAAAAGTAGGCATGCATTAAATTTGCACAGACAGGTGCCGAATTAGTTTAAACCAGAAGAAATACAATATTTAAAAAAAAATACTAATCAGATTAAAGACAGTATGCAGGTGAACACAAGCCTGATTCTTTGGGTACAAGATGTTTTTAAGCATACATTCACAATTCCCTTTCTTCTAGAGAAACAGTGTTTGCGTGTCAGAGATTAAAGTAACGATACTGTTTACGGTTCACAGAATCAATATGTATAAAAACAGCACTGTGGATATATTATACTTTCTTCAACCACACTGGGCTACTGCAGTGTTTCACATTTTGCTAGTGCACATTGGCCAAAAAGCATTTTTAAGCTCATATTCAATAATTTTATTTTGATGTAAAACGTAGTGAACCGAAATTTAAACTCTCAGCACTGCATTAAGCACAAGAGCTAGGTTCCAAGGGCTAGAGAGGATATTGGATGTCTCTGTCTTTTGACCATGCACCTGCAAATGCTTTGGATTGGGTTTTCTATTTAAAGGATGCTTCATAAAGGCTTGATGTTATCGATCAAGTTCTGAAACAGTTTTTGTTGCAACTATTGTCAATTGGTGACGTTTTAAGATAGGACAATTGACTCAACAGTCAAACATTAAACACATTATAGGATGCAATTCATTTAAAGAAGGTTCAAGTCAGAATATACATAAAATAGCTCAAATATACACGCGGCCATTCATTTTGATTGGTCAAAGTATATCACAGGACAATTGAAAAAGAAAAAAAAGTGATACTGGTGTCTTTGTTTTTGAGGACCACATTAGCCAACCCGTGGTCACTATGGCAAAAAAGATGTAAGGATTTTCTTTGGTAGGGGGAAAGGGGGATTCAAGAGATGCTCTTCTTATCCTCACTTTTCTGCTTAGATGCACCATAGATGGTGCAGTGGGCGGCATGAACAGAGTGGGCGGCAGACTCGCAGGGAAAGGAGCAAACGTGTGCTGATGTGTGTGTTGATGCATGTGCTGATGCTGGTATTGATGCTGATGAAACTGCCCTCAAGACGGGTGGCAGGGCAGAATGCTGAACCAATAAACGTTTGTTCAGCTCCTGCCACAGCAGTTCATGCTCTGGAAGAGAAAAAAGAAACACAAGGGCCATGGGCCAGTCAGTTGGCAAATATTCACCTGGCATTCCCTGTTTCTGCAGGTGATGCTGTGGTGGTTTTCTACATGAGGACTCATTGGTGGAGGTAACAGAGATGCCTGTGACAAAGCACCAATCAGAATTCCCGACTGAGGCTGACAATACATGATTGGTTGGTTGAATGATATCAACAGGCTGGTATCTAAAGACAGGAGAGAACCACATGAGTCAACACAGCAGAAAACAAACTGGCCACACCAGAAACACAAAATCCACCTCAGACAAGACAGCCAAGACAAGATACTTGTCACCCACAAGAGCAGGCAGCAGGAGCACTGTTCCAAATGCATTCCATGTTATTTTAAATACATTAGTGCCATTGAAAGCTACCATTTTTATAAATACAAAGTAGACAAGGGAATTTGGGGCTTTAACAGAAATATCTGCACCAATAATTGCTTGACTACTGTTACATATATATATATATATATATATATATATATATATATATATTTTTTTTTTAAAGAGTTCACTCGATGCTTGAAGCAGTCAACATTTATGAATACATCGAATCACTTTCACTCACCATTGGTAGCATAACAACATCAGCAGCATGCTGAACACATGCATTTTTTATGAAACAAAATTGTTCTATGCTCTTATGAGGACATGTTTCTTGACAGCAATTCAGACAATTGCATCAAATACAGTTTCAAAGTTAAAAATCAATTTTGAATTGTATTACCTTGTAAGATTAACACATTTGAAATAGTACTTATTAAATGTCATTACCCGTTTAAAAATGAATGGCAAAGTTAAATATAAATCGAATACAAGGGATGAAATTCTAGATTCTTATTAATTATCATTACAACATCTTGACCAAATGTTTCTCTGATCTTTTTGGAGATGGCTTGAATACTTACAATGAAGTTTATGCATGATTTAATTTTAAACTAATGTAAAAAGTCTTATTTGGTGTTTGATATGATTATTCAAATATGACAACTATATAACGGAATAGAAAGATAGGGCATGCCACGAGTCCACGCTGCCAGCGATCACCCATTCACACTAGTACTAAGTTATGCCACTTTCTCCCTACACATTAGGGGCAATTTAGAGGGCAATTAACCCCCAAACCTGCACATCTTTGGAATGCAAGGGGATACCGGAGCACCCAGAAGAATCCTTGACGGTCAACGAGAGAATGCACATACTCCAGAGCCAGCTCCCGAGGTCAGGATCAAACCAGGTCTGTGGCGCTGGAGGCAGCAGCTCTACCAGCCATTGTCCTTTTAAGTATGGACTGTTAAACATCAATTAATCATTCAAAGTTTCCAGAAAATGAAATAGGGAAGGGAATCTACATGGAATACAAATAAAGTTGAAAATTTTGCTAAAGCTATCACCTTCACTAGATCAAACAAGGGTGCATTAGTTTCTACTGCTACATCTTCCACCTCAAGATTACAAAATATCATGACGGCAATTAAATATTTTGTGTTAATCCAGGACTTTTGAAATGCGTGTTCATTTTCTCTCAACAAGTAGAACAGACTTTGCCGATACTGCTTTTTAACCAAGGTGAAAAGGTGAAAAATAACTTTTCAAGGACTTCAACTTCCCCTCTCACTCTCTGCCCCCTTCCACCCAATCTTAATTTGACAAATTCAGGTTCTTCTGGGTGGGACAACAAAATTCTACATCTTTCTCAATGGGTCTTCGACCTCTCATGGCATATCAATTTCCTAGTTTGCTCAATAAGTGGACGACTTAAACTCTTACCAGATCTCAGGATTTGTAATCACTTCAGTTCCTTAGTGTTAAAGGCTAACATATGAGCACTTATCTTACATGAAAATAGTTATCACTGATTTGTGAGGTTTATAAAACATTAAACCTTCCCAATATTCTGATTAAACTAATGAAAATTAACTTTGACCACATGTTAATTTCTCTGTTGCATTACAAATCACACTGGCTTCTGAATGTCAAGTCGTGAATAAAGTGATAGTACTAACTTCATGTAATAATTTTCCTAAAGTCTTTGCCATTTCTTTCGTTAGAGGTTTATGAACTGAGCATATATTCTCACTTTTAAAACAATGCAGGGCTATATTAAGTGAAACGTCATAATTCAAAATTAAAAGTGAACATTTCAGAAAATCTAAAAGGAAATAAGATGTTAACAGACATAAATTTCCCGGCAACAAACACAATTGAGCCACAGTGCAAGTACTTTCGGGAAAACAAGAATTGACACCTACCTGAATAGCCAGGTCCTGCAGGGTGACCCGGTACAACAAGGCTGTTTGACGTTAAAGGAGGTGGTGGTGGTAAGGTAGCTGGTGTTGCAAACATGGCGTGGTGATGAGGGTGAGTCTGAGGCCTCAGGGAGAAATTATGTGAGGTAGCAAGGTTTGGAATTGATAGGGGCAGGACTGGAGTGGTTGAGTGATGGGGGTGGATTTGGGGGGATGAAGGCAGGTGCTTGGGTAGACTGATGCTTGCAGCACTGCTGGCACTGCTGCTCCTGCTGCTAGGAAAGAAAAGTTGATAATTAGTTAACATATTTCACAAACCCTAACATAACAATAAAATTTCAAATATATCAAAATTATCTATAAGATAGTGATATTTCCACTGCATATTAAAAGTTGATTAATTCTATAAATACAAATTTCACAAATCTTATCATAAATGGTAAAATTATATTTTTGAGAATTCAGCATCATTGAATACTGCTTGATGCTGCATTTTATAGTGAAGATTTCTTGGCAAGAGGTGGGGCAGGAATACATTTTAAATGTGATTAGTTAATTACTTTAGTGATTTGGAATTATCAATACTGGACAAAGGCGTTATAAAATATGGTTCATCCTGAGATTGTTCTAGCACATTTAAAAGCACTTTCTTTTTACTGTAGTATTTTAACATTCTGAAAGATAATTAAGGGTTAGGTTGGACAGCTTATTTACAGTTAAATATCAGTAAGATGTTGCACTCTCTGGTCTATTTAGTAATTCTATAGTGAAAATCTACATTTGGAAACGGTAAATGGTTAAAGATAAGAAGCAACTAATAACAGCAGGTATACACTGTACAAATGATATAACATTTGATTCACACTTACAAACATAGCTAAAGAAAGCAACATAGGCCCCAGGTTCTAGAGTACAAAATTCAGTACTTTGTGTAGACATAGGCTTTTGATCTCAGAAAGAAGAAACAAAATACAGCTTAGTTTGAGAGAGGTATTGGAAAGGAGAGAGAGAAGAGATTGAGTGAGAGACGAGAGATAAAATAATAATAAAAAATTGAAAACAGAAAGCAGAGTTCAAAAAAAAGATGTGACATCACAAGAAGACATGATGATTGGTTACATTAATGTCAGCACAAGCTAGTGGATGGATTGCCGATGAAAACCTTTATTACTAAACTCTTTCTCAGCCTCTACAAATACATCAGGTTGAATGACAATCTGTGACATGAATTTTCTAGGATTCTATTTAACACACCTTTTAACTTCTAAACATGCTAAGATCTCATTTCTAGAGAAAGAGGGATTGTTCTCTATTGATTTAATGCTGTGGTGCTAAAGTAAATGTTGTAGTTAATTTGTTAGTACAACAGAGGATGCTTTACTGTGCAAAACTGTATTTGATCCAAAAATATATTATTATTTTCCTTTCTGAATTTAATTGGGCTGGAATAATTTAATTTTGGGTGGAAAGATTGAGCGTTGTGGCTTTCCACAATATAATATTTGAAAGTAAAGCTAGCATGATTTCAGCCTTAAATAATCATATCTAAAAAATTACAAAGTAGTCAAGTGTGGATGCCAGCAGAGGCAAACTGGGGAAGTCCATTAACGCACATGTTTATATTTGATGTTGCACAAATCAAACTGAAACAAGCAAATACTCAAGCTAATATGAACTTCTACCTATAGTATACAATGTTCTGATCTACTTTAGATGTGCTTCACAAAGAGACAAATCTGAACCTCCCTTTGGGAGAGGTGAGCATAAATTAAAATTGTAAAATATCGATGATATCAATAATAGAATAATGGAGCAGTCCATGAATATAAGTAATCGCACTTCTGCATAATTATCTCAACTTGTAAAGATTTATACTGTCCCTTTAATATTGAAAAACATTCTATGGTTCTTAATGGGTGCACAGTTAAACAAAATAAACTGTGCCAAATGGAGAGAGATGGTAAATCAAATGACCAATAGCCTGGAAGTAGTATCAGAACATGGAGATAAGAGATAACAATGGACAAAATAAAACATTGGAATAATTTACAGGTCACCATCAGCAACTATTGTAGAGAATATTATATCAGGGATGGCAGAACGCCGCAGCATATGGTGTTGCTGTTGCACAATTCCAGCAATCGGAGTTTGACCTGACCTTGGGAACTACCTGTGTGGAGTTATATACAAATAATAGGATTTCTCTTTGTATGTTGGCCCTGTCTGCCAAAAGCTAAGTAACTGATCCAAAGTGCATCAAGTTTTTTTTTAAACAGTGAGCCATTGGGCAGTGGGCCTGTCGAGGCGCAGTAGGCTGTGGGCAGTCGGATGCATCTGACCTTCAGAACACTGAACCCTTCCAAGATCAGCTGCAAATGAATGGAAGTCCAAGACTTCCAGGTGTACAAATAGTTGACCCAGGAAATTTCCTTCAACCAGCACAATTTTGACCTATGCTAAATAATAAGGGACTTGATCCTCAGTTTGGGAAAATTAAATTGCAAAAGTAAATTTGGAAAAGAACTTCATAGAAAGTATCCGAGACAGATCATAGGACACAACTTCCACGGAGCCTGGAAATGATCTATTTTAGATATGGTTCTGTATAATAAGCTTGAGTTAATCAGCAATGATGCAGCACGATGCTTTCCAGAGAAAGGTAATTACAAAACAACCATAGAGCCACAAGAGACTGCAGCACAGAAACCTGGAGCAACAGATGAATTGCTGGAAGAACTCAACAGGTCAAGGACTGATACTGGTTCTCAACCTAAAACATTGACCATCCTTTCGCCTCCTTAGATGTTGCTTGGCCCACCGAGTTCTTCCAGCAGTTTATGATTTGCCACAAGACAGCCAGAAATGTGAAAATTATGCTTTAGTTTGAAACTTAAGTCTTCAACTCACAGTAAAGCCAATTACAGAGGGGGTGGGAAGGTGTTGGCAAAAGTATGCCCAAGGGTAAGCAAAAACCGCCCAATTATTTTAATCAATTCTTATGAACAATAGAAAAGCAACAAAAAAAAGTCCTCAATTGCTAAAGATGCAGTAGCAGGACATGTAAAAAACCATACAGAGTGGTGTAGTTAGTCAAGCAGCTGCCTCATAGCTCTAGCAACCTGGGTTCAATCTTTACTTCAGTGCTCTGGATATGGAGATTGCACATTCACCCTATGTCCATGTGTTTCCTCCAACATCTTAAAGATGTGCAGGTTGTTGGGTTAACCCAATGTATGGGGTTGAGAACCACATCAGTCCTTGACCTGTTGATATGTGTATACTGTGGGCCAAAAGTCACATTTCAATGCTATATGACTCAATCAGATAAAAAATAATTAAACAGATATTACCAAATATTAGCACATGGAGATCTAGTTGCAGTCACAAGAATCTGCAAGGGTCCTGACCCAAGACGTCACCTATCGATGTTCTCCAGAATGCTGCCTGACCTGCTGATTTACTCCAGCACTTTTGAGTTTTTTTTTGCCTCATTGTACTTGCTTTCGAATTGTGGTGGAGAAGACTCATGGGTCCAAACAGCCCACTCCTACACTGAACCTTATATTAGAAGACCAACATTGGAGAAATTCAAATTATAAAAACTCACTGAATGTTACAATGATAAGGATGGGCAAGGTAATATGAAGATAATAATTTTAAGTTTTCATTACAGTGGGATGGTAGATTGTGAAGAGGCCTGATGGGCTAGTGGTAACAAGAACAAATCGGGTCTATGGGCAACAGAATTTGGATTTTCTCAAGATGATAGCGATTATTGCGAGTTGTCAATTCAAAGATTTCAAAAGCATGTGGATGAAACAGAGAAAGAGAAAGAAGAAATCACAGAAGAAATCCCATTCCTTCTCTCCAGAGATACTGCCTGAGTCCCGCTGAGTTACTCCAACATTTTGCGTCTACCTTCAAGAAGAAATCAGATGGATACAGGTAGCTTTGGTCACAGATTGAAGATCTCAGAGTGAAGCAGATTGCTGAATTTGCAAAGGTCCAATGTAAATGAAAAGATTCCCTCAAGCATACTGCTACTGATCCAATTTGCAATTTTCCTCGAGCAATGTTCATGGTTTCTATATAACTGAACAGGTAATTTACTTGCCAATCTTGAGCTTAAGATTTCACCTTTTTTTGTGCTAACAGGGCTAGCTAGAAGGAAGTAAAATCTGTTATTCTATGTTAAACTTTAAGAAATTACTGACATTGATACAGATTCAAGGTTTCAATACTCAATCTGTAGGAAACTACAACTGGACTGAGAGGAAACACATCTTGGGACAAAATTCTTTTCAGTTATGAGAATAGCGCGAGTAGGAAATAAGAAAAGCATCATGGTGCATCAGTTCTGGTGCCCCAACAGCGCGGTTCTGGTACAAGGACAGAATGAGTAGAACGTGTAGAAAGGAACTGCTGAGGCTGGTTTATACCGAAGATAGAAACAAAGTGCTGGAGTTACTCAGTGGGTCAGGCAGCATCTTTGGAGAAAAAGGATAGGCGACATTATGATGTTACTCCCCGACCTGGGAGAACTTGATGTGATAATCAGAAATAGAAGCGATCTGGCCATTAGCATTTGCATTCCAATTCACAATAAAACAAACAAAACTCTGTAGATTCTAAAAGTAATGTAATATTCCCTCAACTTACCTGATACTATTAAGACTGCTGAAGGGTATCTGGTGGTGAATCTGGTGATGTGAAGGAGGCTGTGTATGAACCTGAGGCAGAGGATAATGCTGCAGTTGTGGTTGTAACTGTGGTGTTGGTTGTCTTGATTGTGGCCGTGATGAGTAGATTACCTCCTTTATCGTAGGACTTGCTGTGCTGTTGGAGGTGCACGCTGAAGGCGGTGGTGGTACCACTATAGCTGGTGGGCTTGGAACCAGTGGCACAAAGGGCGTCTCCTTACTCTGCTCCTGGCTGCGCTCTAGTCCGGATATCTTGGAAACACCTGGTCCTTTTGTTTCAGGTTTCTCATTCGACGTCAGATTGCTTCCAGCAAAGCTTGAACCTAGGAAATTGGAATAAACCAAAACCGATTTTGAAGTATTTGTGCAGTACATTTCCATGCTTAATCATCATCAGCTGATTCCACCTCTAAGGAATAGAGTCAGCTTTAATATCTCACTCCTAATTATTGTTAAATGCCCGTCGATTCCAGAGTTCACCAGGCACACATTCTAGCAAAAAATGATTATGTTGCAGTTGAGCTCTGAAAAGTTCAGTCTTTTCCCACTGTGTACTGATCAAAATCCTCATTCATGCCTGTTAATATTTAAGGATTAATTAAATGTAGGGGTTTATCACAAAAGTAATAGCATTTCCCACAATTTATTAAAATCTACCTATTTAAACCGCCAAAGGGGCCAATCTGCCAGCCCTGCCGTCCAGGCATAATCCATTTGCACAAATTACAATCAAATGAATACGAGGGTGGCAAAGTAGCATGGATATTAACACTAATTGTTGTCTAGCTTCACACAGCACAGCCTTGCTGCAATTTACTTAATGAAAATCTGTTTAGTTTAATTGCTTTGATGCTATTCCCTTTATCTCAATGAATGCATGCATTAAGCCAGCTTTGCCGGCCGCACTTCTACAGTAATATTCTACAAGAGGAGCCAACAAGAAGAAAGGCCAGAATTTATGTCCCTGGGCTTAATCTCCTCACTCAAAAAAAAATAATCACATTCCAGCTGGCTTAAGGTTCTCTAAATCAGACTATTTTAAGTACACAAAGGCAAGTGTAATGAAAAACATCTTTGAAACAGAAGTTCAACTTCAAGTATTAAGGGAAATTGCAACAAAGCTCAGATTCATTTTAAATTTGTTCCCCTCATTTTTAAATTACTGTTACATTTCTTTGTTCCACAGGTACATAACCCCTTCTAACTAAGTGGCCTTTTACTGTCAATCTTCCCACTATGAGTTCACCTATAAATGAAAAATAACTAATTCTATTGCGATGAAAAGCAATTTCTGTAAACAACCTCTGACTGAGATAAGGACTTAGCAACTAAAGTATATCAGGCAGATGCCAGAACTTTGCCACAGTGCCTCCAACTGCACAGTTCGCCGCCAATCAGTTTTAAACGTCCAAATGATTTACAGCACCACTGCCAATATCTGTGCCATAATCTACTATTTCCTTGCTAAACCATTCTCTCCTTATGTCCCTCTTTCTCATTATGGCACTATTTATGAATCCACCTATTTAACAAAGCTTTTAATCATAAAATAAATAAAGCCAGGGGAGGTCATTTTGCTCTTTGGTCCTGTTCCGCCATCTAATAAGATCATAAATAATCTTTCAATTCAGCGCCATATCCCTAATATCCAAAAATGTAATGATCTCCATTTTGAAACTACTCAATGGTTGAAGCACACAATTAATTGTATTGAGCAGAGAATTCCAGAAATAGTTTGCCTCCAAAAATAGGGCTTCCGCTTCCTTGATGAATTGCAGTCTGAAGAAGGGTCCCAACCCGAAACATCACCTATCCATTTTCTCCAGAGATGCTGCTTGACCCGCTGAGTGAAGCATTCTGTGTCTATCTTTAGCATAAGCCAGCATCTTCAGCTCCTTATTATACAATGAATTGCAGTTGTGCTGAACAACATCATATTTTTCTGTGTTACATGTGAGTTTTCACAATTATTCATTTTGCATGTCTATATTTTCTTGAAGCCACTATCTTCCTTCAAAACGTTCGCAGATTTTTATCAATTACTTGATCCCAGCAGACCACTAACCAGATGAATACCACGACTTAACGCAAGGGTTGTGATATCTCCTGGATCAGTGTCTCGGTAGCTCTCCCCTTCCTTTATGCCTCCGAACATAAGCAGTTCAGACTTCAGCTCCACAGTTCTGAGCTGAAACTCCTCAAGTTACAGGCACATCACATACATATGTGCGTGTTGGAAATCACAATGGTTTCCAGGAGAATTCCAATGATAGCTTCCCCTTGGTTATCGGGCTCTAGGGTACAGTCCGACTTACGTCTCCCCCAATGTGCACATTGGACTTTGTCTCTAGACCTGAGGCGCTACAATGCTGAGAACTATATTCTGCTCCTGCATCTTACCCTTTGTTCTACCTATTGTACGAGTTAGACTTGATGGTATATATGTATATATATGTATAGGATTATCTGATTTGATAGCATGCAAAACAAGGAACCTTGTAGATATGACAATAATCAATTTAAACCTACATCTAAACCTAGGATCACACACGTGTAGTTGTTGTACATTATCTGTCCTGCTATCCCCATGTGACCTTATCCAATTCATTTATTTAGGTACTCTTCAGTGTAGTGTTTTATTCCTTGGCTAATGAATGGATTAAGTTAAGGGCAACCAAAAGTAAAACATTACCAATAAATTACTTACTGCAAACCTTTTTCAATTTTTTGGCTCTTTGTTTTTGACATATGCTCATTTAAGCTCTCTTGGCTCTGGTAAAAAAACATTTTCCTAAACTGATATTATTAATGTCCAAATCTCACTGCGAGACTCGGGCTTGAAACTGGTGTCCAATGAACTCATCCAAAGTCTGTCAAATCTAATCTAATGTCTCATTTGGTCCAAGCACCACTCTTGTCAGATTATAAAGTGCCCTGGGCCATTTCACAAAATTAAGATGCTGTTTAAATATGGAAACAGCTGCAACTCAACATGGAAAGTGAAACAGTATTTTTGGAGGCAAACTCTCAGTCAACTTGCTGGAACTTGTCTGATAGAGTTGTCTCACTGATAATCTGTTTTCACCTTGATTAGTAGTTGGTGGATGCACAAAATCCACTCTGTAACTAATGGGCCAGCATGGGCAATGTCTAATCCAGTTGCAATTTGCAAAGCCATTTGTGTGCCTATGTTGCAGTTTGCTTCATGAGTGATTTATACTCAAGAATTCCAATGATAGCCGGAGCTTTCTATCTCCTTATACACATTCCTGCTTCGAAATAATAACGGAAGGGGAACAATTCCACATAACTCACAAACTTGAGAAAGCATAGAGCTTTGTGCAGGAAGACTACCATACTGTAGTTAAAATACTTTCAAATTGGAGAAAGCCATCAAATATATCCAGCTCAGTCAACAATTGATTTTTCAAGATCGTGCAAAGTTTGGTCACATCTCATCCAAACAGTTTAATTCTTCATCGATGGGAATGTCAAACGTTAGGGTTAAATAGGAAACCAGATAAACATCGATGTTGAAAAATAGTGAATATATATAGCTTAATCATTTTTAAAAGAGGAAATCAAATATCAGTTATTCTACCACAGATGTTGTATAAATGCTATCAGGCACCAGGGCCTTTTGGTTCATTTTTGTTAGCTAGTTCAAACCATGCAATCATCAGAGATCATACAGGGAAAGATCAGGGGACACATTTTACTTTGATGCAGTAATTAGCAATCCTTTCCATGTGTTTTGTTCCTTGTACACATCTGTAAGGAACATTAACATTTGAAGTACTTTCCCGAGGTGAATCAGTGCATCAAGCTAATTTATTATTCAACAGCTGCCAACAGATTTAGTTATTCTTTTTATGTACTTAGGATAGTCGGCCAGCTAACCGTAAATGCCACGTACAGAGTTTGCAAACACTCATGTAGTGTTTTAAAATGTGTCATGTCGGAAAATATAAACTACGATAGGGTGGAGCTTTAGACTTATTATGAGCCCATGTTAATTTAAAGTAAAACACCCTAAATACCCTCTTACAGTAACACTAGTTGCACAACATATTTTCAAGAATCATGGTTCCAGAGACTGGTTGTCATAAAGACTAATTGAAAAATGTCAATACCAATACAATAATGAATACAGCATAAATGTAACATTCATTTGGCATCATTTGGGGTGGTTAGCAAAAAATGTTTTTGGTGCTTTAATTCTTTGCTTTCTCTACATCTGCTTTATTTTTCTAAACTTATGGCAGTTTCACTGCAGATACGAGGATATTCTGAAGTACCGCCAGCTATGTTTAACTATCAAGACCACATGGGCAAAGGCAGAGTCATGCAATCTTCGAATGTACCATGGACGAGGCAAAAGATTGAATTCTAATCAAAATCCAAGGGGAAAAAAACAATAGGATCAGCATTGATGCACACAAAGTTTTGAAATCTATTTTATTTGGTTTGGGGCAATCACACTCGAGTTTTCGGAATAAGTGTTTGTGAACAAAAGATTAGCTTAAAATTGGATCGGATACACATTTGACCATTTATCAAGAATAGGTTCATATTGCTTTGGTTATTTGAATGTGGAGTGTAAACATTAGGCATTAAACATTAGGCATTAAAAAGTACCAGTAGTTCTTTCCGAAGAAACAGGTCTATGATGCATCTCATTTAAATGCATCCATCTGAAGAAGGGTCTCGACCCAAAATGTCACCCATTCCTTCTCTCCAAAGATGCTGCCTGTCCCGCTGAATTACTCCAGCATTGTGTCTATCTTCATTTAAATTGACCATTGACTGGTTAGCATGCAACAAAAGCTTTTCACTGTACCTCAGTACACGTGACAATAAACTATACTAAATCACTGGAAATAATTTAGCCCAAATTTCTCCAATGAACAACAATAAACAAGTACTCTTCCATTTTATTTCTATCAGTAAAATATTGATCAATGTTATAAATTAATGTCATCACATAATTATTGTAATAACTGGATTCAAGATTCTTGACAATCTTGTCCTTCTTGAGTATTGGAATGTTAGGTGTTCCTTTGAAAATATTTTATTTTATCCAATATTATGCTAATCCTTTCGATTTTGAAAAGACAACCTTGTACTGCAATTTATTAGTAGTATTTTACTAAAGTATACCATAGACCAATATTTTATACTCAAACTGTACCATAGTAGCAGCACGAGTAGATAGGAAATAAATGAGAAGCAACAATATGCATTTCCCACTCTGACCTGAGGAATTGATTTTGTCTCCCATTCCCTAAACAGAAAGTTATTAATCTTTTCAATTAATGCATGCACATGCTCCAAAAGTGGAAACTAAACCATTACATCAGTAGTTGGTCCCTTAAGAGCATTATTGTGGCATGTAATTACTGTATATACTGTACCTACAGGTACCATGAAAGTCCAGTGATTATATTAAGATGCAAAAGTGCCAGGTCGTCAGATTTATTAACTAACACATTTATGCTATGAAATACTTAAAAGGCAATTCTAAATAGAAACATAGAAAATAGGTGCAGGAGGAGGCCATTCGTCCCTTCAAGCCGTGATAGTTCATTCAATTATTAGTGCCTGAGTGTCCCCAATAATAATGAACAATATTTGCTCATTGTAAACAGATTTCACTTTTTTTTTAGGAATTTATATGTGATATTATTAAATGATGCCTTAAGAGTTTACAGGTGGCTTTGCAAAAAAAAGTGACAATGAGCATCTTCAGCTTGATTTCAATGGTGACGAAGAATAATAGTCCTCAGCTGCTATGCAAAATCACCTTTTATAAACATCACATTTTTAGAAACTCCAAAGATATGACACCATTAAAACAAAGATCTGCTTTCAATTAACTTATTGACCAATATCCCTCAAGAAACAAGTATGGATAACTCAATTCATTCCATAACCTATTTTTTGTTATATTTACAGAGAGATTCTGGTAGAGCTGCCTCCAAGGAGGGGCACATTACAAACTTGGGTTTATATTTATTCTTCACTGATTCTTCACTTATGTTGATTTGCTGACAATGCTGCCATATATTGTCCATCCTTAATTGCTGGTGAAGAGGCAGTTACGAGTCGAGCATATAGAGCAGCACAATGGGCAGCTGGATGAAATGCTATCTCGTAGCTCCAGCAACCAGGCTCAATCCTGAATTTTGCTGCTGTTTGTGTGGCATTTGCATGTTCTCCCTGTGACTGCTTGGGTTTCCCCAAGTGCTCCCATTTCCTCCCACATAGCAAAAATGTGCAGGTTGGTAGGTTACTAGGCCACGGTATGTTGTACACAGTATATTGCACACTGTATGTTGCCCCTAGTACGTAGGACAGTGTACAGTCTGGCATTTGGGGGGGGGGGGGGGGGGAAGAAAAGAAAGAATAGGAGAATGTGGGGAGAATAGGAATTGGCTGAACTAGATAAAGATGGCAAATTTTCTGTAATATCCAAGGCATTAGTAAATCAGATGAGTTATTATAAACATCCAGTAGTTTCATATTTAACGTTATCAACAGTAAATTTTTAGAAAATGCTAGATTTAATTGATTAAATTTAAATTCCCAGCTGCTGTGGTGGGACTCAATGTGGGTTTCTAAACCAATGATTCAGAACCCTGGCTGCTGGGTCAGTAATAAGTGTTACTATACCACTTAAGATCAGATGGATCAGTAGTCCTCAGTCATTTTTCAGATCAGCCAGGTTTAATTCAACTAACTACAAAATTGTAGAGATAGTACTGCTAAATTAAACTTTAAACTGCAGCTTTTAAATAATAATGTGAAAGGTTCCAACTGATTGATTCCTTCAGTTGCACAAAGATTAAATGGTCGCTGGGCAGCAATCTAACAATGTAATACCAAGAAACTGGCTTTACGCAAGTGTTAATAGTCCAGTGGAGCTACAATTCAATGTTAATGAATGAAATACACTCTGAAACAAGTTCTGCTTCCAACTGGTTAATCTTGCTCATCAACCAATAACAAGATCTTCTGAGTTGCTTTATTGATGGAAACAATCAAACTGATAAAACATGAGGTGCAATTTCTTCCTACTCCCAAGTCAAAATCTTGCTTGCAGTGAGAACAAAATCATAATACTAAATTGTTCATTATCAGAAATTGTTTGTATGGTACTGCAATGAAATCGCAATTAGGTATTTTTATGAAGCTGATTTGAATTTCATGTCCAAAAATCTATAAATGAAATTTGTTTAATAATAATCTTGTGTTTAAATTCTGCTTATTCTAGAAACTACCACAAACTGATATAGTCTATTATATCACATTGCTTAAACTTTTTACTGGAAAATAGGTAGTTTGCCTCCAGAACCAGAATTTTGATTTGAAGAATCTCAGCATGAATAAAAGCATTATCTCAGAAATAATTTAACGGATTAGAGTGCTTTGAAGTAGAGGCAGATAAATTTGTTCCAGCGCAGTAGGAAGAATATAGATAAGCAAACTCAATCTCTTCCCACTTGAGTTGGAAAATTCTGCCGGGTGACAGAAGCTGTTGGTTATGGACCAAACAGATGCTCATTGACTGACAACACAAATTCAGTCTGAAGTGTGGTCTTGACCCAAAATGTCACCTACCCACATTCTCCAGGGATCCTGACTGACCCACTGAGTTATTCCAGTACTTTTGTGATTTAAAAAACAAAGTATATGTTACATTGTTTTTTTACAACCAACTGAAGAAGGGTCTCGACCCAAAATGTCACCCATTCCTTCTCTCCAGAGATGCTGCCTGTCCCGCTGAGTTACTCCAGCGTTTTGTGTCCACCTGAAGATATATCATCTGGCCAATAAAAGTTAACATTGAAGCTACTGTGTTAATTTGACACAATAAGCAATACTTACCCACATGCACTGTAATGAAACACTTAGGGAAGGGACACGGAGCAAAGGCATTGATTGCTGCAGCCTTTCCTACTTCAGCAGCTGTCTTCAGGTGATATCTGTATGTATGATGCTTTCATTGCTTTAAGTGCCCTGTTCAAGCAACCTGCATCCCATCCATCATCATTCATTAGTAAAGCTATTGGCAGCCAATTAACTAGTGAGGGCCCTAGCTGTGAAACAAATCGGGATCAGTTCATCTTCCATCCTTCAGGCTGCAGGCAACTGGAATTTGCCACTGAGGACTGTCACATCTGGTTTCCCTCTCTATATATAACCCATTCTATAAACTGTCAAAATGGATTTGGAACTAAATCAGAGTAGCGCTGTAGTGACAGCGGCAAATAGGGGGAATGTGCAACAAACAAGCTTCTAAGGAACCAAGTATTGGTGTAACTATAGGACCATACAAAACCTGATATGTGCTGTCCTGATGAATTTCATTTGCTGAGCAATAAATACATTCAACTGATGTAAACAGATGTTCACTCGTCATTAAACAAAACACTGAAGCATATTTTTCTTTCCATGTACCTGCCGCAAACAACACATTATTCCTCCCTCCACCACTAAAAGTCCGTTAACCAGCTCCACAGCTCTCAACAATATCCCTCTTGGGCTCAAACTCGTCTCGAGCCAACAATTGGCCTATCAGGGAACCTCCTTGCCTGAGGACATCTGTCGATGGCCCCGATTTGCCCTGTGATTTTTTCTACTTGCTTCCAGTTCTTGTTCCCCACACTCGTTATTACAATCAGTCAGAAGGGTCCTGACCTGAAACATTAGCTATCCATTTTCTCTAGAGATGCTGCCTGACCCACTGAGTTACTCCAGCATTGAGTGCCTATCTTTGGTATAAATCAGCATCTGTAGTTCCTATTTATTACATTATTCTCCCTGCTGTATTTAATATAGTCCTGCTAACAAGTATTTGAAAGACCTTGATTCTCCCATCTGTTTATCAATGTTTGATTTTATTCCCAGAACAACCTCCTGTAGACATGAAGTCTGACATTCTATTTCACTCATAAGCATTTACATTTTTTCTCCCAATGGTGTAGGTGAGAAAGATGAGAGGGGAAGAACTATACCGTAAAGGAAAAGCTATTTTATGTTAGCAATGTTTCACAATCAATGTGAAAGGCTTTGTATGGCACCTGTAAAGAGTTCCTATAAAAGATGAATTTAAACTACAAGTTGAAGCTACATCGTTTTACTGGTGTATTATTGCTGCCAGTTCCTGACATATGTGCCTCAGCCAAGCCAAAGCATGTGTTGACGCTGCTCAGGTAGGCTAAGTGCTTTCATAAAGAATGTGGCCCTTGATTGACAGTATCAGCAAATCTGTCACATTGCCTTTGGCACCATCTCCAACTGCTTGAAACTCTCACGCCAGGAGCCCATTCCACTAAAACCCTGATTAGCACGATTGCAATCTCCTTGGTGGTGTCCTGATTAACCCAGCAAGTATCTGACATGCTGACAACGCACATGCTTTAGTTACTTATGTGCAGCACATCCTCGGAAATTACTACTCAATGTCTTCAGGTCTTGGATAATCTATATATCTATGTGATTAAAATTAGGCATGTGCATCTCCAATTTCAAATAAGTTTTTCTGATTAATCTTCCGCATTAAAAAAAAAGAAATTCCATGAGAAAGCCCATCGTTATTTACACCAAAAAATTGGAGGCTGGCAATCACTCTTGTCGGTATAAACCTTGGTGGCACATTTGCTGAAAGACCAAACTTTTCAAATGCACCACATACATGTTAAGTTTATAACCTTTTTAATGTGCAAAAGATAGTTTTGGTTAGTAAATTAAGATAGGCTTCACCCTTCTGTATGCTACTGCTCTCTTTACACTTCTTTGCGTACTTTCTTCTTGTTTTAACCGTCCTTAAGGTGGAAACTTTCAAGATGTGTATATCAAAAGAAATTGTTCTTTGATATTTCACTCATTTCCCATGCAAGTCTTCAAGCAAACAAGTGGGACTGTTTTAATATTTATAAATGCGTTGGTTTCATGTTGAAATATCGGAGAATCAGATCGTTGCATTATTTTCAAAGACTTAAAATCAAGTACACTTAAGTATCTTATGTGTGCAGATATGACCAAGCCTATACCTGCAAACTCATTTTATAAATAGAAGCATTCTATGGGAAAGAGTTGATATTGGTAGTAACCATATATCCCACACGCTTCCATGCTCAAATATTTTTATGGCATTATTCCTGCATGTTACGTTCTCCATCTTGCCACATTCCAGTAAAATAAACATGCAGTTTCCCCTTACATTCATGCTGCAATGAAAGCTTCAATTGTAATGCAAGATTCTGCTCCACCGGTTGCAAACACTTTCCAAATACGTCTGGTCAGAAGAGACATTTTCTCTGTTAAGAGGTGACCAATAAGAGGCAAAGGCAATTAAGTTTGATCCGTGCTTACTTTTCCATACAGTGTATAGGTATTGTACATTAGAATCTCTAATCTGTATTATTAAATATCTCAAGACCAGAAACACTAGTATTCAGCGAATAAAATTAAATTTCATGATTTAAGCACCATAAAACAAGGTAGTCTGTGTCCAGCTGACAGGTCTGGAAGTCTGGCTCGATTCTCCAGCATTACACTCCAGACATCACCTGGGGGCAGGATAAGAGATCGCACAGCTTTACTTTCATTTAGAGATACAGCGCGGAAACAGGCTCTTTGGCCCAAGTCTGCGCCAACCAGCGATCCCTGCACACTTTCACTATCCTACACACTAGGACAATTTACACTTTTACCAAAGCCAATTAACCTACAAATCTGCACGTCTTTGGAATGTGGGAGGAAACCGAAGCACCCGGAGAAAACCCACGCGATTACAAGGAGAACAAACCAGCTCTGTTTAGAGAGCCACCGTAGTCAGGATCGAACCTGGGCCTCTGCCGCTGCAAGGCAACAACTCTATCACTGCATCACTGTGCCACCCTTAATTTCAATGGGGATTGTAGGACAAAGATCTCGAGTCAAAGGGAAAGTTAATCTTATTTTCGGAAATTTGTAAAATGTAATAAGTTTCAATAATTTTGATTTTTGTTATTTTAGCCATATTTGAATATCAAACACATTTATAAATTGAATTATAGGTATTGCGGGCAAATGCATCATATCCTCTGGTGAAAGTCGGAAATTGTGTTGGTATACCCAAGTGCCTTCCCCTATGAAGTTGTGCACATTATAAATGATATGAAAAATTAATCTATTCCTTCATTTGGCAGCTAAATGTGGCAAATATCAAAGCTTCACCGTCTACAAACTAACCATTCTACAAAAAAAAATCCAGTATCCTGATCTCAGGCTGAATAGCATTTAACTTTAAAAAGTACCCAGTTCCTTGATAGCAACTGAAAACATTGAGTGGTGTCCATTAGAAAACTCTTAAATGATAAGCAGCGAGTGATTTTCAAATATGTTGGAGGTAGCAAGAATGCTGCACGTAAATGTGTGTAGCATGCTGGTAAAGGAAATGACAACGTGGACCACAGTTAGTGTTTAGGGACTGATGCATGTATTAGAATAGAATTCAAGGGTATGATTGTGAGCATCAGTCTGCAGGGCTTCAGAGACCAAAAATGTTAATGGCACTGATTAAATTGCTTTGCAGATACTCGATAGGCAGAATGGCCTTCTCTACCTCAGATACTTTGCAAGTATTTTGCTGGAAACCAAGCTTTAGGGTAACATTTACAAAAGACCCACTGAGAATTAAGAGAACATAATTTATAACGACAAAACCATAAACTTCAAATTTCACTGGACTTCCAGTTCTATCATAGGACAACACAGCAAATTTTGTTCAGATAAAGAGCTATATTTACTGAACTGAAGACCAGATCCAAAAGCGATGCCATAGTGCCAAAAGGGTGCATTTCTTTTCAAATAATAATCAATTTCTGACCCGTTTATACTGAGACAGGCATATCCATACAATTTGAAAGGATCACACGGAGTTATGACGGCATTTCAGGGAATTTCATTGTGCAATGCACGCGAGACAATAAAACACCACTGAATTGAATATACTTGTGATGCGGATTTCTAAAAAAATAGAATAGTTAAAACATTTCTTAAAATGTGTTTTGGTGCAAGAAAAACATTATTAAATAAAGTCTAACATAAATTCAGTTGTGAAATGTACAAAACAAAGACTTGGTTTCAGTCTGAAGTTCAATAAAAACAGATAACATCACAATGAATTATTTATATCGTTTTTATTTGTTTGATTGCACCTCACTGGAGAGCTACTGTACACAACCTTGAATTTTCCAACCACTATTCTACAAGTAGACTGGATACATTTATTTTATGTATTAACAGCCTTGGCTAAAGCCTTCAAAATCCCTAATCTCAAGGCGCTTCACGAACTTTTCTATTGAATCAATGAACACCAGCTATGTTCTTTCCTAAAGATCCTGATGCACTGATATATCTGCTAATACCTCCAAATCCCTGCTCTTTGGCTGTATTCAATCACATTTAACTGAGATTAAATAGAGTTAAGCACTAGTGCACCTGCATTTGATTTTCATATTAAAGCGATTTGGTTAACTTTGCCTATTTCACAACAATCAATCCAGATCTCAAGTGAATTATTTGTGTTAATGCAAAGCACAAAGTGTCTCCAAGTGGTTGTTTTCTTCACAGTATGGCAGTTTGCTTGCTGGCCACGCTCAGGATCCTCTTTTATTTGATTAGACATTCCTAACATATGAACGTGCAGACAAATTAGAAGCAGGAGCAGGCTAACATAACCCTGTGAGCCTGCTCCACTATTCAATATGCAGTAACCTTTCACCCCCTTGCTTTCATCTACTCCCTTAAAACTACTTAAAAATTCAGGTTTCCACTGTTCTTTGAGAAAGATCATTTCCTAGACTCATAATGGGCAACTTCTTGCTTTTAAATAAGTAAAACAAAATCTCAGAGGTTTTAAGAAGTAAAATGGAATAACTTCCTTTTTTGAATTGACATTAGTCCATGGTGAAAAATGTATATGAATGGCAGTACATTACTGAGCATGCTCCCATTGTAAAATTTTAAAGATATTCATTCTTAAAAAGTAAACTTAATTACCATTTCCCCCAAATACTGCTCAAATCCATTAATCTTTTGAAGAAGGGTCTCGTCCCAAAACGTCACCCATTCCTTCTCTCCAGGGATGCTGCCTGTCCCACTGAGTTACTCTAGCATTTTGTCAATCTTCAGTTTAAACCAGCATCTGTAGTTCCTTCTTCCTACACATCTCTTCGTCACACGTTCTGAATTGATCACCAAACTTTGCACAACAGGAAGTGAACAAGCCCCGGGATTGATGAGAATGGGTTCTGAGGATTTAGGATGCTGTAGTGGGGTCTTGAAGGAGGTGAAAATGGGAGTGTAGAAGGCCTAATAAAACGAATATCTTGTTTTCTGTCAGTCTTTTTCTTTTCATTGTCTTGTAGAAATTATGTATAATTGATATTTGTGTGTATTGGCCGAGTCTATATGCCTGTGATACTGCTGCAAGCAAAAATGTTAATTTTACCTGTACTTTACTATAAATGTGCAGACAACCCCTATCTGATTCTAATCTGCACCTGTGGAGCCTTATGAATATTTTGACTTTCAAATATATATTCTATACCATCCATTCTAATGGAATATTTTTTTATTTTCATAAATTGCTTATAGGGCTGTTCACAGTGAATTGCAATTTGCTCCAAAGTGAGTAGTGCTAGAATATTGAGCAAAGTTGTTACATTTAATGTATGTTTACATACAAAGAAAATAAATGGTCAGACTTCAAAATGTGCAATAGATTAGGCTGAATTTGTCTGCTCCCAGACCCAATCTACAATTAGTCTTGAGCAGGGGGAACAAAACAGGTGATTGTTCCTTTTGGCACACAAGATCATTGGTTACAAAATGACCACTCGATCACTATATATTGACTGTTTAAGAAATAACTGCAGATGCTGGAATAGTAGTATAGTATAGTGTATAGTAGTCTATCTACTATATTGGCTGTATTACAATCAGCTTTGTGAGCATAACATTCCCGTACGGATCCAAACATGAATTACCTTTAAAAAAAAGTTTTACAATGACGACTCAGTAACGTTACTGATTTACCCCTTTCACACGTCCCTGGAAACTGACAGCATTGAAACCCATCAATACACATTGCACTCTTCCACTATTTCCCCGATCCATACCGTCTTCTTCTGACATTTCTACATCCAACAGCAATGCTGCATCATAAGACTTTGACTACAACGTCTCGTTATTCCTCCCTAAGGCACAAACCTAGGCAGGCAAAGGTGTTCTTTAGATGTCAGTTTTGAATATCAAATTAGGGTACATTTCCAACTGCACAGACCTAAAGTCTAAATTGTCTCATTTCTGTTTGACACAACTATCAACTATTTTGTTTAAATGAGAATTCTGCAGCTAAATTCTGACTTATTGGAGACAGTGCAAAGTCTCTTGAAGGGTGAAAACACTAAATATTATTTTAAATGTTTAGATGAAGTTTACACATGTTGATAGGGATGTGGGTGTCAAGGTGAAGAGGTGCGAGAAATGTTCTGCAGTTTTCTGGAACTGGGTCAGTTAACATTGGAGCTACACCAAGATGAGCATGCAGTTACACCGTCAGCAATCGAATATGTTAACATCGCAGCAGCAGGTGCTGAAAATAGCTGGGACTCAATTATGTCTAAATCATTGGTTTAAAAACGTTGGCGTGATGAATTCCCTGAAAATATTGATATACTTCAAGGAATTACTTTATAAAGTAGAAGGGAGGGGAGGGCCAGGGGGGGAGGTTGGAGCATCAGACATTGTCTACATGGCTTTAGCAAGGCCTTTGGCAAGGATTTGCATGGTTGGCTGATCCACAAGAACACATCGGATCGAGGGTGAGCTCACCAAATAGGTGCAAAATTGGCTTGTGGCAGAAGCCAAGGGTGATGGTGGTGGCTTGTTTTGCAGAATGTGGGCCTGTAACAATTCTTGTCTTCTCTCCCTCAAGGAACTTTAACCAAAAGGTTCTGATTTACTTTGCTATATTTTGCCATTACCTCTTGCTATCCCAACAGTGTAGCCCCTTGTTATCAGTTTCCTCCATGGAAAAATATTTTGCATCCTGAACCTGACCCAAGACCCTCTGAGGCAGGCACGTACCGTCAGGGCAGGCAAGGTAGGCACTGCCTATCCTGACTAAAATTATAAAATGGTAATTATTAAATATAAATAGTAAAGGCACGGGAGAATTATGCTTACCTAAGAGATCGATCTCTTTAGGCATAATTCTCCGTGCCTTTCATCCACAGTACTTGTAACACACGAAAGTGTGTGCAGCTCGGGTGCCGTCGACGCGACTTCAAACCTTCACGGACAAGGGGAGCTGAAATTCTGCCTTTGCACCATGGACTGTGTACTGAGCATGCGCAGCAGCTTACTGAGCATGCGCAGCAGCTTACTGAGCATGTGCAGCGCAAGTTTCTTGGCGGGTTTTTCAAACATGGATTGCCATTATCTTAAGAGTATCTTAAGAAACAAAGAGAGACGAATGGAGTTCATGTACATATAATGTGGTACGTAAATTTCGCTGTGCTATATGTTTTTAAATACCGTATTTCCCGGCCATGAATACACTATTTTTTACTCAAAAATAAGGCACGAAAATTTACCTGCATTTTGGACGCCGAAGGTTAGGCTGTTAGCCAAGAAAGATAGACTTGGCTATCCCTCAATGCAGTAACATCAAGAACGAGCTACTTCCCTCCCCGGCCACAATGCGGTGGCTCCGCGCCCGGAGCGTCGTAGCAGCGGTGAATAAGCGAGTTACTGGCATGATCCCCGAACCCCTCCTTCTCAATGCTCCTGCCCTCCCCGCAACTTTACCCCTGGCCAGACTCCCCACATGCTGTGAAAGGAACTCTCCCCCCAATTGGTCCCTTGAACTAGTATTGTCATTCAATAAGATCACAACTGATTTAACTCGTCCCGGCGTGCTCCCGTTTTTCCCACGATCTCTCCACCTGCCGTCATCCTCCACCCCCCACCCATTCAGTAATTCAGAATGAAGGAGATTTGGAAGCCTTGGGCAAATTGAATTGTTATTTTCTTTATTTTTATTTTTTATTTTTTTGAGCGTGAGATATTCTGTGTCGCGCCAGCCTTCTTTCAAAATTTAGCAACTCAAAATGGGGCAGGTACGCCTTCGACGCAGGTGCGTCTTCATTGCCGGGAAATACGGTGCTTTATTGAGAGATATGGCTTTTGAAGACTTTATAAAAGTCGACTGACAGCTTACGGAGAGAACAATCTGCGCATGCGTGGTTTAAGATTTTTTTTTAAAATCCAACTGACTGCCTACCCAGAGTAATTACTCACGGCACATGCCTGCTTTGAGGCTACAATCCTAACATCACCTTTTACTAACAGAGATATACAACCCATCAACAATTGCACATAATCTGGCAGCGAGCTGCTCATTTTAAAACTGACATATTATCTGTTCGCTTTCATTATACTGATACCAAAGTGCACAAGACTTTTGGAAAACAGTTGTTCAGGAACTGCAGCCAAATAATACAATGAGCATCAAGTGTGAAGTTGTGTGATCATTTACAAAAGTGTAAATGCTACTCAAAGTCTTGCTCATCTATACCACTATTCACATAAACAGTAAAAAGATGAATGGAATGAACAGCGAGATGTTTCCCAGAGGTGAGATAAGGTACAACACAAAGGTAAGCAGTACCTTCCTTTATTAAATGACCAGATCTACTATGCAATTGCTCATCGCTGAGGCTTACTGCACTCCATCTGAAACCAAATAACAGCTCGTATTAAGCATTAAGTTTTAATATTTAAAGATAGGGACTCGCTTGTTTTATTGACACAATTAATTTTTGTTTAAACTAGTTACTGACTGAAGAACTTTCCCAAGATGTATATGCGGTGGTGTATTGAGATGGAAAAATCTGCATATATTTCTCTCCCAATGCACCAAAACTTTCTGCGTGAAATATCTTCCATCTTGCTTTCTGCAGCAGGTGCATGATGTCTACTTGACATTGGGAGACAAAGCCATTGGTAAAAGGACAAGCTTGAAAAGATAAATGTTGACTCCCTTCACCAGCATCACTGACCAACTGTTTTTGTTCAAGATTAGCTGGTTCAAGATTTTCACTTTAATAGATTGTTACATTTGGGTGCCACGGGAATTGGTGGCATTGCGATGTTCACAATCCTATTCAAAAATGTGAAACAATGATTCAACATATTATCAGCTGAGATTTTAAAGTTTTCACAGCAAAAAAATAGCTTTAAAAATAAATCTTTATTGGCACGGTCTTCACCGAACCACTTACACAAATTAGCTGTCTGTAGACATGGCAGAACATTACTTAAAGGGCCTGTCGCACTAACGCCACTTTTCAGCGACTGTCTTCAACCTTCAAGTTCGAGGGCACTCGCCTGAAAAACCTCAAGCTGGATCGACTGTCAGCGATGAAACCGCGAGCTGGATCAACCGTCAACACACACACACACACACACACACACAAACACACCGCAAAGGCGGGGGCCAGGGAAAGCGGGGGAGCGCTGTCTGAAATTCACACCCGCGATGAACAGGAAGGTAAAAGACGGCTGCCACAGTGTTCAGTAAGTCCTTTAGAGAGCGCGGAGGGGGGAGAGAAGGGGAGAGAGGGGGAGAGAAGGATTGGAGACACTTTTAAAATGCCAGTCAACTTTTAATAAAGTTTAGCGGGCATTTAACATTACCGGTCGGTTTTCCTTGGTCCTGAAAACTCCAACGAGCCAATTAAAGTGCCCGGTCAGCAAAGGAGTTTGCCTACGGCTACCCTCAACTGCCTATAACTACATAGCGACCCAACTCCACTGCACTACGAGTTCAAAAGAACCATGCCGACCAATTTTTACTCGTGGAAAATTTTTCAGCAGGCTGAAAAATTCTCCTCGACGAAACTGAGGCCGCGAGTATGCTGGAACTTCCCTCGAGCATGAAGGAGAGTTTACGGGATCTCCTAGGACCACGTGTCGACCATACTGCGAGTTTGAGTCGAGAGCAAACTCTTTTAAACTCGCAAATCAGGTCGTCGCTGTGGGACAGGCCCTTTACATTGCAATTTCACAACAGCCAAACCAATCTCCTTAAATTAGTGCTTCCAATTAAAACAGAATTCCCAATTGTTGATTTTAACTACATTTTTTGAGCCAAGATCCCCTGGTGTAACCAACATATAAAAAAGATGAGTTGGAAAAAGAGAAAAATAAAATGATACATTTTGCTACATTACCCTGTCCAGTTTTTTAACCTATCAAAGATACACACAAAATGTTGGAGTAACTCAGTTAGACAGGCAGCATCTCTGGATAGAAGGAATGGGTGACGTTTCTGGTCGAGACCCTTCTTCAGACTGAGAGTAGGGTGAGGAAGCATCTCAACCCGAAACGTCACCGATTCCATCTATCCAGAGGTGCTGCCTGTCCTGCTGAATTACTCTAGCATTGTGCCTATCTTCGGTTTAAACCAGCATCTGTAGTTCCTTCCTACAACAAAACCTCTTAATCTATCAATGCCTTTGTGCCCTCTCAGTTCCACATGATTGTGGATGATCAGCCATCACATTGAATGGCGTTGCTGGCTCGAAGGGCCGAATGGCCTACTCCTGCACATATTGTCTTTTGTACCAAGCTCTGGTTCATTGCAAATAATGAAACATCATACACATTAATATTTTTATCTACAATAAATAGTTAATATTTTAGGCTCCAGGACCAATTTCTGTGGCATCCAAATGTAACAATACGCTAAAGTAAAAACACATGTTTATTCCTTCTTTGCTTTATGCTTTTTAACCAATCCCCAACCCCATGAATCTTCGGCAGCCAGTTCGTTTGTGATGCCACTTATAAATCCCGTGAATTAACTTGCCAGTTACTTCCTCAAAAAAAGTCCATTATCCTCATCAATAATATATACACCAAATGGACTGTATTTAATCATATTATTTTCAAAGTGTCCACTGCCATGCATATAATGATGGGTTTCAGCATGTTGTCAAGAATAAAAAGGTCTATAGTCTCCTGCAAATTCTCTCCATCTTTTGGAAATAATGGTGTTATCTTTGCTCTACTTTTAGAAGTCTGCGATTCAGATTGCTTGCTCTTTTAAAATCTATAAATGTTCCTTCACCTGAACTCAGCCTATACCTCTTGAACAACCTTTATTAGTTTAAAACCTTGCCTATAGCCTAGTTTTCTGTCACTAATACCAGTTCTATTTAAGTGGAGCCTGTCCCAATGGAACTAGTATCAATCTCCCATGCATCAGATTTTTTGCTTTGCATCATTCTGAGCCACAAATTTAATTCTGATCCATTCAAACATGTTAATTTGCACGCAACTCCCTCAGGCAATTTCCGCATTAAGTCACCAGTTACATGGGTAGGTTTAGTTTTAACACTTTAGGTCTGGCATTTACAACGTAATAAATTATGAAAACCAAAATGACAAAAGTGGAATAAAAAGCACTGCTTTTTAAAGAAAAATATCAAGATAAGGCTGTTCATAACTTCACCTCCTCCTCGAGATAATTAAAATTGATTACCAACATCCAGGCAAATATGTAAAGAATTGTTGATATTAATTTTCAATTCAATGTTCAGTCTTACTGTATGATGTGCACTTTGCTGTAGTGTTGTCTCTATTCTAGAGTAAAATTTAGTCTTTCAGCACGTTGTGTATTTTGATTTAGTTTTCTTCCTTAAGTGCAGCTCTCAGGGGATTCACGCTGAGTGCTGAGGAATATAAACTTCTAATAAGATTCGCTTTCCTGACTTCAAAAATGGGACTAAATCAACAACCATCTGTTCTATGTCTGATCAAATGTCAAACATTTGTTTAGAAAAAACTGTAAGGAAGCATACCCTTGCAATAAATATTTACACAGACATGATGTTGCAAACCTCTAAGATGCTCCCCTGCATCCTTGGCCTAATCTTGTTAAGACAATTCAGTAATTTGAACACATACAGCAGACTTTACAGTAATCTCCCAGCAGTCTGCTGCAGGAACAACAGATTGCAGCCATGAGAATCACCATCAGGAAAGCTGGCATGATGCTTCATAAATATCAAGACATCTGGAAAGCTATAAAGTGAACACAAGCAGCAGCTTGAGTGTATAACAGAAAGCATGTTTTGAACCTACGTAAAATGCATGAGAAGAAATTAAATGAGCTGAGAGCTAAACTGCACTGTGTTAACACAAAGGCATGAAAATGCCTAGTATTTTCAGCAAGGGAAGCATCTAGTTTTACAACACAATTAATGTTAGTTCTGCCACTTTCGATTTAGGAAAAAAGCAATGTATTTATGTTGTTTGTGCTTCTGTTTATAGCCACATTATTTTTCTCCCTTTCTTAGATTCAATCAAAACTTGATCCCTGCAAAAATAAACCAATAACTTAAGCAAAATGTTTTTGCAAATTGAGACCAAGCACACTTGAGATATTATCTTAGCATTATAGTCCCTAAGCTGTACGAGTATCATTTTAAAGTTCATTATTTTAGTGGGATCAATCTTTTTACATAATAAAATGTAACTCTTGGAGCGGAAACATTAGGTTTCAAGCAATCCCAGAGTGGGTTAGATGCGGCTAACTCAGGCCAAGATTTAATTGGAGGATGAACTATTTACGTCGAGTGTATGCAGCTAGGATCAAGTGAAACCCTTGGGGTGTGGAGGGTGAGAATACACTGAAGAGGGACATTAAGAGGGCAAAAAGGCAGATGAGGTAAAGGAGAATCTACAAGTATATTGGAGGGGAGAGTATGGGATTCCTTATAGATCGTCTATTTGTGGAGCTGCAGTATACAGGAGAGGTCCTAAACAAATATTTTAAATATGTATTTACTGTGGAGAACATCTTGATGCAAGGGGATCAGGGGAAGTTTATGGTGATATTTTGTTGTGTCCATATTACAGATGAGGTGGTGTTAGAGGTCTAAACAAGGTAGATACATACCTGGCACCAAATCAAGTCTATCCTAAGGTGTTGTGGCAGATGAGAGTTCAATTCATATAAATGTAAGGTGCCGCGTATGGGTAAGATAAACCAAGGCATTACTTTCATTGTAAATGGTAGAGCACTTGGGAAGTGTGTACAACAAAGAGGCCTAGGGTATTGAGTACAGTAAGGAGTCAAATAATATGTTATTGCTGTACAAAATGTTGGTAAGTATATTTGGATTCCTGTGTCCATTAAGAAATATGCCATTAAACTGGAAATGGCACAATAAAGGTTTACAAGGATGCTAGAGAGACTGACTAAGGAAAGGCTGGAGTTGTATTCCATACCACCCTCGTGCTCCCCCACGCCATTACACTAAATCAGAACGGGAAAAGTGTGGCTCGTTTCTCATCATACTCCAGGAAACTAAGCTCAATGCTTTTCAAATACTTACTTATCCACAAGTCAATGACGATTATTGCATTACTTTTGTTGCAAAGTGATATTACTTCCCAGCTACCATTGCTGACAGTATTTGCCTATTGGCATTCCTCATCTTCAGCCAAACTGATTCTACTTACTGATCTCTTCTGCTAAGATCTTCTCTGACTACTTTCCTGAAATAATTATTTACCAGAGCTTAGACTCACGGCCTCTTTTACAATTCATTTATTTTCTGAATACCAAGGTATCTGTATTTTCATTTCCCAGCCTTGGGCTCATTTTACAACAATATCTATGATCTAGTGATTAGATTTAATCTGTTTACCTCTATTTGTGCCCTTATGCTACTGATCCTATGAATGTTTACTTCATTCCAATAAAGAACCTCTAGTTTTGATATTTTCCATGTTTTCTCAGCTTTGATCTTATCTGCTGCCCACTGTCAGTAAACTGACCAATCTTATTGGAACAGAATGTTCCAACATACCAGAGGCATGTTTTTATAGAAAACCAGTTACCTGACCAATGATAAAATGTGTTAAGTAGGCATAATCAAAACAGATGGGAAACAGTAAATCCAGTATTTTTAGGTTTACAAATGAGGAAAAAGTAAGATATTTAACAGATTTTGTGGTGATACCATGAAAGTATGTTTTCCAAATTATGTGGCAACCCTGCATATATTATAGGAGATGCTACTGCCTGGATTGAGAAATAGTTTAAGGTAGAAAGTTTAAAAAGTTGTCACAAGGTTGGTTTGCCACTGAAACGTTAAAGACACGTTCCAAGGGATACAACGCGGGGCTGATCTTATTTACAATCGATCTGGTCAGTTTCTGAAAGAGGAATATTGAAATATAACCATACCAAATTGTGAAAAAGATTGCAAAGGACTGCAGGTAAATTTAGGTGAGTGAATGGGATGTAGAGATGGATGGCAGAGAAAATCCAAACTGAAAGATGCAATAGAATTTGTAAACGAGACTCAGGGAAGAAAATATAACCTTGCATTGTGTGAAAATGTGACAGTAGCAATACAAATGGGCTGGACTATATGCCTCCCAGAGGCATTTAAAAAGGCACAAACAGGCAGGGCATGGAGGGATATGGATCAGGTGCAGGCAGATTGGATTAAAGTGGCATCATAGCCAGTGCAGGCTGTGTGTTTGTGTGTGTGTGTGAGTGTGTGTGTGTGTGTGTGTGTGTGTGTGTGTGTGTGTGTGTGTGTGTGCGAGCGTGTGTAAGAAAGAACTGAAGATGCCGGTTTAAATCGAAGGTACACACAAAATGCTGGAGTAACTCAACGGGTGAGGCAGCATCTCTGGAGAGAAGGGATGGTTGACGACACATACACACACCTATTTTAAGAGAGAGAACATAAGTGCTTGAGAGATAATTTTTTTTTTTAAAGGAAGAACCTAGAGATGTAGTTTAGTGTGGCACAACAGTAGAGTTGCTGCCTCACAGTGCCAGAGACCCCGGTTTCGTTCCCGACTATGGGTGCTGTCTGTACGGAGTTTGTAAGTTCACACTGCAACTGCGTGGGGTTTCTCCGGGTGCTCTGGTTTAGTCCCACATTCCAAAGACATGCAGGCTTGCAGGGCTCATTGGCTTCTGTAAATTGTCTCTAGTGTGCAGGATAGAACTAGTCGCTGGCTGGCACAGACTCGGTGGGCCAAAGGACTTGTTTCCACTTGTTGCATCTCTAAACTAAACTAGTTATTGTATAGTGTGACATTATACAATGTCACTAGTCAATTACACATAAAATGTATATTTGGATTTTGCACTTATCTACTGTTGAAATCTGCATCAATTCAACAGGAAATTACTAGAATTGTAAACTTTTATCATTCCACACAAAATGGAGAGGAGATTAGGTGTTGCTAGTTAGCAGGGTCTGGGTGTGGGTGAAAGCACCGTCACAATAAAGTGAATCGGCATTTATTGATATGGTATTCTGAATAAAGACTGAAAGAGGCCGATACCATGATTTAATTATAAATAAAAATCATTTCTGTAAAGAGAAGTCTAAATGATCTTCATTCAGGCAAAGGAAAAAAGTAACCAGTGCAAGTGATTACTTCAAAAATGAAATGTAATAGATTCTAATTCAGATCGATCGAGAAATCAATCTAATGTACCACACAAGGCACAAATCAAATGGCAGCCCTTTCATTCATCTTTTCCCAGGTGTCTTTTGAGTTTGCAATTAAATTTAAATTTAATTCACTTCTTCTGACAAACCCACAAGGAACCTTCAACATGCTCAAGGGGTTTCACTAAGAAAGAGACACTGCTACGAATGGTGAGACGAAACTGCAAATTGCATCCCTTAACAGGGAAGGCAAAGTTCAGACTGAAAGGGCAACATATCCACTTTCAATCAATAAACACACATAACATCTGGTTCCTTGATTGCTCATATTGAAACACGAGCGACCCAGAGACTGTTCCCGTCTACTACCTGAAACTGTAACCTTGACCTGTCAAATTACTTGTCAGTCCCTGATGTGATTTTATGTAGGTTAGCAGCTCTACGCAGAGAGGGGGCTCAGTTGCTTTGTCCAGAGGGAAACATTAATGGATATTTACAGTTTCAGACAGCTTAGTATTGACTTCTTGTCAACTTGCCTTTCCAAAGCAAGACTTTAGACAAGAAATCAGAACTGGATTTTAAATTTAAACTAAAAAGCAACCTTGCTTGTAAGAGGAGACCACCGTGAGTGCAGTAATTCTCATTCAAGAAGTTAACTTCCATTTGCAATTTTCTTAAAAGATAAATCACTTTGAAAGCGGAATTTTATTGTGCAAATAGAAAACACTGTGTAAAAAGGCCTAACAATTAACACTACAAACATTCTAAATAACGCAGGAGCTTTTCCCATAGCCAAGGCCACTGATGACTTAAAAATTATTTCCTCATATTTGGCAACATATTTCACACAATTCAAAATATCACAATCCCAGTTACATTAAAAATAGATAAAGGTGGGAAGGATGACGTGTCATAAATATTCAGCATATCCGATTTGATCAAAAAAGCACAATTTTTATTGTTCGTCAATGTAGTTTTACCCTCACACATTGGACTTTGCCTCCGAGTTAGATGGTTGTGAGGTCAAACCCACTTGTGACATACAAGCACAACATTTAAACAGATGTAGTGTGGGGTATTGATGGAGTTTTCAATAATCATGTTGTAACAATAGCTAAGATATGGTTTCATGGCTGCCAAGCACACTTCCAGCCCTCACACAAGTTTCATGAAATGTCATGAAATGCAAGCCTCAACAATGAGCACTGGTTCTGTTTGAGTATAGGGCAAATGCAGTTATGTCCCATCCTACCCCCGAGGCATTCAAATGAGCAATTTCAAAACCAGATGTTTCAAAACCATTAGGAATTGGCGTACTACTGCAACCATGGCAGAAATTAACTAATTAAATGCAGACTAGAGATTGAACAGGGACCTTTTGGTCTGCAATGGTCACTTATGCACAACCTTAATCAAATTAGCTATTAGTAAAGTAATGAAATGTTACACGTTCAACTACTTCTAAGGCAACCCGACAGTGAAGTAATTAAGTGACCCTAGGTGACCACGATGCGCAGAAAATCCAGTCTTGTACAAATGATTCCAAGTTGAGGCTGATATAATAACAGACATAAATGGATCAAATCAGTTATGAAGCCACTTGCCTCATCCTATTTGGACACAATAGGTGGCAACTCATCTGACAGTCCATGCTGAATGCTTCTGGCATTCTAAGGTTTTTGCATGCTCTCAAACAGTTTGATGTCGGGAACAAATAAATACATACAGCAATCTAGACCAATGGGTCTTCTCCATTCATCCCAGTCTTCCATTTAATTTTCTCTTTAACCCAGCCTTTTTAGAGAAGACTCTAACTGGTATTTACTTATATGGGTGTTAGCTGCCAGCCAATATCACTCACACGTTTGCGGAATTCTCCCATAAGGCTTAACATGAATACTGAACCATTGAAGAGACAATGTATTCACACAAGAGTCCCAAATGACTCTTATGCTAGCTATGACTGATCTGCTGGCAGGGTGGTGGTAGAATCAGTTGTTCCCCACTCCCCACCGTCTCAATCAGATATTGTGCTAGTCGAGGATGAAATGTGACATGAGCCAGATCTGAAAAACTTTCTGCTTATTTTGATACAAATATTTTTTTGGATACAAGCATCCGGGATGCTGCAGCTCAAATCTTCCAAACGACCTCATTGCAAACGATGGACTTTTTCTTGATAACTATAATGGTTCGATGCTGTAACACTACATTCTGCACTCTGGTATTTTCCTCTTTGCACACCTATTCTACGTGTACATGGCTTGAATATAGTCATGTACGGTACCCGATTCAATTTGACAGCATGTAAACAAAAGCTATTCACTATATCTCAACACATGTGCCCGTAATAAACCAATACAATATCTAGATTGTTGTTTGGTCCAGGTATTTTTATGATATTACCTGAAGCAAATGAGATTGGCTAAAGAGTGATCACTGTGATGCTGGGCTCTCATGAGGAAGTTGAAGTGAAACATCTATTCAACATTTGGCCTCGTCTTTAGTGCTTGTATTGGGCCATGCCAGGGGTGGGGAACCTTTTCATGGAGGAATGCCGCATTAAGTTAGCTGTACTCTTATAAGGCCGCATCCAAGAAACTTCAATTAGATATACTTCAAAATGTACATTATTTTGTTAAAATAGCCCTCATGACTTACTAATGTTTTAATTGTGGCCATCAGTCGGGGAGGATTATTTCGTTGAATCTTCTTTTTCTCTTTGGTATTTTAAATATGTTCATTTTAAGATTAAAATAAAATTAATAAAAGACGAACAAAAACATATTAATAAAAATAAAAGGTAGACAAAAATGTTTGAGAAACTCAGCGGGTGAGGCAGCATCTATGGAGCGAAGGAAATAGGCATCAGACCTGAAGAAGGGTCTCGACCCAAAACGTCGCCTATTTCCTTCGCTCCATAGATGCTGCCTCACCCGCTGAGTTTCTCCAGCATTTTATTCTACCTTCGATTTTCCAGCATCTGCAGTTCCTTCTTAAATAAAAAGAAAAAGATTTGTTCTGCAAATTTTGGATTCATTCAAAAGGTGGCACTTAATGGCCTAGAAGGCCGCAGGTTCCCCACCCCTAGGCCATGCTATTGTTGCACATAGGAATGTTCTTGCAACCTCCACCTCTGACTATGAGCCGTTTCATTATCCATAGTCCATTCATGATTTCATTTGGCAGGACTGCAGGGTTTTGATGTCATTCAGTGGTTGTGAGATTGCTTTGCTTACTCATTGCACCTTGTTTTGTTGTTTAGCCCACTGTGCTGTTGTTTTACTGTCTTTCCATCTCATTTTTAGTTGCTATGAATGAAACTATTCATGGTGCAGATCACAAGGGAAATTGAATTCCCCTGATTTGATGTTTTTAACCCTTGGATTAGGTACCATTTTTTCGTGTCTTAATATGATTTTAAGCAATCACCATTGGATTGACTTAAAAAACATCAAAAACACTATTTCAAACCATGATAAATTATTCAACTCACATCTCATCTGAATACTGAAAGCTGTTTAAAAACCCTGAATTGTCAGGTTCAATTAAGGCTGCCTTAATGGGGTCATATTAGTGATGTGCTGCCACAATAAACTCGGGGATATGGGGGAGCTGTATTCCAAGTAAATCCCAAATCCCACATCTACTCTAGACAAATGTTGACAGCTTGCGTCGTATTTCTAATTTACGTTCAAAACCTGCACTCTGTACTTTGCATAAAATGTTATACTCAATAACCAATTCAGATGCAAGCTGAGTGATTGAAATTAAACAGAACAAACTCTCAGTGGAAAGAACAGGAAATATGTTAGCTTGCAAAATTTACCAACTGAACTTTCACCATCCCTTTGGGCTCACACTCTTTTGTTCTTTGCTGAGTGGAAGCAGAACATTATTCAACTCTAAGAATTATTACTTTTTCTTATTATTTTCACTTAGAAAACAAGCTTCCAATTTTTAATTCCGGTTTCAGAAGTATTTGGTATAAACTGAGGATCTCACCTAAAAATATGAACAAGTTGCAGTAGAAGCAAAAAAACAGTCAAGAATCTAAACACCATACAGGACAAAGCAGCCAGCCTGACTAGCGGTCCAATCCTAAAATTCATTAACTCCACATACGGTAGATGAAGTCTGTATTATATATACAAATAAAAACACTATCCTCGCAACTCCAATAGTATCTCCCACATCCATGACCTCAACGACCATGGGTTATAGCTACAAAGACAGGTGTACAATCTATAAGGCACAGATTCCTCACCATCATGTCCCAAAAATGCATTACTAGTACTTCATTGTCACAGTCTAAATTCTTGAATTCTGTAATGCACAACATTGTGGGATACTTTCACAGAGGACTCCAATTCAAGGTGGCAACTTCATAAGGACAACCAGCAATGGGCAATAAATGCTGGCCTTGGCAACGATGTCCACATCTTGAAAAATGAATAAATGTAAAAATTCTGCTCAAAATCCACAAGGAACACCAATGTGCTCAGACAATCACACAGGATGACCTGCAAACTCCACACCAACAGTACCCAAGGTCAGGATCGAACCTGGGTCTCTGGCACTGAGACAGCAGCACTACCAGCTGCGCCACTATGCCGTCCACCATAGGCATGTACTCAGACAATATTTATGTACCTAGATGATCACTTGAATTCCCAAGTTACATGGACTAAGTGCCAGTAAATGGAATTAGTATTGATAGGTACTTGATGATCGGTATGGATACTGTAGAATGAAGTGCTCGATTCTGTGTTGTATGACTTCATGAATAATTGAAATAGGTGGTACACAACTCTCAACAGATGTAATTCAAACACTAAAATGTGAATTTTAAAGAGTGCAGCACACAGTGAAATTTAATAAAATGTTGTTGCTCCCTGGCTTCAATGATGCCTTTGGTTTCACAATACATTTGTGTGTTCACTTCCAAGCCATTTATTTCATTTGCTTTTAAATGCATTCAGAATTACTGCGAGACAAAGGGAAAATTAAAATGTCCAGACATATGCTTTATAAGCTCAGTACCATGTGCACGATGTGTGCAATGACTCCAGAACACGAATGAATAATGTAGCCCAAGTTGCATCATTTGTTTTATTATCCACTTTTATTTAATTCTCAAATGGCCAAATAAAATTCAGGTACAAGTCAGTAATGCTTCATCCTAAAATCGTAAAGGTCGCTAATAAGACAGGTATGCATTGGGTTTAAATTTCCAAAATTCTCTAGCATCAGGGAAGGATCATTATATTGGAAAATTGTGAAATCAATGTCTATATTCAAATATGTAAGGTGATAGAACGCAGGAAACTACAGGACAGTCAGCTTAATATGTTTCATACGAAAAATATCATGGCAAGGCACCTAGAAAGATAACCAGGGTCAATACATTTTGAGAAAGGAAGATCATGTTTGAGCAATATATTGGAGTTCTTTGAAGTTGCGGATGAGCCAAAGTGGGTATTGTAAATGGCAAAGATGATTATCAAAAATTACAGCAGGTTCTTGCTGGGCAAGTGGGCTGAGCAATGGTTGATGTTGGAGCCTCAGCTTTGTAAGTTTTATGTCAATAATTTGGATGGAGGCACCGAAGATAAATTTCAAAGAGGACAGATGTAGGCTACCAAAGGGATATAGCTGCGTTAAGAGAGTGATTAAAGAACAGGCAAATGCAATATAATACAGGAAAATGTAGAACTGTTCATCTTGGCAGGAAAAATACAAAAGCATGAAATCTAAATAAGGAGAGATTGTGGTTTGGGTGTTCAAGTGTACAATTTGCCAAAGGATGGTGTGCAGGTACAAAAGGTTATTGGGAAAGTGAGGGAACATTTGGAATTATGTACAGTATTGGTTTCCTTCCCAAAGGATGGATGGAAATTCATTGGAAGCAACAGATAGATTTTAATAGATTTGTACCTGGAATATGTGTAAGAAGGAACTGCAGATGCTGGTTTAAACCAAAGATAACGATATAAAAAGCTGGAGTAACTCAGCATCTCTGGAGAGAAGGAATGGGTGGCGTTTCGGGCCGGGACTGGTTAGGGATAAGGAAAACGAGAGATATAGACAAAGATGTGGAGAGATAAAGAACAATGAATCAAAGATATGCAAAAAAAAAGGATGATTTAAGGGAAAAGGGCATTGTAATCTGTTTGTAGGGTGAAAATGAGAAGCTAGTGCGACTTGGGTGGGGGAAGGGATAGAGAGGGAATGCTGGGGCTACCTGGTGAGAGAAATCAATATTCATACCACTACCCAAGCGAAATATGAGATGCTGTTCCTCCAATTTGCGTTTAGCCTAACTCTGACAAAAGAGGAGACCGAAGACAGAAAGGTCTGTGTAGGAATGGGAAGGAGAATTAAAGTGTCCAGCAAACGAGAGATCAAAGTGGTTCACGTGGGCTGAGCGAAGGTGTCCGTGAGACGATTGGCCAGTCTGCGTTTGGTCTCGCCGATGTATAGGAGTCCACATCTTGAATAACGGATACAGTAGATGAGGTTGGAGGAGGTGTAAGTGAACCTCTGCCTAATCTGAAAGTACTGTCGGGGTCCCTGGACAGAGTCGAGGGAGGAAGTATAGCGACAGGTATTGCATCTTCTGCAGTTGCAGGGGAAGGTATCTGGGAAGCGGGTGGTTTGGGTGGGAAGGGATGAGTTAACCAGGGAGTTGCAGAGGGAACGGTTTCAGTGGAAGGCGGAAAGGGGTAGAGATGGGAAAATGTGGCTAGTGGTGGGATCCCGTTGGAGGTGGCGAAAATTTCTGAGGATTATGTGTCGTATGCGACGGCTGATGGGGTGGAAGGTAAGGACTAGGGGGACTCTGTCTCTGTTGCGACTAGGGGGAGCTACCTGGAATAGATGGTTTGCCTTACAAGGAGGGTTGGAGGGGATTGATTTGTATCTGCTGGAATTTAACAGTTAGAAGAGACAATGAAACTGGCAAGATCCTGAGGCGTCTCCAGAGAGTGTATGTAGAGGTGGGATAGACTAGAACTCTGGGTCACCGTTGAAATGATGGGTGACCCATTTCAGAAAGAAGACCGAGTCTCTTCCACAACAGTGGTGGAAGCAGACTTAGAGTTGCTTTAAAGCACAGAAAGATACGATTTTTGATACACAAGAGTGAAAGTTATTGGATATGTAGACTAGTTTGTTGAGTTAAGTTTAATCAGCTATAATCTAACTAAATGGAAGAATAGGCTCAAGGGGCTGACTGACCAACTCTTGCTCCTGATTCATACATTTTTCCAATTCAAGGATCTATTTTTTCCCCCGTAAATCTGTGATTTGCAGTAAGTGGTACCAACGTGGGATTTCAGCAGTGCAATAGTGCGATACCGCGCCCCTTAAGAACATCAATGAATGATGGCAGAATAGTAAGACATGAACTTCGAAACGTTGAACTGTCAATCTCCGAGCAGAAACCAGACATCCTTTCCTTCAAGAATTGATTCAGATAGAAGTGTTTCTCTCGCCACTTTTTCTCCTTTCATTATTGGCACCCTTGAGGTCACTTAAAATGAAAGGATTTTGGCCAGAGAATAGAGCCTTTGGAGCTCTCTTTTCAATGAAGAGACACAAAAAGCCGGAGTAACTCTTTTCAATGACTCGGCCTCACCATCCATTTGAGGAAACTTTAAGGCAGAGGTATATGAAACAGTGGGTGAATTTATCTGTGTCTTGAGAATCTATTAACACCTCTCCTGGATGGTATTTTACTCTCGCCTTCAACTCAATTCTCCTGTCTGATTCCAATACCTTCTGCAACCCAAAAAATCTAGAAGTCAGCCTTGATTTTACTTAATGATAGCCAATGCAGAATTCCAAAGTATATAAAATTTCTTCTTATTTTAGTATTGTCTCGGATTAGATATATTAATATAGTACTACATATTACGGTCACCGGAAGAATGTGGTTGTACTATAAGGAACATTTACCACCAGTCATATCCTGACGACTGAACACTACCCATTATCTTGCCTCTCTGGTTTCCTGTTGCTCAGCAGGTCTCATAGCCAGATCAATTAATGTACCTTCAATTCTAATCTCGAGTGTATCAATTCCAGCTGAACCATTGAAATAAAAGTGATAGACTAAGAACATTCCTGCCCAATATTTTGGTGACCTCCCCCAAAAAATAAAACTTGTTCACCAGAGACAACCAATCCTTCATAAATCCAAGACAGACACAAAGTGCTCAAGCAACTCAGCGGATCAGGCGGCATCCCTGCAGAATATGGATAGGTGACATTGAGTCAGGACCCTTCTTCAGACTATTTCTCTACATGAAACCTCTATCTATCCATGTTCTCCAGGGATACTGCCTTACCCGCTGAGCTACAACTGCACTTTGTGTCTTATTTTGTAAACCAGCATCTGCTGTTCCTTGTTTCTTCATAAATCCTTGCTGGCCTCGACTCATCAAAAAAATCTTTCAAATTCCTCATTTGGTTGTACACATGCTGGGAGAGAAAATTTTGCTTTCTTGCTGTACTCCAGAGACTCCAGCAGAGTTGATAACTCCGTGCTGGATTGCTAGAGGTGATTTTTTTCAAATATTAAATCGCAGTACAACCATCCCTCTCAGGCGAGCACGAAAGATTCCACGATATTATTCCAAACAGTGAAGTTGCTTTGCCAATATGCCAACTCTTCTAAAAAGGTCATTATTACATCATAGGTTGCGAAGCCGGCAGCTTCATGCAGGGCTTAACATGCTAAGCCCTTTGAATGAATCTCAGACCAGAGAGCACAGATGGAGAACAACGGGTAGGTTTGTTTGTTTAAGGACATACGGTCAAATATAGGAGCAGAATTAGTCCATTCGGCCCATCAAGTCTACTCCGCCATTCAATCATGCCTGGTCTATCTCTCCCTCCTAACTCCATTCTCCTGCCTTCTCCCCGTAACCCCCAACACCCGTACTAATTAAGAATGTATCTATCTCTGCTTAAAAAATACCCATTGACTTAGCCTCCACAGCCTTCTGTGGCAAAGAATTCCACACATTCACCTCCCTCTGACTAAAGAAATTCCTTCTCATCTTCCTAAAGGAACGTCCTTTAATTCTGAGGCTGTGACCTCTAGTCCTAGACTCTCCCTCTAGTAGAAACATCCTCTCCACATCCGCTCTATCCAAGCCTTTCACTACTCTAATCTTTGGAATTCTCTATATTGGAGGGCTGTGAAAGCTCAATAGTTACGTCCCTTCTTAATAGAGATCACTATACATCAGAGTGTATAAAAAATCATAGGGTGTGAAGGCAGTGCTGAAGAATAACACCGATGCGAAGATTAGCCATTTCAATGAATGACAGAGCAGTTCAATGTCTGCATGGCCTCCTTCCTCCTGCACCGATTCTCATATTTGGCCCATTATATTTGGCTCATATTTTTTTAATTAAAATAAAATGTAATTGTTCTTATGCTGATACATATTGTAAATGTATTTTAAATTATATTCTGTTTTTTGCCTTTTGTTAATCTTGGTATGCTTTTTCCCTTCTGGTTTGATCTTATCATCAGGGAGATGATCTGGGAAGAGGAGCACTTGCTCTTTAAGAGCATGAACTAGCTCTACACCATAAATCTTTTCATGAATATTCCCTCCGCTGATCTAATGCTGTATTACCCATCAACAGATTTAACTTTTCACTGTTGATTACCTGACTCATACTCATACTTTCTTAGTCTTTACGCTTCTGTTACATTTTCAGATAATTTATCCTGTTTCATTTGATTTTCCGGTTGTCAGCTTTAACAAGCTCGGGTCCCAAGGCAACTACGCAAAAGACACCTAAATGAGTCCATCGACAGAGTACATGCATTGTCAGGAGGTTGGTGGAAGAAAATGAATGCTCACTTACAAATCTATCAACTCATTTCCCTCTGGAACACTTAATTTCTTTTGACATTCTTCCGAGACAGGCTTGGGAATATTTTAAAGCAATTATTCCAGATATACAAGAACAAGAAGTGGTTCTTCAGTACAATACAAATGGGATCTAATAATGGCGCTTAGCTCAGCTAATTCAATCTAACACATCTACAAATGAGACCCACAAGGACCACTGCCATCTAAGTCTTCAGCAACCACCTTTCTCCACCCACATCCCACACTCACGAATCTCCCAATCTAACCGCCTATGGATCTAAAGCTAATGCTTCACCTTGCTGAGATATTTTCAATTTCTTTGGAATATTACAACCAAGTCAACAGAAATGAGACATTGATTCCGCCAGGTATTAAATTTTGTCACGATTACTTCTAAATTGCATTGTTTTGGAGTATATAGTTTATTCCCGTCTTGATTAACAGGTTATCTAATCTACTGAAGCTACCTTGACTTTTGAATTAAATCTTAGTAAGCCAAAACTGTTTGTATTTTTAAATAATTTTTTAAGATGCTTAAAAGTCCCATCAAAATGGAGGATACGCAGAGGTTTATAGTGCAGAATCTTCCAAGGTATGAGCAAAACAAGCTGGGGCTGGTAGGTCCATGGAAACAATTAAGAATAACTTCATATGCCATTTGCGTTGAAGCATTATGATCTGTTGAGCTTCACGAATCTACTCCAGTTGGTACAGTAAACATTCATTTTAATATATGTTCAGAAAACACACTAAATACTTGTGTATCTCGACCTTGAAGCATTGTACACAAAAACTATTTGCAGGCTCGTTAGGTTTTAACCATTTTAACAGCTCCAATTCATGTTAGCATTTTGAAAAAAAATGTATTTGTTGAATCAATATAGTTTGCTTCCGCATGTGTTAAGTCTAATTTTAGGAGTTTTAAGGAGGATATTATGTTCAATACCTTATCTGCAATTAGACTGTAGACAATCTGAAAAAGATTGAAGAAGCTAATCGAAGAACAATACACGTATCTGCTGCTATGAGGTGTTTAAGAAAGAACTGCAGATGCTGGAAAAATCGGTAGATAAAAATGCTGAAGAAACTCAGCGGGTGAGGCAGCATCTGTGGCGCGAAGGAATAGGCGACGTTTGGGGCCGAGACCCTTCTTTAGACCTGCTATGAGGTAAACTGCTATTACCTGCTATGAGGTAAACTGCTTTCATTAAGAGTTACCCGTTTAACTGACTTACTGCCGATCTTTACACTAAACTACTGTAATTGTGTCGAAGCGAAAATGTTCTCCTTTCAAGCTACGCGAGTCACGTGTCCCAAAGGAAGAAAATAGAGCTACGTATGGGACCAAAAGAAAACATCCTTGGTTGGTCTACATTACTGCCTGCAACATGATAAACCAGGACATTCGGTTAACAGCACAGGAAGAGTAAAACCAACCAGAGCTCACTGACCCTTCAAAAATAATTAAACTAATAGTATACTTTACCATTGATTTTCATTGAAAAAATAATCAAACAGAAGGTGTAGATGAGCAAAAAGAGTCATAATGAAGTGGTGGACTGAAGAGCCTGATTCTGACCTGTACACCTCTATAATTGAACAGAGCTTAAAACCTGATGACCAAGTGTAATCTCTACTTGTCTGGATAATGACACCCAACAATGCTCAAACAGCTCGACATTATCAGGACAAAGCAATGTATTTGACTGGCACCTCATTCGCTGCACTAAAGTTTTACTCTCTTCAACTCTTGTTGCAGCATCAACCAATTAAAAGATAAACTAATGCAAATTGCTGGTTTCTTTGACAGCAACTACAAAACCCTTAGCTCCCAAGAAGGTGCATGAATATTTCTTGGGGGATGCTGTTCCACAGTCTAGGAGCTGCAACCGCAAAGGAGCGGTCGCCCCTGAGCTTATGCCTAGACCGCGGGATATTCAGGAACCCCCAAGTCGGACGATCTGAGGGACCTGGAGGTGGAGTGGTGGGTAAGAAGACTTTTAATGTAAATGGGGGCAAGCCCATTAAGGGCTTTGTAGACATAGAGGAGGATCTTGAAATGTATACAGAACCGCACAGAGAGCCAGTGGAGAGAGGCCAGGATCGGGGTGATGTGGTCCCTTTTTCGGGTGCCCGTCAGGAGTCTCGCTGCGGCGTTTTGGACCAGTTGCAGGCGGGACAGGGAAGATTGGCTGATGCCAGTGTAAAGGGAGTTGCAGTAATCTAGGCAGGAGGAGATAAATGTGTGGATGATCTTTTCGAGGTCATCAAACTGGAGGAATTGTTTTATTTTAGCTATCGTCCGAAGCTGAAAGAAGCTAGCTTTTACCACAGCATTGACTTGTTTGTCAAATTTCAGTGCCGAGTCAAATATCACGCCAAGATTTTTGACGTGAGGTTTGAGTAGTGGGGTAAGGCTTCCAAGGCTGCCTGCTATCAATTTGATTGAGTCCGAGGGGCCGAGTAGGATGACCTCAGACTTACTCTCGTTTAGTTGGAGGAAGTTCTGGGCCATCCAACACTTTATATCCTCGAGGCAGCGGGTAAGGTTAAGCAGATTTGATTGTTTTTTGGGCTTCAGGGGGAGATAGAGTTGTGTATCGTCTGCGTAGCAATGGAAGGAAATGCCGTGCCTTTCAATGACTTGGCCTAAGGGGAGCATATACAGGGAGAAGAGAATGGGGCCAAGGATGGAACCTTGTGGAACCCCACAGCAGAGATTAGCTGGGGAGGAGAAAGAGTTGCCTATGTTAATCGAGAAACTCCTACCTTTGGGGTAGGAGATGAACCAGCTCAGGTCTTAACAGGAAGGAATAAATGAAAAACTGAGCCTTTTGCTCAAAATGCAATAACTTCTTGAAGTACAGTTGCTCTTGGATCATTCTCCAATTTATTGTAAAAATTATACACATTATAAAAGAGGGAGAGAATTAATAACTAAGATTTATTGACGTGCAAGCACAAGATAAAGCTACAAAAACTTACATTCACTTGCTTAGTCAACAAAGCAGATCTCAAACTCATCGTTCAAAAGAAGCTTATTTGAACTCATAACAAGGACGACAGCATTCTTCTGAAAGATTATGAAAAATTAATTTTGGGTACAAACGTATACCTAGCCGAGAGACAGAATCGCATTTAATTAATTCCTTAAAAATAGGCATAGCGTGTGTGACGCTTTAGAAATCATACTTGGGCTACTTTAGAAAGTTCAAAAACTTAGCTTAAATTCTGGAAGGAATGATGCAATTATCAATTAAAAAACAAAACAGAAATAGATTCCAAGACAGGTAGCTGTCCGTGTTCCTATTCAAAATTACAAATATGCTGTGTTTTGTAATCAGGTCAACTTCTGTGATCTTGTTGCATGCAAATTGTTTGCCAAATATGTCTGCACAATGGAAATTCCTCATTTCCAAGGCAAATTTATTGCAAGTGTTTTTGAAATGTTGCTCAGAGCCCACAACACACAAAGTATAAATACAAATGTTACTGGTTATTTCTACTCCAAATACACATTTCTAGGAGGTTTAACTATGGGCTTACTCCAGAGTGTAATCGTGGATAAAGCAGCATTCTAATGATATGGCCAGAATATTCATGCACTGAATTATGGATCCATCCATCATTCAGTTACTTACTATACGAGCCACGACATACTATGTAAAATATGTTCCCAAGCAAAGAGAGTCAAATTAAAACAACGTTTTTGCCATATTTGTTAACCACTATCACGTTCATATATTTCTTTGAAATTGAGCAAAAAGCACTAAAACGGTGTACAAATTAAAAGCCGTAGCATAAAAACAGGCCTCCTGGACCAATAGGTCTTTGCTCCGTTTGTTCCTTGTCTTACACTATTCTTCTTAACATATCTGCACAAACAGATTTCTTTCTGTCTCCTGTCCTTAAAAGGATCGCCAAAAGGATTTCAAGAAGAATAATGTTTAGGCAGGCAAGTGCAGAGGTTGACGGAAAATAAAAGGAAATGGGAAATGGAGATGGGAAATGAAAAAGCCATTGGATGCAAGATATCAGAACAATGCTGCCGACAAAAGATATTTGTGAAATGGAAGCACTTTGCAGAAACTTACACCTTAATTGTTCCCAGCTGTAAAGTAAACTGCCTCACTCATCACTTCAGAAATGGCCCCACTTCAAATAAATGGGCTTTCCATAGAATCATTTCTTATTAATGTGTTTCATGCTCCTGCAGGGCATTTGGTCTGTGTAACATATACTAAAGATTGAGTAAATCAGTTATGTTCTACATTGACTATTTGTATGTGCAACTGTTGAAATTTGCTACATTAGAACTAAACGTCTAGGGGACGAAAAATAAACCAAAGACCCCACAGGCATTTTGTAACCCCTTTATTTTGTAAAGCAATGGTTGCAGCCAAGCAATTTTACTCAAAAGAGACAACCCACAAAGTTCACCTTCATTAAAACTTGATCAATATTGTTTGAAAATATAAGTGTGTATTTTGCACATGGGAACATTATAAGGGAAAAGAACAGAAAGGCAGACCAAGAAAATAAATCAGAAATTACAACTCAAGTTAAATTTTTTTTAAAGCAATAATAGTGCTTGATGCCATTGAGTATTCTAGGTGGACTAAAATAGAATCTAACCAAAACTGACACCAAACCACACACTGATATACTTGGAAGGTCACCACATATTTGGTCAAAAAGGTAGGACTGAAATAGTTTTAAAAGGATAGGTTTAAGGGCCTGTCCCACTTACGCGATTTTACGTGACATGTCGCGGGGTGACTCACAGGTATGGTCGTGAGTATTCGCCTAAAGAGTCGTACCTTTTTCTGGTCGCCACTGGATTTTCAACATGTTAAAAAATTTAGGCGACCTGCTGCGACTATGACGGGTGTCGGTAGTCGGCGAAAAAAATTTGCGTAAGTGGGACAGGCCCTTTAGGGAAGGAATTTTGAGGGCCCACAGATATTAAGGCAAGGATGGTAAAAGGTACATTTATTACCACTATTAAAACATTGCTACATAAAAGTACTCTAGATTCTTAATTGCAGATCAGTACCAATTTAATTAAAAGCTTTGTTTCAATTCCTGGCAGCACATTAATAATGTAATGATGAACGCAATTCCTGTATATATAACATATCGCTGACAGTATTTCTGTTGGATTCAAACGGTACGTGTTTATCCGACAATACAATGGGAAGCTTCTGATATCAGTGGCTGCATACATTTTCAGATTAAACTTATTCCAAGGTCTGAGCATTTCAAACACTGAGGCTTTTTTTCTTGCAATGTATAAAAATATTAAAACCGCTATAAGAATGATTCTTAAATTTCTGAGTGGAACACCATTGTAAATACTCCAACATTTGGAAACAAACTAGTGAGTTCATGTGAAAATTAGAGCCAGCTGAGCAGGTTTCAAAAACAGATGATAATAGTGGTCAACATACTGCAACAACGCTAAATGCTAAAATAAGACAGATTATATGATGAGCCACAATCAGCAATTGAAATTCTGATCTTGAAAAACTGTCTTTATAAATTTTGATTACCCATTTATGTTTCTTCTGAGAAATTAATCAGCAAGCAGGTTTATCTGAACAACTTTGAGAATTTACTATTTCCACTACTGATGTTAAGCACATTTTTGGTAAATGCAACGATATAAACAAAAACAAACACAAAACAATCCAAAAAAATGTTGATACTTGACATTTCAATTAATTGAATACATTTTGAGCTCATCTTAAGATTTGAAATTGTGCTGTGAATAGAAATATAAGCATACCTTTACTTGCTGCAGGTGAAAAGAGTTTCTCAGAGCCTACATCTGATGCCTGTGGAAAAATAAAATATATGTTAAGATAAGTTAAAGTTTAAAATTTATATCCATGCATTTCTTAAAAATCACCAGTAGAGGGAAGTATTTTGCCATCAAAGGGCACAAAATCACAAATAGAACATATATATATATATATTTTTAAAGTATATGTATGATAGAATTATTCATTTGCCTGCTGTAAATGGAAAATGAACCACCTGCCAATCTAATTCTTGGTGGAGAAACAGCTGTGGCAAAAGCCAAGAGTTCATGGAGGATTGAAACAAAAAATATTTTACACATACAAATAAACAAAATATGGTTAGGGGAAAAGGACAGAATCTGGCTCAATGGAAGCTCCAGCTTTTTGACAAATATGCATCTTCAAACAGCACAGACAAACTGTTGAGTGGAAAGCACCCCACAGGCCATCAGACACAAGCAACCTACAATATAGCCGCAATCTTCTTGCACTGCGGGACATACAATTTGTATTCACTCAGCAAACATTCACATCATCAACTTTGACAGGAAACTGAATTTGCAACTGACAGACCTCGGATAATATAGAAACTACTTTTGCAAATCTTTTGAAAATGGAAGAACAACCTATCGACTGGATGTGGCATGCCTGGGTGGAACTGATGCAGCAGCCAGCAACGTTCCAGCAAATTTATTTGATCCCCTCAGACCTGGCTTACTTTGAGAGTGCCATTTCATCAATTAACCCCATCACTTTGATCTAGTCACCCCTTGGCGCAAGGCGATTGAACTTCCTTCAAGTTTCACATGCCAAGACTTCCCACCAGCCCTAAAACTGACTTGTCGAGCTCAGTAAGCCTTTTGTACTCAAAATTGATTTTCAATGAAAACCATCTGTGGTTGCTGGATTCTCAAGCAACCAAGCTAATATAAGCAACTGCACATTATTTGCTTAATGCTGAGGCGAAGTGGTAGAGGAAAGGATTAACTGCTATGTAAAAATGGCAAAGGACATAACCAGCTCCTGTCCTCTAATCCAAGCGTAAAGTATGACTTTTATGTGTCTCTTTATCAAGTTATTTTAATGGGTGTTGTAAAACCCAAGATTCCCTGAAAGAGCACTTTGGACATCAAAGCTATTTTTTTAAATCACTACAACTGTTAATCTGAATATTCACTATCAAATAGATATAACAACATTGAATAGAGAAATGATAATGGTTTGCAGAAAAAACACATACAATACCTCAATTACAAAAATCAGTATCTCTATGCCAGCTGGAAGATTTCTAGCAAATAGTTAATAGTTATGTATTAAGTCTCGAGTCGAATAGTCTTTAAGCTATAAATCAACAAAGCTTCTCTTCAACTCTTCATTGTTCCACAAACTACACAGAAGCTCTTAAAAAATCTTCAGTCTGATAAATATTTACATAATTTTGATTATTCAAGTGGTGTACATAAAAATGTTGCTTAGCACTGTTATCAGGCACCAATGATAATGTTTTCTACTTTGATCCAGCAGAGTAATACAAGTAACCAACCTCTCAGCTAAACCAGTTACAGTAGCAGCTGCCAACACAGGGTACAATTACAACATTGCAGTGTCATTCCAGTGTGCTGAAAGGTTCAAAGGATGATCCCTTAGTATTGTAGTTAGTTATACATTCCAACACTGAAAAGTTGCATAAGTTATGCTTTTGTTAGTTTATTAATTGCTAGTCTAAAATTTTCTACTTCCAAGATTTAGGATTTAATTTAATTGTCACATGTACCAATTAAGGTACAGTGAAATTTGAGTTACCATACAGCCATATGAAGTAAAAAGCAACAAGACACACAGCCACATAAAATAAAATTTAACATAAACATCCATCTACATTCCTCACTGCGATGGAAGGTAATAAAGTTCAATCATCTTCCTCCTTTGTTCACCCATGGTCGGGGCTTTTGAACGCTCCAGTTTGCTGCTGCCAACGGTCCAATGTCCGAAGCCCTCTCATCGGGATGGAAACTCCGGCGTCGGGACGGAATGGAACACTTCGGGAGCATGGAGCTCCCGAGTCAGCCTCTTCTTACCGGAGACCGCGGGCTTCGCGGTGTTAAAGTCAACAGGCCCCGTGGATGGAGCTCTCCACAATCCTCGGCAAAGGATTGCAGCTCCCGATGTTAAAATCCACGCCGCGCCCTGAAACGCCAGGAAAGGCCGCCAACTCCACGGTGTTAGGCCGCAGGGGAGACGGAGAAAAATCGCATCTCTGTCAAGGTGAGTGATTGGAAAAAGTTTCCCCCGCCCCCCCAACACACAAAACATACCAAGAAACATTGAAACATACATTTAAGACATACTTAACATAATAAAAACAGAGATGGGACGAGACAGATTGTTGGCGAGGCAGCCATTACGGGCACCACCCATGTCAAATCTAAATAACAGAATATCCTGTACCACAGATTCATTCCCACCTTTGCTCAACCGCATGCAACAAGATCAATTGCAAAGGATAGTTTAGGTCTTGAAAGCTGGATGTGAACTGCAAGCACAACACTTGTAAACAGTAGACAAAAATGCTGGAGAAACTCAATGGGTGAGGCAGCATCTATGGAGCGAAGGAAATAGGCAACGTTTCGGGTCGAAACCCTTCTTCAGACTTGAGTCGAAACGTTGCCTATTTCCTTTGCTCCATAGATGCTGCCTTACCCGCTGAGTTTCTCCAGCATTTTTGTCTACCTTCAATTTTCCAGCATCTGCAGTTCCTTCTTAAACAACTTGTAAACAGTAGTCGGGTTACGCAACAATGAGTATAGAGATAAGCCCATGTATGCACATTTACAGTTTATGCACATTGTAACTGCATGATAGACAATAAGGTGAAACAATAAAGTTGAAATAATAACTAAATAAAGTTTTATAACATTACAAAGAGTTAGTCATACAGCACGGAAACAGGCCCGACAGCCCAACTTGCCCATGCCCCTTTCAACCTTTCCTGAGCAAAGGGCTTTTAAATGTTGTTATTGTGCCTGCCTCAACTACTCCTACTGGCAGCTTGTCCATATACCCATCACCATTTGAACTTAATCTTTCCCTTCTAACCTTAAACTACATCCTCTAGTCCTCGATTCTCCTACCCTGGGAAAAGGACACCGTGCATTTTCCCGATCTATTCCCCTTGATTTTATACACCTTTATAAGATATGTATTCAGCCTTGTGTGCTAAATGCCTTCTTCACAACCCTATCGATCCGTGACACTATTTTCAGGAAATATATACTTGCATTCCTAGATCACTCTGTCTTACAAACTGCAAGTTACTACTGTGGAAGATCAGCCTGACCAGACTTCCCAAAATACAACACCTCACACCGCTGATGGCCTTTTGCACTGTCTACAATTCCACCCATTTTGGTGTCATCTGCAAACCCACTAATCTTGCCTTGTACATTCTCATCCAAATTGTTCATTTAGATGACAAACAGCAATGGGCTAGCACCAAACCCAGATATACCACATTCTCAATAAGTTCATTGTTTCACAAATACTGCAGGGGAATTAACTTTTAAGTATTAAAGGTTCTTATAAGTATTGTTATAGAAATATAGGAAGTCGGAACGCTGCCATTCAACAAGTTCATGACAGAATCCCTTATATTCACACTCTCCCCATAACCCTTGATGCATTGTGTGTAAAATTGTATCTACTTCAAAAATATATTCAGCGATTTGACATTCTCAACCTTATGTCGCGGCAAATTTGACAGGTTCACCATCATCTGAGTGAAGACATTTCTCATCTCAGTCCCAAATGTCCCGAGACCACTGACAGCCCTAGAACCAAGAGAAACATCCTGGCTGCACCCAGTCCTCTAACCCCATCAGAATCCTGGCAAATAATTTGAGGTGATTGGTTGAAAATCTATCTATCCCTATTTGACGCACATGAACTAAAAAATCGAACCCAAGTCCTGTAACAGCAGCAAGGGATAGCATCGGTGGTGGAGGAAGACAGCAGCAGGGACAGAAGGCACATCATCCTAACCCTCCCAAATTCAGCCCGAGCGCACCTCATGTTTAAGTGAGTATCAGTCCGATTTGTGCCTCCTGCGCTTGCAGAAACATTTCTATTGTTAATCTACAGAAACCTCCAACTGCTATCCTGATATAGCAGGAGCCTGGCTTTGGTCGCTACCATCATTTAAAAAATCTGTAGCTTGCTTAATTGGCACAATATACATCCTAAGCACTCCCTCTCTCCCTTGCACCCGCACACAGTGGCTGCAGTGTAGTCTACAAAATGGACTACATTGTTGCAAAAGGCAAGCTAAAATAAATCATTATACATATTAACATATTGAAGCTCCACAAAACACATTACCACTTAAAAAAAAAGGTGAAAGAATGTATTAGTATATTTATGATTCCTTTTACTTAAGGGCTTATTATACTCATAATAGATCTATAATTTTTTCATGGCAACCAACCAAGGCTGTGAGGTTCCAGTAACAAAGTCATAACCATATCAATTGTTGTGTGTATTTCTTCAGGCATTAATTCCATGGATACAGAGATGACAAGCAATCACTGCTGAAATAGAATTAAAGGTGGCAATAATCCCACCAAATAACCCAGGGGGGGGGGGGATCTCAAGACTGCAGCCCTTTTTCTGTGTCTGATAAAATATGACCTTTGCCCTTAATGATTTGTTATATGGACTTGTATGCATTTGTTATTTCAGTGGTTCTGAACCTTTCTAAATGAAAGCACTATTTGTTACCACCACACCCCTCCCCCCCTCAAAATGAGAATGGTGCTATAAGTTGCGCTTTGGGGTGATTAACATATATTTTAAAAAAGACACCCCACACGCTGAGGAGATGCTCATCCCAGGATGGGAACTGCAGAGTTTTCTGCATATAGAAACATAGAAAATAGGTGCAGGAGTAGGCCCTTCGAGCCTTCACCGCCATTCAATATGATCATAGCTAATCATTCAAAATCAGTACCCCGTTCCTGCTTAACCCCGTATCCCTCGATTTACTTAGCTATTAAGTAAAACCACAGCACACAAAATTTTACCTAGAATTGCAACAAAAAAAAATATTTGAATGTGGCTGTTTGAAAGGATTATGAACACAAGTACCAACATACTAAAAATGTTATCTTGGTGCAATTGACTCCTGTGAATGTCATTTACTATGATGATTTACTAGGACTATGGTCTACAATTCTCTGAAGTACATAAAACTTTGAAGGCAATACCATTTCTTTCATGAAAACAAAAAACAAAAGTGTTGGAGGAATTCAGTGGGTCAGGCAGCATCTGTGGAGGGAAATGGACAGACGCCGCATCGGGTTCTGCAAACTGGGTCTCTCTGTCTTTCGTGGACACATTGCATTCATCTCCATTAATGGGATTTTTGTGTAAAGTCCTGCGAAAATTCTAATTGCTTCCCCAGCTAGCTCTTTCACCCATATTAAATTAGGATTATATAATACTAAAATTCCACTCAATCCCAGCATGGCAACGTTGTACTCTTCTGATGTGCAATCATTTTTTAACCAAAATAAACAAAACATTACTTAATTGAGATTTTAAAAAAAAAAATTTAAATGGTAGGTACCAATGCAAAAACTTCTTGTTTTGTTCAAAAGTGCATAGCTGTCATGGAAAAAAGTTACATGCTTAGTACAAGATTTAAATAGCTAAATAAATCATATGTTCTTTCCAATTGTAAAGCCTCCCTTTCTTCAACATGAACATTCAGCTATGCCAAATCAAAACATTTACATATTGGTTCAATACTAATTCACCCAATGGAATTGTGAGTTTGTTCTAATGTCTAAATACTGCTTAAAACTACCTGGTTTCCCTCACATTTAGATATGAACAACAGTGGAGTTAATTCATTAAGAGGTATCCTCAATTTTACTGAGTTTTATCAAATTAATTTGACCCGTTACAGATTGATGACAAACTGTAGATTTTAATTTTACTTCTTCCACTTGAAAAATGGATGTATCAGCTTTTATGGATTTACCGCAAACATCTAGGTTGGTTCATTTGTCTTTTTTTGGAAGCAAGCAAATTGCTTATCTGTTAGTACCACTGTTGTAGTACCACTGGGTCATATTTGCTGAGTCTGCTCTATTTATAAACGTTTACTACAATATCTGCACCTTCCGGAAATGGAAACCCTACCCAAAAAGCTGCAGGAAACCTGACCTCTGAGCATGTCCACATATTAAGCCTCAAGCCACAGACTCCCCCTGGAGAGCGATCAGCTGCAAAGTTTTTCTTCCCTATTCCCTCCATTAGCTACGCTTTATGAATCACCTTCCTCTGAGCTCAATAAAGCTCCCCTAAGGAAAGGGCATTAAAAGCTCTTGAGGTCACAACCCCCTCCCAAGCTAAGCTGGGTAAAACAGTTGTAGAAACATACTAAGCAAAAGGAGTTGAGCATGAAGTCTCAGTGCAGTTTAAAAACTCCCCAAGGAGAGTCTGTTTTATCTCCCGATACTCTGTTGCTTCCCGTAGTGGCCAATCTCTACCACTTCATTCAATGCTTTCCTTTACAACCTCCTAGAAACTAGAACTGATACAAGGATCTGGTTTCCCTCATCTCTATTCAGATACCAAATTGCCGTATAAACTTAAAAATTGGCAGCAATACAAAACGCCTCAGGCTCTTGGCAGTGTCATAACTAGAATTGCTCTCCATGCAAGGTGCCTGCATATATCAGTGTAACAGCACAGAAGGGAAGGCTTGGCAAGGGAGGAGTAAAATTATGCTGGCTGCAGACAGCACTCTACACACATATGTCATTTTGCAGTCACGGCAACATTTTTATCACTAACATGCCTCCTCCCTCCCCAACACTTGAACTAGTTCCAAATTGTAACACATGTTCCACTGCCTTTTATGTTATAAACACATTAAACACTTTTACGACGAGCATTTTTCGTGTACAACCAAAATATTAGTCTGTTGCCAGTTGGTGTCAATCAGACCCATCCCCCTCCCTTCTTGCTTCACCAGCAGCTACAAAGCAGCTGCTGCAGCTTATCATGGCTGCCTGTCCATTAACTTTACAAATTAACACCCTATCAGGGCAGTGCAGGACTGATTAATCAGTGAATGCCAGTCGGCTGGTTTATCGTTTCAAATGCTGCTGGGTCTTTGCAATCATTATCTGGACAAGAGAGAAAGAAGAAAGTAGTAAAAGGCAGATAAAAGGAGATAGAAAGCAGACGGGGATGGGGAGAAAAAGATAAAACCACAAAGCAAAGCAGAGCTGTCAGCTGGACGAGGTAACAGGCAACTAAGGGGATGCTGCAAAATAAATGCGAGGGACAGAACCTTGGAGGAAAAAAAATACTGCAAACCTAATTTGCACTGTCCTTATGAATTTTGCCAAGCAAACTAGTCAAATCCAGATTAACCAGGAAACTGGCTGCACCTGGGAAGCAAAGAATAAATTGAAGTAATTAAATTTAAATTAACTATTTTCCCTCCTAATATTCCAATAAAACAGGGTTCAACAGATAGATTGTATGGTTACAGTACAGGGCACAGTAATAGCAGTTAAGTACCAGACCAGTCACCCGAGTTCTAGACCACTGATCCAGAATCATGAAGTTGAATCCTACCATGGCAGATGGGGAATTTAAATTCAAATTACCAAAAAAATATCTGGAATTAAATCTCAGCAAGAGTAACCATGAAACTACTGGGCTGGTTCATTAATGTCCTGGAAAGCAGGAAATGTGCTAATCTTATGTGGTCTGGCCTGTATGTAACACCACGCACACCTTCTCCCTTCAGGAGCATCATGGGATGAGCTATAAAATACAGGCATTGTCAGTGACAAATAAATCAAAAACATGGATATACTTTGGGTTTGCAAAATCTTTGAATCATTGATGGAAATATTTGACTGTGTTAAAGAGGGTTAATCCAAGCATAATCCTCTGAAATGCCACCCGTTTGATCTACATATTGCGAGACACTGTGCCAGTGTAAACAAGGCTCATCTCATCCATTGGCAGCATGCCAATGTGGATACAGACTAATGTAAGTATAATCTGGCAGCAGCAGGCTGTGGCCATAACGCCCTCTCACAAATGAAGCTGCTACTACCAAGTTACATTTCTGACCAATTTTTCATTATTTCAATGGTTAGTACTCCTCTTGACTACCAAACTTCCTACTTTACATCATTAAAAAACAAAGTGCTGGGGAAACTGAACAAGTCAGGCAGCATCTGTGGAGGGAAATGGACAGGCAACAATCTTGGGGCAGAACCTTCTTAGCATGCCGTGTTCCTCCAGCACTTTGGTTTTGTGCTCAGGATTCTAGTAACTGCAGCCTCTTGTCTCTATCAGCAGTCTGGATAAGGAGCTAAATGTCACGATTCTAAGTTTGTCAATGATACAAAAAGAGGTGAGATTGGAAGTGTCATGGAGATATAAACAAGCGGAGTAATTGGGCAAGAATATGGCAGGTGCAATATAATGCAGCAAAATGTGAAGCGTTCCAGCTTAGTGTACAAAACAGAAAAGTGGATTAAAAAGAGAGCTTGGGTAATGCTGAAGGGATCAAGGTATCCTTGTAAACAAGTCACTGAAAGCCAACATGCAGGTGTTGCAAACAATTAGGAAGACAAATGTATGTAGTTCTCCTCCCCCCCCCCTCCCCCCAAGAGGATTTGATTAAAAGGATAAACATTGTTTTCCATCAGGTCTTCGTGAAACCACACTTGGAATATTGTCACAACAATGATTATCTTACTTTAAAAAGAAATACACGGATGATAGAGGGAATACAGAGTGTTTCGAGGGATAACAGCTTTGCTATACGAGAGAGCTTGAATAGACTGTATTCTCTAGAGGCCAGAGGAGGAGATATAAATGAAATCCCTACAGTTCTAGAACCTTATAGTTCTCATAGGGTTCAAAAGGCTGGACACTGGAAAGATTCCCTGGCTGAGGGCAACAATCTCAGAATTAGGGATGCGACTAAAATGATGAGAAATTTCATTGAAAATAGAAGCGTTTGGTATATTATTTCACAAACATATATTGAAAACATGCAGAGAAGCCATGGAAAGAAAATCCCGACTAAAGTGATCAAGACTATCGAGTATTGAGTGAAATAGAGTAATAAAGCATGGAAATAGGCCCATTGGACCAACTTGCCCACACCAAGATGACCCATCTACACTTGTGCCACCTGCCGATGTTTGGTCCATATCCTTCTAAACCTTTTCTATCCAGGTACATGTTCAAATGTCATTTAAATGTTGTGATAGTACATGCCTCAACTATCTCAGGCAGCTTGTTCCATATACCCACCATTCTCTGTGTGGAAAAAGTCGTCCCACAAGTTCCTTATAAATCTTTCATCTTAAACCTATGGTTCTTGATTCCCTCACTCTGGTAAAAGATTTTGTGCATTTTTCCTACCAATTCCCCTCATGATCTTATACACCTGTAATAGACACCTCATGCTCCTGCAATCCAAGGAATAAAGTTCTAGCCTGCTCAACCTCTCCCTTTAGCTCAGACCCTCGCTCGAGTCCTGGCAATATCCAATATGGCTGTATGGTAACTCAAATTTCACTGTACCATAGTTGGACAATAAATGCGAACTTGAACTAACCTTATAAATGTTCTCTGCATCCTTTCCTGCTTAACAACATATTTCGTATGAATGGGTGACCAAAACTGGACACAATACTCCAAACGTGGCCTCACCAATGTCTTGTACAACTGTAACACAACATCCCAACTTCTATACTCGATACTCTGACGGAAGGCAGTGGCGCAGCAGTAGAGTTGTTGCTTTACAATGCCATAGACCTGGGTTTCATCCCGACCATAGGTGCTGTCAATACGGAGTTTGTATGTTCTCCCTGTGACTGCATGGGTTCTCTGGTTTTCTCCCACATTTCAAAGATGTGCAGATTTGTAGGTTAACTGGCTTCTGAAAATTGTTCCTAGTATGTGGAATAGAACTAGTGTACAGGGTGATCGTTGATTGACGCAGACTTGGTGGGCCGAAGGGCCTGTTTCCACGCTGTATCTCTAAACTAAATAGTACAAAGTGAATATCTGAATTTCTTCACTGAATCTATACCACATCATTTTTTTTTATTGTTTTCATGTGCAATCTCATTTAAGATAGTGTTAGATCACGGAAAAAGCCCCTTTGGCCTAATTTATTCATGCCAACCAAGGTACCTTTGCAAGCTATTCCCAATTGTCTGCGTTTAATCCAGATCCCTCAAAACATTTCCTATCCATGAACCTGTCCAAATGTCTTTTAAATGTAATTGTACCTGCCTCCACAGCTTTCTCTCGCAACTCATTCACCATAGACATTTGGATGTACATGGATAAGGAACGTTCAGAAGGATAAGAATCAAATAGTCACATGGAATTATCTTAGATAGGCATCTTGGTCATTTTCGATGAGTTGTTCCAAGGAGTCTCTGTTTCCGTTTTGAGTAACTCGCCGAATCCATGGAGTAGGCTTGAGGAATCAATTGGCCTAACCCTGCTTCTGTTTCTTATTGTTGAACAAAATAACCCAAAGAAAATTTGAATGCATTGGCTTCAGTATGGTTGGGACTTTGAATATGGTGTTATTCTTGTTAAGCATAAAATCGTGTATTATTTACAAACGACATTATTCCTTTTCCAAAAGATAGGTCCAACATTAAAAGGCTCTCACATGGATGTACATGCCACACAAAATATACAAGATCTTTATATCATGGCAGAAGGTTTGAAAATGGACCATAGGCAGCTACACTAAGAATTTACAAAGCGTTGATGGAAAACAGCACCTTGTAAAATGAAAATGTCTTTTAAATTAGGAGCATGTTTTGTTACGAGGTCGTATAATACCATTTGAACTATATAGATAAGACACAACTGTAGATTAAATTAATCTTTATCGAGAATCAGGCCTGGCCTTCGTTACCACTGAATTAGATACAGATCTGTGTTCTGCCCTCCCACAGCCTCTAGATATTTAGAAAGATTTTTCAGCTGGTGCTTGAGGTTCATTATCAGATAATGTTTCATTGCATACACTACATTCATTTCCTAAACTTCTGCAATCTGGAAAAACTTCACTGAAAATTAACAAATGAAAATAGAGCATCAAACCACGACTCAAAAATGTAAAATTGTGTTAAGGAGGATATTTACAGGGAATGGTGTGTGTATAGTTCCCCAACACACAAATCAGAGCACCAGGAAACTATGCACTTTCTGGGAGAATGGACAAATTCCAGGGACAGCGTGAAAGGTCAGGTTTGAACCCAGGTTGCGAGAGTTGTGGGGCAGCTGCTGTTCTTGGGGCACCACTGTGCCACCTCAGCAGACTGATGAGTTTAGCTTCTCCAAAATGGAGACTTCAGTCTATCTTCTGAACTTGGGGTGATCAGCATTTAAGCGGGTGAGATTTCCATGGCCTATGAGCGAGTGCAGAAGCTGGGCGTGGAATTTTACTGCACAGTGAAAACTCAACTTCTCATAAGAACGTGACAGAATCTAAATGTTATTTCTTAAATCTACAAATGTGGGGAGTATTTCTGATTTAAAAAAAATAAATGCCCAACTTTTATCATAATCGTGGATTCTAGGTGTTAAGAGTCTTTCAGAAGCATTCGATATCAAATTTCAATGTTGTACCTCACCCGTTGCCATACTAGTACATAGCTTGCCACGTGTGCATTGAAATTCAAAGTGAAAACATTGACAGAGATTCAATTGGGGAATGGAAAGGGATAGGAGGTATAGTCTATATTGCTTTGAAAGTCTTGGACTTAATGATATTGATGTCAAATATTATCCTGAATTACTTCCCCAGTGCCATATTACAGGTACAGCACCTCTTTATTCTCTTGTATTTTGTCAGTCCCACTCTACTTTTATTCATCTCCTCTTGTATTTTGTCAGTCCCACTCTACTTTTATTCATCTCCTATTTAGAACTCCTCCAGTCAGATCATCTCCGATCAACATGCCCACATCACACTGGCTCAGCAAGCATTACCTTCACTTGTGTCCTTCACCCCTTTAGTCTCCAGCCTATTGCAGACCATCCACATTCTCTTTATCTTCCCCCCCTTCTCTGCAACTTCAAATGTTGCACTTCCAATTTTTCGACGTGCCCTTTTCTCTTGCCACAGATTCTGCCTGACCTGATTAACATTTCCAGCATTTTCTGTTTATAGTTAAGAAAATGTGTTATATACATTCATTGCTCAAAGAGGTGTAATAACTACTATGATAACAGGCTAAAAACTCGTTGGAATAGACCACTCCCGTTAGATCAATTTAAGAATCAGAACCAGAGGCAACGAAGACACATCATCATTGCTGTCGTTATCCCCCAGAATTATGCCAGAATAGGGAAAAAAAACCTCCAGTATCACAGCCTGGCACTCACAGAATTGCACTTTCAGACTCTTCCAGACTCTTGTAGCACAGGTCCTAGATGTATCCAATTGCACTAGAAGATTCAATCACCAGAGCATGCAAGTACAGTGACTCTGGGAGTACTCAAACTCGACCCCAAATCTTCAAAGTCTTGAGACTCTGATTGTATATATCCACATCAATATTTTTTGAAAGACCATCATACCCCCTTATAGATAAAAGACCCATCTTCAGACTATCCATCATCGCACTACTACTGCATCAAATAGGATAAATTCAAAAGAAGTCAAGGAACACAAACTGAGCAGTCAGAGGTTCTAATGGCCACCAGCTGTAGATTTGCCTTTGACCATAACCAATAGCATCATGGTCTGGCATATCCCATATTATATAACGACCACCAAACCAGGTGACCAACCCTGGCTCCAAAAAGGATTGTTCGAAACATAGAAAATAGGTGGAGTAGGCCATTCGGCCAATTCGAGCCATCATGGCTGATCATCCCCAATCAGTACCCCGTTCCCGCCTTCTCCCCATATCCCTTGATTCCGCTAGCCCTGAGAGCTCTATCCAACTCTCTTTTGAATGCATCCAGCGAATTGGCCTCCACTGCCTACTGAGGCAGAGAATTCCACATATCTCTGGGTGAAAACGTTTTTCCTCATCTCAGTTCTAAATGGCCTACCCCTTATTCTTAAACTGTGGCCCCTGGTTCTGGACTCTCCCAACAATGGGAACATGCTTCCTACTTCTAGCTTGACCAATCCCTTAATAATTTTATATATTTCTATAAGATGCCCTCTCATCCTTCTAAATTCCAGAGAATACAAGCCCAGTATGTTTCATTCTTTCATCATATGACAGTCCCGCCATCCCGGGAATTAACCTCGTGAACCTACGCTGCACTCCATCAATAGCAAGAATGTCTTTCCTTAAATTAGGGGACCAAAACTGCACATAATACTCCAGGTGTGGTCTCCCCAGGGTCCTGTACAGCTGCAGAAGGACCTATTTGCTCCTATACTCAAATCCTCTTGTTATGAAGGCCATCATGCCATTAGCTTTCTTTACTGCCTGCTATAACTGCATGCTTGCTTTCAGTGACTGATGTACAAGGACACCCAGGTCTCGTTACACTTCTGGTTTTCCTAATCTGACACCATTCAGATAATAGTCTGCCTGCATCCTCATAGCATCCTCTTCACAGTTCACCCTGCCACCCAGCTTTGTGTCATCTGCAAATTTGCTAATGTTACTTTTAATTCCTTCATCTAAATAATTTATATTGTAAATAGCTGCGGTCCCAGCACCATGCCCTGCGGCACCCCACCAGTCACTGCCTGCCATTCTGAAAGGGACCAGTTAATTCCTACTCTTTGTTTCCTGTCTGCCAACCAATTTTCTATCCATGTCAATACCTTACCCCCAATACCATGTTGAAGAGGATCCAGACACTGAATCAAAAAGAGCCAACCTGGTGAAACTACAAAACTGAACTAAAAATACGAAGTGATCTTCCAGCAAACACATCAAGCCCTACTTCCTCAGAACTTTGGGGAGATTCAGCATGACACTGAACAGTATAATTGAACTTCCACAGGTGTACAGTGGAGAGCACACTAACTGGTTTCTGTAAACTGTTCACATTCCCATCATTTCAAACATCTCTCCACCCCCCCCCCCACCAGATCCTACCACTTCCACAATAAGTGCAATATAAAGTAACCAATTTTATGCCAACATGATTTTGTGAGGCAAGAGGAAATAAGAGCATCCATAGGAAACCCATAGAAGAATTATAAATACCACTCGAGGTTGGGATTGAATCTGGGTCACTACAGCAGTTGGACAAAAGCTCTACTGGGTTCAATTTATAAGGTCAGAAGTGGGGATGTCTGGTAACAATTGCACAATGCCCAATTCCATTTGCAACTTCATTCATAAATGAAGCTTGCTTCAGCAAGACCTTCACACATTCTGGCGTGGGCTGAATGTGGCAAGTAATAACGACCCCAAAAGCGTCACACAATGACCTTCTCAAAAAGAATCGAACCATCAACCCTGGACATTCAATAGCATTACCATCATCAAGTCTCCCACAATCAGCATTTTGGGAATCACTACCGATCAGAAGTACAACTCATGGATTATTTAAATAGACAATGACATGAAATGAAGTCCAATATTATAAATAACTCTTCACATACATCATGCCTTGCAAAAATCAATCTTAAACCCTCAGTTTTATGTTTGTGGTACACAATCCTTCATCTAATTTCAATCCACTTAGAATGTATGTACATAAAGACTAAAATATATGGTATTAATTAGGTCAGGCAGTATCTAAGGAAAGAGAAAGAGTTAACATTTCAGGTTGAAGATCCTTCATTAGAACTGGGAAGGAGAGAAAACAACTTGGAGGGGGGGGGGAGGGGGGGTGAGGTAGGAAAGGAGAAGATGGCTTTAGTTTAGAAAAATTACGAAATTAAGGCACGCAGACAAAGGAATGTTGTGCAATGCAGGACATGCCATCAGGTCAGGTTGTGCTGACGGTAGAAAAACAAAGCCAATATCACCAATAGATGACATAGCCCATTCAGAAAAAACAGATTACTGAAGTTGAAGAATTCAGCTAGGTCCGATCTCCCTAGAGCAGAGGTGTTTAAGATTGTACATGTTGGCTCTAAATTTTTTAGATCTTTATCAATTAATATTCAGTATACTAAGGTGTACTCAGTATACTAAGATCAGTCTGAAGAAAGGTCTCGACCCGAAATGTCACCCACTCCTTCTCTCCAGAGATGCTGCTTGAGTTACTCCAGCATTTTGTGTCTACCTTTGATTTAAACCAGTATCTGCAGTTCTTTCCTACACAGTATACTAAGGGTCTGGCAACAACCTTCACATTTATAATTTTGTATAGGAAGGAACTGCAGATGTTGGTTTAAACTGAAGATAGACAGAAAAAGCGTGGTTATGAATTCTGAAGGCACATTTTAATATTTAGGGCATTTTCATTTTACAAAATGGCCACATTGTGTCACAATTCTATATTGGACAAATACAAACAGGCTGAAAATGTTCCTCAGTATGCCTTCTGCAACAAGCCTTTGTGATGTTTGTCAATTTTTTTTTGTTGTGACTGGAATCCATCACCAATTCTTTGTTACAAGGTAATGATCATAAATACACCATGTTTATCATATTTCTTGTGCAGTTGGCAAGACAAAGCATATTTGATTACTTTTTGTTTGCAAGAACAATACTCAATTGGATAACAGAACCCCCACCTCTGCATTCCAGAAGCTCTCACAGCCGGTCAGGAATTCTGTTGTGATCTTTGACCGAATTGAAAGTTTTATAGAAAACTATTTTGACCCAATAATTGCAGCTGTTTCATGACCCAACAATTGCAGCATGGTTTTAATTTGTCATCATGGTCAGCACAATCACGGTGGACCAAGAGCGTGTTATACTTTTCCGTGTTTATCTACATATAATTCCACTCACTTTTATTTGAAGTGCTCCGTGCAAATGCTATCACCTTCTCCTGACACTCCTTTAAGTTCACATACAAGCATCCATGTCCTTGTCGTGTCAATGATGACTCACTGAAACTATATATTTTCAATTTTGTCTATAACTGGTTGTAAAATATTGGCATCCACCTTTAATTTGAGATAGATGGCTTCTGGCGAGAGACAGTGTATTTATTTTGTGCAAGTAACAGTCCATTATGATATGGACATCTAAAGACCTCTTCTAAAAATCAATACCTTTCATTGTCAGGAGTATTGGCAATGAGGAGGTTGTCCTGACTACAGAGGCAATGGTCTCTACCTTATAGGATCTTGCCCATGGTCAACTGGAACATTATTGGTGATGACATAACTCCAAATGGTAATTTAGCGTTTGAGTATAGGCCCTTGCGCACATTCGTTTATTAATGCCACGTGCACAGAGACTTGCAGGAACGTCATTACAACAGCTGGTCCCAGCATCCTCGCCATCTTCAACAGCTCTCTGGCCACTGGCACTGTACCTACCTGCTTCAAGCATGCGGTGGTCCAACCACTCCTGAAAAAACCTAACCTCGACCCCACCTTGCCAAGCAACTAAAGACCCATTTCTAAACTGCCTTTCCTCTCAAAAGCCCTTGAAAAGGTAATTTTAAGTCAACTTATACCTTACCTTCACCAAAACACTATCTTGGAAACTTTCCAATCAGGTTTCAGGGCTCACCATAGCACAGAGTCTGCCTTGTTGAAGGTACACAATGACCTACTGCTCACCGTTGACTCCGGCGACGGTGCAATTCTGCTCCTTCTTGACCTCAGCACAGCATTTGATACTGTCGACCACACCATCCTAATTGACCGTCTCCGGTACGGGGTTGGTATTGATGGCACTGCCCTGAGCTGGTTCATCTCCTACCTCAAAGGTAGGAGTTTCTCGACTAACATAGGCAACTCTTTCTCCTCCCCAGCTAATCTCTGCTGTGGGGTTCCACAAGGTTCCATCCTTGGCCCCATTCTCTTCTCCCTGTATATGCTCCCCTTAGGCCAAGTCATTGAAAGGCATGGCATTTCCTTCCATTGCTACGCAGACGATACACAACTCTATCTCCCCCTGAAGCCCAAAAACCAATCAAATCTGCTTAACCTTACCCGCTGCCTCAAGGATATAAAGTGCTGGATGGCCCAGAACTTCCTCCAACTAAACGAGAGTAAGTCTGAGGTCATCCTTCTCGGCCCCTCGGACGCAATCAAAATGATAGCAGGCAGCCTTGGAAGCCTTACCCCACTACTCAAACCTCGCGTCAAAATCCTTGGCGTGATATTTGACTCAGCACTGAAATTTGACAAACAAGTCAATGCCGTGGTAAAAGCTAGCTTCTTTCAGCTTCGGACGATAGCTAAAATAAAACAATTCCTCCAGTTTGATGACCTCGAAAAGATCATCCACATTCATCTCCTCCCACCTAGATTACTGCAACCCCCTTTACACTGGCATCAGCCAATCTTCCCTGTCCCGCCTGCAACTGGTCCAAAACGCCGCAGCGAGACTCCTGACGGGCACCCGAAAAAGGGACCACATCACCCCGATCCTGGCCTCTCTCCACTGGCTCCCTGTGCGGTTCCGTATAAACTTCAAGATCCTCCTCCATGTCTACAAAGCCCTCACCTACATAAAAAGTCTTCTCACCCACCACTCCACCTCCAGGCCCCTCAGATCGTCTGACTTGGGGTTGCTGAATATCCCACGGTCTAGGCATAAGCTCAGGGGCGACCGCGCCTTTGCGGTTGCAGCCCCTAGACTGTGGAACAGCAACCCCTTTCCCATCAGAACTGCCCCCTCCATCGACTCTTTTAAGTCAAGACTAAAAACTTATCTATACTCCCAAGCCTTTCCTGACGTCCTTTGAGTGAGGGCTACATGTGTATATATGTATGTAGTTTGTTTTGTTTGTGCTATTCTTATAATTAATGTAAAGCGCTTTGGCCAACGAGAGTTGTTTTTTTAAATGTGCTATATAAATAAATGTGACTTGACTTGCCTTGACTTAGTTTGCACGTTACCCTGTCAAATACAAGAATACAATCAATCCATACACAGTACGACAAGTAGTGCAGAGAGAAAAATATCAGAGTGCAGAATTTACCATTCATTCTGATATTCAAAAATTATTCTATTGCGGAGTCATCCATCATCAACATTTTAGAAATTCAACTGGACCAGACACTAAATACCATGGCTACAAGAGACCAGTGACTAGGTACATTTTGGCGAGTTACTCACATCCTGATACCGCAAGATTTGCACCTCCTCCAACATCATCTACTGTATCCGCTGTTCCAGGTGTCAACTTCTCTACATCGGGGAGACGAAGCGTAGGCGCGGCGATCGTTTCGCTGAACACCTACGCTCAGTCCGTCTTAACCTATCTGATCTCCCGGTGACCCAGCACTTCAACACCCCCTCCCATTCCCAATCTGACCTTTCTGTCCTGGGCCTCCTCCATTGTCAGAGTAAGGCCCAGCGCAAATTTTAGGAACACCACCTCATATTTTGCTTGGGTAGTTTATACCCCAGCGGTGTGAACATTGACTTCTCTAACTTCAGATAGCCCTTGCTTTCTCTCTCCTTCCCCTTCCCAGTTCTCCCACTAGTCTTACTGTCTCCGCCTACTGTCTATCTTTGTCCCTCTCCTGACATAAGTCTGAAGAAGGATCTCGACCTGAAATGTCGCCCATTCCTTCTCGCCATAGATGCTGCCTCACCCGCTGAGTTACTCCAGCATTTTGTGTCTACCCAGGAAAGTCAAGTATTCCATCACACTCACCTTACATATGGCAGTAAAGTTTGTGGTATCAGGAGAGTAACTCATCACAAATGTGCCCAGTCAATACCTAAACACTAATAGATACCTAATAGATTAGCACCTTGTACAATACCTGAAACATTCTCAATATCTGAAACAATGGCTGCAGTGCACAATATAGAGGAATATGACACATTCCTGCAAATTACCTGGGCATCCTTGACAGCACCACCAGAAAGACAGGGTGGCAGGTGCAAAGAAACGCAGGCCAGTCTGCAGCAGCCAGGCTTGGAAATACCCTGCCACCTCACAATAATCATCAAATCAAAATCCTGCAACTCTTGACTGAACAACACTGTGGGTGTTGGTTCACCACAAGGACTGCGGCAGTTAGCGGCTATGCTAAAGGGTAATCAGGTTGGGTAAAAAAAATGGTGCGCCTTATCAGGTTTCCAATATCTTGTGAATGAATAAAAATGTAATATGGAGTGAAATGTGATTATTAGTGAAGCATATTAAGAAAAGTAAACCAATACATGATTATGCACGATGACAATCAAGCCATACAGGTACAGGATAATGGTATCATATTTAGTGTGATAATAAAGTCCAATAAAGTCTGAATAAAGATAGTTCGAATGTCTTCCATTGTCAATGGTTGGTTTGCGTGAAAGTCTGGGCTACATTCCCAACTCTCTGCAATTTCTTATGGTCTTGGATGGAGTTGTTCAGCAACCGTGATGTGATGCATCCCGATAAAAATGCTTTCTATGGCGCATCTGTATATGTTGGAGGGGGTTGTCGGGGACATGACAAACTTTGTTGGCCTTCTAAGGAAGTAGAGGCTTAGTGTGCTTTCTTGGACATTGCTTTGATGCGGCTGCTCCAGGACAAATTGCTCACATTTATACCTTTTACATATATCAACCATATGAACCAATAATATGCACCTATTGAGTCATAATTGAGACTGATGGAATGACTTGCATCTTCTTGAACTCCACCATCATTCCAACTACTAAGCAAACTACGTGTAGGCGAGACGATTACTGCCTCAGACAAAATGTCACAAGCTATTCATGTCATCAACTCTTGAGCACGCTTCTGACTACAGGAAAGTGACCCCGACAGGGAAATACATAATCGACCAACCTATTGACCCAGACGACAGGAAGAGGAAATCAGTAACACCAACAAAAGACAGATTTATTTAATGTTTTTTAGGACCTCAGGATGCCTCAAACACTCTTTAAATATTCTCGTAACATTGGAAGTGGAATACGTTTTATATACACTAGGAACTGACCATATCACCTTTAATTTCTAATGTAAAAGACATACAAACTGCAACCAATAAATCACCTCTAGTTGTAAACCACTGAAAAAAACTCCCGGTGCAGCTTTTAAGCAAGCTGGTGTGAAGCTTTTCTCTAAAAGTTGACAGCGAACTATGACTAGTTTGTTTTGGAAAGTAAACAGCAAACATTGGATTCAGTCTGGATCTAATCTTCAATGTAAACAGAGTCAGTCATTTGTTGAAAATAAGTAACTATTTAGTGGTTGACCAGAAGGGAGACTTCATGAGTTCTCCCACCTGACCCGCATGGGCCTTTCCCACTTTAGGCTATTTTTAGGCGACTGTCATAGTCGTAGCAGGTCACCGAAAAACCGGCGACTGGACCCTCTTCGACATAGAATTTGAAATAGAATCATTACTTTAACAACAACAAAAACGAAGTCAGCACCGGCGACAACCTACTTAACGTTAACCTGGCGACAACTACGACAGCAACTAGGTCAGGAGAAGTCAAGCTACGCTCATTGGCGTCAAACCCACTGTCGCCAACTGTCTCCGAAAAATGTTCAACATGTTGAAAATCCAGCGGCGACCAGAAAGACACGACGACTCTTTGGGCAACTGAGGAGATTACTCACGACCATGTGGCGACAGCCCAGTCGCCTAAAAAATCGCCTAAGTGGGACAGGCCCATAACTCTCCATTACAATGCAATCAGATATTTTAACACTTTTTAATCTGGTTAAAATAGCATTTTTATCTGTTGATTTGAAGAAGTAATAATCAGTGATATCAGCGAGTTCTACTTGAAGCAATCTTGGTTTAGAAAAGAGTTATTAATCATTACACTGTGGCAAAGCTCTATTGTTGCTGATGAGTTATATTCAACCCAAAAGCCAGCTGCAACAGTGCAGCTTTGTCACATTGGCACTTAATAGATTCATGGCTTCAATAAGTTTTCTTTCTTCAAGAACAGGACCAGAATGACACAATCTGTGAATAATCCTTGCAGCATCTAAAGTTAGCTTTCTGTTCCTTTCCTCTGCTATGATTTCAATCTTCAAAGACTTTCAACCAGACCATGAATGAGCAGCAATGTCAGACTTTGTGAATATATTTGAATCTTTCAAATATATAAAACTGGCACCATAAATTGACTTCCAATTTTGCCTGGGAAATATGATTAATAACTAAAACTAAAAGGATCTTGGCTCTGTAATTGTCAGTATTTTATACCCACTAACAAACTGGAGATTTTGAATGTTAATATTATGGCTAAATTTCTAACCTACAAGGAATGCCACATTTGTATGCACTTATATCTTGAAGCAATGTAGAAAACATCCAAAGACAAATCTAGTATCACTGAACATCTAATATCACCGCTACCGACCAGACTCTGGCACAGCACTTTTACTCACATGATTATCAGGCCATACAACCAAAAGATCAGATCCACAACAGTATCAGCTTGCACATCTCATCAAAAACTTAGTTACGAGTGTAATTAGACAGGTTAATTTGTGCAATTAGTCGTGACCCACCTAGAATGGTAATTTCAATACTGTGGGAAAGTACTTTTTATCTTGACATACAAATCAATAATTCAGTAGTGTGGGAAAGCATGAAACCGTTTTTCTGCAACCACGAGACTGACATCCCGCTGATGCTGGTTAATGTGCTCGTACATCAAACCCGATACAGGTTCATGGTTCACAAATTATCAAAATGCAGTTACTGAGGTGAGAGAGCAATAGTTTTGAAAATAAGCACAATTTTGAAGTTTAATATCATTGACTAACAGGTTAGGTACGAGATAAAGCTATCCTGCTTAATTTTAACATGAAATTCAGTATTGAAAGATAACTTAAATGAAAAAAAGGCAAAAGAGGTCAGAAAAAAGTTAATTCTGCATAATGTACATAAAATAACTCCAGTACTATAAGCAAGTACATTTGAAAGTATGCAATCATATTGGCAAAGTGCATGGGTCAGGTCAAGAGTGTTTTATTGCCATATGGACTGAAACAGAACAATGACATTCTTACAGCAGCAGCACAACAGGTTTTGTAAGTCTGAAGAAGGGTCTTGACCTGAAATGTCACCTATTCCTTTTTTCCAGAGATACTCCAGCATTTTGTGTTTATTAACAGGTTTTGTAAACACAATACTCGATGGATATAAACAAACAAAAAAAAGTTAAATAAATAGAAAACCTAATATTGTGCAAAAACAAAGTCCAAAGTCCCGAGGGCAAGCAAGGCAGTTCATAGTTTAGAGTTTAGTTGGAGTTCGCAGTAACCTGATGTTTGCTGGAAAGAAGCTGTTCATGAACCTGGACCTTGGAGTTTTCAGACTCCTATACCTTCTTCCTGACAGCAAGAGTGAAATGAGAGTGTGGCCAGGGTGGTGTGGGTTGAATCTCCTCAATCTTCTAAGGAAGTAGAGGCAATTATGGTGTTTTTTTCTGACTGCATCAATGTGCTGGGTCCAGGACAGATCTTCAGAGAGATATATGCCCAGAACCTTAACTCTCAAGAAGTTCTAAGGAAGTTGTTGACACTCTCCACCACCAACCCATTGATGAAGACAGGTTTGTGAATCCTTGACCTTCCTCTTCTAAAGTCAACAATCAGTTCCTTGGTTTTAATGACATTAAGAGCAAAGTTGCTGTTCTGCCACCGTTCAATTGATCTCCTTCCTATACTCTGACTCCCCATTATCCGTAATTCATCCAACAAGAGTGGTGTCGTCAGCTAATTTAAAGATAGTGTTGGGACTGTGACCAGCTACACAGGCATGGGTATAGAGCGGGTAGAGCAGAGGGCTGAACATACAGCCTTCAGATGCCTCTGTGCTGATGGTTATTGAGGAAATTTTGCCAATTCGTACTGATTGTGTTTTGCTAATGAGGAAGTTGAGGATCCAGTTACAAAGGGATGTGCAGAGACCCGGTTCCGAGCTTGGTGATAGGTTTTGGGGGGAATAATGGTGCTGTCAAGGGACAGAAGGCCATTGTACTTGTGCAGTTAAACATAATAAAACATCATGCAGCTATACTGCCAAGATTTGTGAAAAGTGAAAATCTGTTGAATTTGCAAAGAATTTTGTTTTGATATTAGAAATTAAGATGATTCAAAGGCCGCTAGGTTGTGCTGCAGTTGCTTTCATGCTGCAGTCAGGGTGAAGTTAAAAGTGCTTTTAAGAAACGCCATTTCTTAGAGGCTGTCTCACCTCATTACAAACCACAGATGTCAGTTAAATAGCAGTAATATTGCATCCTGTGTGTTGCAACACTAAACATTTAGCAGAGGGTTCCTTGGAGACTAATTTGTATATTAAAAGAAATGATTAAAAGCAACATTAAACATAAACTTCAACATTTCCACAATTGTAAACCTCCATTAAGTCACAGTAAAATCTCTAATACTTCAGTCTATGTAATTAATATGACTATATATGGAGCAGTTGCAGTCCAAAAGGATTTTTAAAAACTAATCTCATGTCACATTTAACCATAGCAATTAGGAATTTTAATTTATGTTACTTACACCTAAATGTATACATATCCATCTAGTCTTCCTCAGAAACTATAATTTTAGGAAAAATAAATTAAAAAGGCAGATGTATTAATGTCCACAGTGCAATAAGAGAATTCAAGTTGCCCATCTTAATTTTACGAACACTGAATTTGGAGAGAGAATGAAAGAATCCTAAATTGTTAAGGACGGACATCATCGAAAATTTATGCAAGCCTTCAATTCTTGGTTGCTGTTAGAATACCACTATAAAAGGCACAGTCAAGCCAATCGCCTTGTGTTTCATGCTGTTCCTACCAGGCTATCAGCCTGCAGGCATTGTCAGCACAGAAGCTAATCCAAGTCTCCCTCAGTTTTGGCCTTGTAGCTCAAACAGCTAGCACGAGAAAAAATGAAAGGCTTGGCAGTGAAAGGCAAACCAGCTTATCCCAAGTTAAAGGGATATGCTGCTCTCTTTAATCTGTTATCAGTTTGCTTCAGCTTCATGGAATTGTATTTGAAGTTCTTCCTTGCTCTGGATGAATTGTAGAAATCACACTGTACCAGATTTCAGAAGAGAAGTGAAACAGTAAATGGGTTAATCTTGTCTCTATTGTGTCCCCACAGGACAAGACGATTCAACATGCTATTTTACACCATGCTTCTTTGGGATACTGCTCCCCTGCCCCCATTCTCTACAATTCTGCATCCCCAGGAAAACCATACCACCTCCTGGCAGCTTTCAACAGCTTTATCAGTGCTCAGATCTAATCAGCTGTGAAAAGCTGCAGTCACAGCAGGGGAACCATTCCTTATTTCATCCCTTTAGCTTTTTCTTTTACACAACCTGAGAGTTACAGATAATTAGGTATCTCGGTGAGCACGCTTAAGTGCGTAAGCGCTTCTTCCTACGAGAAAGCCTTATCAGGTGTGGGCTAAGTCGCTCAGCAAGCCTCCACACCCGCTGCGTTGCTCTGGCTTGTAATTAGAAGGATCCACACTTTGCTGCACAAAAGCAGACAGGGTCAGCATGAGGCTTCATGGAGGTTTGGTGCAAAATTGCAGCTGGCATGATTGATGGAAGGAATCAAAGACAGCAGAGACAAGTCAGCTATCAGTATTTAATATTTTAAAAAGCCATAGAGGCTGCAGTTGATCATGCAGAACATCAGTGAATAGATGAGCTAACCTGTGCTTGCTAATGTGCCATTTCTCGATTAATGAAAGGGCAGATGATCTGCAGTCGCCTGTCTGGCTGCAAATGTGAACGTGCTATCAGCAAAAGCCGCTATCCTAGTACCCCTGCAGCTAGAAGACCATCGCAATTTTATTCCTCATCTCTCATTCTTCACTTTCCATTGCCCAGGAGCAAAGTAATTTCATAAATGTAATGCTACCCAACCGATAAACAAATTATCTACATACTCTACAAGGTTTTCTATTAGCCAGGACACATTCCCAATTCCATTTGCCTTTGGACATTTTTGATCAGATTAAGGCTTTTCTTCCTCTGCGGGAGTGTTCTTGTATGTTTACTGAGCAAAATATCTCTGTCAAATTAAAACACAAAAGTTGCAAATCAAAGATCCATGCCCTAGCTGAAGTCATCAAGCACGTATTGTAAGGTTCAACTTCTCTCACATCATCTGCTTTCAGCTACCCTGGGGACTTCACAAGGCAAACTATAATTTCTAGTAAATATATCCTGGGGACACAATTAGTTTTCAGTTGGGGGGATGATAAATTGATCATGCATAATTCAGGACCGGCAAGAGCTAGAAAACAAACTGCCTGAACTTTGCTTCCAACCCCTTGACAAGAGAATACAAATGTGAATGTGGCCTGGGGTGGATGAAGAGTAGTAATGCTGCTCGAGTGCAGTGTAATGATAGGAAGGACATCGCTGGCAGCATCTATTTTGTACTCCGCTTCTGTGTGTTGTGTGTAAGAGTCTGACATAAGAGTTAAATGCACAGATGTTCAGCAATCTGCACTTGTGTTAATTACCCTAATGTGAACAGATCACAGCTAATGAAGAAGCCCATTTTTCCAGACCTTGTATCACACCTTCCTTTGTGGGCATTCTTGGGTATTTCTGTACATTAATTCTAGCTTTCCTCATAAGAAAAGCAATATTAGAGACAAATGAAATATTGACTGCAGAGACTACAATCACATGACGATTATGCAAAATGACTCGGGCAATATCCGCGTCATGAGAGGGTGGGGATGGCGTTTCCAGAAAATGAATTGTATCGCAATTTTCTGTAACGCAAAGCCATGTCATCTGTACATGTTTCAATAATAGTGTTATAATAATGTAATTTATGTTTATTTACACCATCCCCACAAAATAATTGTAAGCAATTTTTTAATTTGCATCTCAGAATTTTTATTTGTAATTTTGAATTTTGTAAGGGGAAATATCCATTACCTAATGTAACTAAGGGGCTGCATGTATTCTATTACCTTGGTGCTTTTATGACATAAGACACGGGTTATAATTATTATTTGCTTGAAAAAAATCAAATTTTCTTTACTTTTCATTTTAAAACATACTAATCAGTAAATCATACTTCTTTAAAAAAAAGATAATGGCAACACACCATCTTGGCAAGCACTTGTTTTATCTCAAGGATATCATCATCAAATTTAGGTTTTAAGGTTTTAGGTTTATTTCTATCATACATACTGATGTACAGTGAAAAGCTTAATTTTGCATGCTACCCCATCAGATAATACTATACATATATACAATCAAGACAAACTCAATTACAAGTAGCAAAGGAGAACATACAGTGCAGAATATAGTTCTCAGCATTATAGCGCATCAGCTCCATGACGTGTTAGAAACTGGAGTATGAGGATTGGGATAGGAAAACTCAGTAGATTTACATCTTTCAACGTGGCAAAAATACATACATTTCTCTATTAATAAGGCTGAGAATACTAAGGGCATTTTTCTAACAAAATTTGCCATGCGGTTTTACAAGAGCCAGCGTGGAAAAAAAGCAGGCTGTAACACCCAAGATGAAGGCCCTTTGCTATTTTTGGAGCCCACGCTTTCCACCATGAGCATTGGGGAAAAAACATCTGGTAAATGGCAACTTCAGCAAGCCTGCAGGCATACAAGTGACATTTACCAAACATAAACCAATGCAGAACTGATTTAATTACTGCACTTAAAGGTAACAAAAGACAACTCAATTTAATCCACAATGGCAGCAGAAAATCAAAATGCAGCTGTACGATAACAAGACACAAGCTATCAATAAGAAACGCCAGTTCACTTCAGTGTCATCTGCACCTACCAATAAAAGTACAAGAAACACTACTTTTGCCAAATCAAATGGAAACTTTATGGTTACACTGATATTAGATTAATTTAATGTTAATATTAAAAGACGGAATCAAAAATAAAATTAATGAATTGTATCCGAACAATAGAAAATGGGGGGTGTTGGCCAAGGAGGACACATTGGGGCAAAAGTGCACAATGAAGAACAGCTTTTACTTTCATTGTGGTGTCACACTAATGGAAGGGAGCATGTGACAACATACAAATGACTTCTCTAGGGAACCAGCCTCAGGCTCTTCATCTGTTTTCCTCCATTTCTGCAGGAATTAATCAGGAGTGATAAGAACGTTTGTCTTGTAAATGCTGCATCAAAAGGAAACACTGTTTTAACGTATCGTGCCAGACACTGGTGAAGAAGGAATGGCTTTAAGCCTGGAATAATAGGATGCTTTTTGTGTAGTTCTAGAGGCCTCGTGAGACAGGGAAGCACAATGATGTGACCTTCAGTGTTGAAAGCAACAAAGCCCACCCCAGAGTCTTTGGTAGAACAGTGGATTTTGTAGAAAGGTCATCTTTCCAACAACAGAATACCTTTTTAACATTACTACCAACCTCCATGGCTTTGATATGGCCAGTATAAAGACAGCTACGGCACTCCAGTACCCAGTGGCTTAAATACAGCCTACAGCATGTCATTCAGCCTGCATCAATGAGTACTTCTGAAATAAAAATGAAGCTAATATTCAATATCATTTAGACTCACTGTTCTAGTTTCTGCTTGTGAAGACAATTGCAAGATTGCTGAAGACCAGTCACCACAATAAACGCCTATGTTTCAACCAAGTCTCTTACACGCTGTACTCAAAAGACAGGGTTTTTTCTGCATGTACTCTGTACTGTTCAAAGGTTATACTAACTGCAAGAGTTTACGTGCAGGCTACAATGTGCAGTCTTTGTCTTTTGTACATAAACATTTTAGTCCCATGACCGTGGTTGCAAATAAGCTCGGCTTTAGTCTTTTACTATGTACGTCTAGCATCATTCTGAAAGAAACCATTTTTAAATTAAAATAAAAACTTTAATGTCAAAATGCTTCATGGAAATCCCTTATTAACTAAAGTACTACTAGTCAATTCCAGGAAATGTTTTCTTCCTAAGTTAATATTGTGATCATGTAATTTCTGTTGACACATAGTTAAGCAGCAACCGTAAAGAAACCTATACAAAATGCTAGGCATTTCTTGCTCCTCAGAAGAAATTCAAGACAAGAAGGTTGGGATTCTAAAGGCTATCTATCCAATTAGTTAATAAGAAAACCAGACTGAGAAATGTCTGCCTAAGGAAACTCAGATGCCTCAAATATTTTCCAGTTACAAAATACATATTCAGTAGTATTTCAACATGCTGGAAGAAAACAGACAGGCAGACCTGTTTAACAGCTGCGTGAGTATTCACAGCAACAAGGTACCAGAGAGAGGAAACAAAGGACTCCAATGATTTTACAAGAAATTATTGATTTCTATTATACAAGCAGCTTTTCAACTGTCCAAAGTTATTGGTTTCATATTTGATAAGAAAGCAGCTCAGTGAACTGACAAAGGGCATCCTGGACTCATTTCCCCATGACTCATTTCTGCTTCACTCCGAGCATGCAGCCTGCTCCGAAATGTTTAACTTTGTTGTTCAGTAATGCCAACGAACTGCTTCAGCCCGTGTGTCTTTGACCAAATAGCGGGAATAACGGTATATATATATATATAATTCTTTTTTTTAAACACGAGGTAAAAATAAATCCGGCATCGTTCTGAGCTGTTACTTTGGCGAAAAGGCAAGAAGCCAACAGGGAGGATTCCCTTTGTTACCGATCTCAAAGACAGAGGAGTATACAATAAAAACAACAAACAGTGGAAGCGACAGAAACAACGGCATTTTCTTAGATAGATAAAAGTGAAATATATATTGTATCTTACCAACACTGGGTTTATTTTCCTAAACACAAACAATGAATGATAACCTCAATCCACGCTGCAAAAGCGCAGTAATCCCAACCATTTAGGAATCCACAATTATCCGGCACATTCCCTTCGCAGCGAAACAAAATCATTCTTCGTGTAATATGGCCGTATTCTCGGGCTTCTAAGACCGTGCTGCCTTTACAAAAAAAAAATCAGTTTTCTTTCCAGGGAGGTGGGGGGAGGGGGAGACAGCCGAAATGGGAAACGGGCAGAGCGAAGAAAAACAAACCTGATATGCCCGTCGTCCAGTTAGTTAGGCAGAGCGGCGCTGACGGTGCCTCCAAACCTCCGTACAAAGCCAGCAACTCGGAGCAATCCCTTCCCTCTCGGTTTCTCCGTTTTAAAAATAAATATCTCTCTCTCTCTTAATGTGGCCGAAGTAAATCCTTCCGCGTCTGAGTGTTGTGCGAGACTGTGGGGCGCGGCGGCGGGGCTGGGCTCAGCGCTGCCCAGCTGCTCCGCTCATTAGCCCGGCGCTCGCACACGCACACACTGAACAAGAAGCCAGTTCCAATCCTCACTCGGGTCCGCAAGCCGCTTTCCTCATACAAACTGCGCTAAGATGATTTTCTCAGGTCTTGATATCCATAATTCCCATGATGAACGAAGAGCAATATCCTCTGCACATTGTAATCTCAATCTTGTTACTGTTAAGCCTCCAAATCAGCTTTGGAGCCGCTCTGGACAACTGCCGCTTTCAACCTCCTAAGGTAGCTTAGGGTGTAATGCCAGCGAGCAGACTGAACCGATCTATTCAAGAAAGATGGATTACACAGACGGCTTCGTTTTCTTAAAGGGGCCATGCAGCGTCGCCTGTACAAGTGTCAATTAACTCCTCGCTCAGAATTGTCAACTAGTTATAGAACAAATAACTTCTTCAGCATACTGCGACGCTATAAATGTAGACATATGGTTTTAATGATTACTACTCGTTTCTGATTGCCAGCAGAATTTTGAAATACAATTGCAGATGTGTAACTCAATTCCGATCTACTGTCAAACTTTAAAAAAAATAATGTAAACATTCTACATTTTCTCCAATAAAATCTATAAAAACTCAAAATACTCAGGTCAGCGGCATCTATGGGGATTGAACTAACATTTCAGGTCAATGATGTTTCATCAGAAGTTATTTATGCCCGTTCTGAACGCCAAAGATCATAGACCTGAAATGTAAGTCTTGCCATGGGCACTGACTGATCCATTGAGAATTTCCAGCTGTTTCTCTTTTTACTTTAGATTTCCAGCATCTTCAGTTTTGTTTTTCTTTTCGGCAACAATTCTATGTAATAAATATAAGTAAGGCCGATAAAATGGCAATAGCATATGTTTATTTGGAAGGGATAAAGCATGGAAAAAACTGATTAATAAAGCCTGGATAATGAAATGCAAAACTGAAGCATGTCACAAGAGGGTTATAGCACGGAAGGAGGTCACCCAACTTGTTAAATCCGTACCAAATACACGTCAGAGCAATCCCATTAGTTCCACTCGATCACTCTCTCTCCACAGTCCTGTAAATCCTTCCTTTCAGATATTTATCCATCTCCATTTTAAATGTCACAGTTAAATTTGCCTCCTGTAATCCTGGCAGAGCATTTCAGGCACTAACCACTCAGTCTGTAAAATACATTTCCCTCAACTCACTTATGCTGAAGAATGTTTATTGGTGAGGGAACAGAATACAACATTTTAGCTGCCCAATTTATTCTTTGTCTCCAATTTTCAACAGCGTTCAGCAAGAATAACTCGGATGAATTGACGCTATCATACCTCCACTTAATATCCTACTTCTTGGAAATCCATCCTACTTGGTAGCACAGAACGAGATATTTAGTATCTTCAGCACATTGTAGTCACCTCCAACATGTATTCCAATAATTTTGAAGGAATGAACTTTGGTGATAGACTACAACACAAAGTCAATTTTGGTGGCTGGGGTTTTAATGATTTTCTGATCTGCTAATGAACAGAACCTTTGAAGCACTGGAAATGTCAATTTCAGAATAAGTCCATTGTGAGTAACTTTCCTCAAGCAGTACAAAAGTTCAAGAGAAAATTCAAAAGCTTCTTGGGTGAAGCTTTTGATAAACTGGGTTAAATATACACACAGTGAAGGAGTGGACAAAGATGCCACAATAGAGTAAAATCACTCAATAGGTATTTTTTGTTTATTGTTTGCTAAGTTTTAATCTTCATATATCCGAAACGAGGATTCATCAATCAATGAGCAATATTAAGGTCCATGAATATCCAACATGGCAAACCACTCAGGCAGTATATATTAACAGATACAGAAATGTGCTACTTGTGCATCATGAAGCAGATTGCTAAGGCTTACAGAACACCATGAAATTCAATTTCTGGATCTGCATAAAAGGTCTGGATCCTTTTACCATATATGGCTCTGCCTTATTGCTTGTCAGTAGATGGCCAAGAGTACTGCTGCTCCAGGGTTTGGGGATTGCAGCCAAAAATACATTCTTTTTAGAAAAAGGATATTTCCATTTTTTAAAAATTTAAATGTATACTATCCAGAGGATGCCATTGATTGCTGAACTACAGAGGAAATATAAAGTGATTTATTTTTGCTCTCCTCACAGGTGAACATTGTGATTATACACAGCCAAATTTTCTTACTTGCAACTGGGATCAGCATATTCAGTCTGAGCGAGAAATACATCAGGGAAACTGGCTGGTTGATGGTAGATGTGGTGCAGTGTACTCACTCTTGTGATATCAGGAAAGTTATCCCTCCCAGTTCTGCATTTTGCTGACCATGTTAGAATTTGCAGCATCTGCATTCTGGAGCTTGATCAACACACATACTGTAAGTACTGGCATTGATTTAAACACTTATTTAAAATAGTCTTATTTGGTCTAAAATCTGGAGCAATCTTTCAGTAAATACTTCCAAATGTTGAATCAACATTTAGTCACGATGCCAAGACATCGACATTAAACTGCAACTATCTATAATGTAACGTCTGTTGAGAACTGGGATGCCATGATGTCACTGCACAATACAAAGAAAACGAGTTCAGGTTACAAACTGTTATACGAGTTAGTTTTGTTCTTTCAATACAAAGAGATGGAGGGCATTCAAGTTATTCCTTCAGGACCGACAAGGTTTAAATTGTTGTATGGCAGTTATGGAAATAGAACATCAATATGAAATTCACAAAGGCTTAATTTACGCTACATGTGTTTGGAATTCAAATTGGTGGGTTGGCCTTCAGGAGAGGTTTCATACCTACAGGGTTCAGCATGCTCAATAAGTCTTTAAAATTACACTTACAAAAGTGCTGATGTGCTCATACAACTCTTTTGCACTGATGCAAATGAAGCCAGCATGAATACACTGTCAAAAGAACTATTTAATATCTAATACAGCAATGAATACTCAAATTGCAGAACCAATGAGATTGACTCATACTGGCTGATGTATTCAAGGATTTTAAAACATTCAAGAGGTTGACTGCTGTCTGAATGATAGTGCAGTTTTGACTTTAGAAAAGACCACCCTCCCAAAAAACTCTGGGTTGGAATTCTATTTCTCATATTTTACCAATGCCCACGTTTTCTGCGAAAACATCTTATAATTTCCTGAAGCAAAATATATTAATAAATATATGAATGGCTCACTTTCACATTCTAATTGAAGGTATTTTTTTTAAACCACCATATTTTAAAACCTATAATTCCATCAGACAGTATTATTAAATAATTTTCAAAGGTTATAAATATAATTTACCTTTAAAAGGAATTGTAAATAAAACCTATTCCCTGACTACTCTGATGGTATCATGCAGCCTACTGGCAAGCCAGCTCCTTGATGCTTTCACAGTCTGAGTGTAAACTACTTCCATATATTTCTAATTTCCTCACTGTGGATATTTCAGTCACAACACTATATTTTATATTTCACAATATTGAAGTGACAAACTTGTTTCTAATATTTGAGAAGCTGTTATCAGCATTGTCCTTTCGCTCCCTCACTTTTCAAATATCAATGTCCACACCATTTGCATACAATATATTTAAGTAGCCCGCGTATAACCCCGCCTTGTGTTAGATGCATTTTAAACCAACTGTGTGTGGTGGCTGCGCCTAGACTGTCAGATATTATTTTGACGCTTCATTTTTCTCCCCAGTGCTCAAACACAGTTGTCATCAGACCTAACTCATGCATGACGACCTTTGGTTACTGCAAACACAGATCGTTTGGATGATAATAGTGAGAAAATGGATTGCTTGCCAAGTACATCATGTGAAGATCCTACATTCCACCTTCAAATATCATCCATTTTAACCCATAATGCACAAGCACAATATAAAACTGAAAGATAGATTCACTAATAAATTCATAATTGTCTTTCATTATTAACCTGTTGCTCAATAATCACATTGGCTTATATTATTATATTTATACTGTGGAGACATTTGGATTTGATTTTCTGCAACTTAAGAATATGGGTTTGTATTATTTCATTTCATTTTCAAGAAAAGGTATCAAAATTATCATGCAGTATAAAACATAATTTCTGGATTGTTTCATCTGTTTTAACTGGATAACTGAAAATCACTATTTTAAAACCATACAGTTTTTCAGCAAAAGGAAAACAGAAAATATAACGAATATTTACTCTTGCATTTAATACAACATTCATGAAGGCATGCTAAGCCGTATCACTGTTATTAATTATCTTGATGCCTCATCTCCATGTATGCAGCAAATAAATCAAGAAAAATATCATGTAGCAAAATTCAAAACTTTTCAGAACACCATCAAGAGAGAGTATTTGCATTGGTTACTTATCTCTTAATTTCCATTGCTTCTGAAACCAGAATTTAAAATGAGCCAAGGCAGGCAAATAGTAATTAAGTTGGTAGCCTGACTTAAAAGGTTGTGGGTTTAAGGCCCATTTCAGGACAAGGCCTTAATAATCTAGGCAGACATTACTGCAGATACAGGTGAAGGGGAGGAGTTGATTGGCACATAGGTGGAGTAAGTGACAAAGGCTAGGTATGAAAAGGAGACAAAAGGGTGTCACATACGGAAAGGACCAAAATGTAATTCTGGAGGGAGGGATACGAGTGGAAGGGGGCAGCGGTGAAGGAAAGAAAGAGGAATAAAAGGGAAATATGGGTCTTCGGGTTAGGAGATTAGCGTACAGAAGAGGAGGGAAAAGGAGCAGGGTGATTGGGGTGGTGGGAGATACTCGGAGAAATGTGTTGACACTACGTTGGGGAGGTGGGGGGGGGGGGTGGTGTTTGCAATTGGGTTTTGAGTTACCCAAGCGGAACGCAGTGGTGCTCCTCAACTTTGCTTGTGGCTTCACTCCGCCAAAGGCGGCAGCCCAGAGCACAATGATCGGTATGGGAATGGGAAGCTGAGTTAAAATAGTTAGCAACCAATCATCAGAGTTTAGAAGAATGAGACAATCTCATTATTCTCATTCTCAAGGCAAATTCCTTGTATGTGTGCATACTTGGCCAATAAACATTCACTCATTCATTCATTGAACACAACTAACTCATTTCTCCAACTGGAGAATCTAGAAATTGGGGCTACTTTTTCAGGATAAATGGTTGGACATTTAGATTTGAAATGAAAAGATTAAATCTTCATAATTTTCTTTAATCAGGAGATGATCAATCATTGATAATATTTAATGATAAATCTGATATATTGTGGAACATTATGGAAATTAGAGGATTGGGTGGAAACGTGGAGTTTATGTGGAAGAACATCTGTTATCTCTTTAAATGGCAGAATAATGTTAATGTGCAGGGATCACTGGTCGGTGTGGACGCAGTGGGCCAAAGGGCCTGTTTCCGTGCTGTATCTCTAAAATTAAAATGGAACAAGTAAAGTCGATAGGTATAGTCAGTGGTAGGTGGAGGGGTGTAAGATTATTCCTATTTCTATAACTTGATTTAATATTCTGAAATTACTCCCCTCATATTGACATTGTAAAATTATCCTTCAGTAATTGTACTTTCCACCAGGGAGTTTACACCTCAATGGCTCAGTCCTTCAGCTCTTTAAACTGATTTGCAGCAAAACTCCTGTATTCCAACCAATTCTAATTACTCATTGACACTTAAAATAATATAAATTCTAAGTATTGTACATAAATGAAAGTACCATTATAAATCAGGCATGTTATATATGCAGTTTGTTCCAGTGTAAAACATGAAGTGCTGGAAGATCTCAGTGGGTCAGGCAGCATCTGAGGAAGGAATATACTGAGGAAGATGAAATTTGGGGTCTTGTCCAATTATTGGTTGAATCACTCTTCATCAGTATCTTGACTTCCCGTGAGAAGCTACGGAAGGTTAATTAGTGTTTGATTCTTTATATGTTTCTTCCCTTGGCTTACTTCTCATTTCTTCCAAATTTGGTTATAGTGAGGCATAAGTGCCAGTTACCAATTTATCATCATATGCATGCCCCATTTAAAATAAGCAAACTATTCAATCATTAAGACAGAACAGATGAACTTTATTCTATCATTTTCAGATGCAGAATTTGAAGAAAAGGTCACTGTGCAATGTTCGGGAGAAGAAGATTTAGCACAGGATTGCTGACATTAATTGCGGTACTGCAAATCAGCGAACTCAGCACGAGAGCAGACCATGAACTCTGAGCCCATGTGACCGACTTCCACAATGAGATACAAGAAAAGGAAGAAATGCTTACTCAGTGAAAATTATATATTATGCTGGGTTGTGACTCCTCTACAACCTGATTTCCCATCCAGCTAGCAAACGGGGCAGAAATCCCTCTCTGCTGCTCCAATGGGTCATTATAAATTGAGTTTGTGAGACTGCACCTTATTGTAGGCACAAGTCTGACTGCCCTAAATTCAATGCTGATCAATCCAACACGGACATAGTGGGCAAAATGTCCTCCTGTGTTGTAACTACGCTATGATTAATTGATAACATCACGTTATGGCATATTTAGCTGGGGTGAGAAATGAAACAAAAATGTCACAAAAATGATGCAGTAGAATGTCATAGAAACATAGAAAATAGGTGCAGGAGGAGGCCATTCGGCCCTTCGAGCCAGCACCGCCATTCATTGTGATATGAGGAAGGATTGAAAAGACTAGGCTTGTATTCTAGCTTGACCAATCCCTTAATAATTTTATATATTTCTATAAGATCCCCTCTCATCCTTCTAAACTCCAGTGAATACAAGCCTAGTCTTTTCAATCCTTCCTCATATGACAGTCCTGCCATCCCAGGGATCAATTTCGTGAACCTACGCTGCACTGCCTCAATCACAAGGATGTCCTTCCTCAAATTAGGAGACCAAAACTGTACACAATACTCCAGATGTGGTCTTACCAGAGCCCAATACAACTGCAGAAGAACCTCTTTACTCCTATACTGAAATCCTCTTGTTATGAAGGCCAACATTCCATTAGCTTTCTTCACTGCCTGCTGTACCTGCACGCCAACTTTCAGTGACTGGTGTACAAGGACACCCTGGTCTCGCTGCACCTCCCCCTTACCTAACCTAACCCCATTGAGATAATATTCTGCCCCCTTGTTTTTGCCACCAAAGTGGATAACCTCACATTTATCTACATTATACTGCATCTGCCACGCATCTGCCCACTCACTCAACCAGTCCAGGTCACCCTGCAACCTCCTGACATCCTCTTCACGTGTCCTTTCAAAATTGGGAGTGAAAACATTAATATTTCAGTGCAACCCACATTCTACTTCCCAAATGCCACCAATGGTCCATTCCAATCTAAAAATCTAAGCTTCTTAACCAGCAGAAAAATGGCAACCAGATGGTGCCCAAGTCAAGAGTGTTTTATTGTCATGTGTCCCAGATAGAACAATTAAATTCTTACGTGCTGCAGCACCACAGAATATGTAAACATAGTACACTGTAAACAATATGATAAACGAGAACCTTATTCCCGAATATTTGTGAAAGAGCTATTAGATTAACAATCACATACTTTTCATTCCAGTTTGTGCATAATTGTGATGGATTGCTTAAGTTTAATACAACAATGTAAGATTCTGTTGACAGAACATTTGATTATTCAAATAATTAATCAACCTAATGAAGACAATAAACAACAGTAACATGGTAGGGAATCCCAGATTACTTGTGGATAGGATAATAGTTTATTTGAATCATGCATTTTGCAGTCAATACAATTATAGGCTGCCCAAAAATCACTTGTATTTTATACAATCTAAGTAACCAATTCAAATGAATGTCTGGCCACGTGTTGCACAATAGTAATTCATATGAATAGTCCTCATTTCATAAATAGCGAGGGAAAATTAGCATCTATTTATGAACATCAAGAGGATTCAATGATTGAAATATTGTGTTGAACTTAATACTAGATTTTATGTCTTGTGTTACGACATGTAATTTAATTTTTCAATTTTTTTTCTTCAATATGCACCTGTACACAAATTGAGTAATGCCAAGTGACTATGATAAATACAAAGGTACAAATAGGTTAGAGAAATAACTATTTGTACTATCATGTTTGCAGGATGTTCAGCAACCTAATACAGAAAATGAGCAACATTTTTTTAGTGAAAGGGGAATATTTCTGCCATTTTAATGCCATGCTATTTGATATGTTGCAGAGATATTACAAGCTATATCCTTGTGCTTACGATGTTTTACAACATTACAGATAATAGCTAATATAAACATTGATCCTTTAGAAGCCGACATTGGAGAATTGATAATTGGGAACATGGAAATGTCAGAATCTTAAGTAACTATTTTGTACCAGGCTTATTATTTTGTAGCAGGCACCTCTAAAATATTAGAAAATCAGAGGACAAAAGGAATGCAGGAATTTAAAACAATCACAACTGGCAGACAGTTTGGCCTGTGGCTTCTGCTTCTAAATGGAATGATCGGAGAGATAGTGGAAGTATTAGAAGTTCCCAAGATTCTCTTGATTCTGGAATATTCTTAACTGATTGGAATACTACAAATGTAACATCACTATTCGAGAGAGAGCGAGAGAGAGGGAGAGAGAAAAACAGGTCTGATAGATTTATATCTTTAGAAAATTGCTGAACCCATTATGGTAAAAGGACACTTAGAATAATGTGGTTAGATAGTCAACATAATTTCTGATGGAAACAGTTTAAATTTGTCAAATGTAATAGAATTCTTCAAATATACAGAACAAAAAAACATGAAAATGGCAGGACATTTGTTTTTTGAGTTCTGTTCTGTCATTCAATACAATCACGGTTGATTATCTCCCTCAATACCATATCCCTTGATGCCTTTTGTGTCTGGAAATGTATCTCTTTCTTGAGTATATTTGACGACTTGGCCTCCACACTTCTGTGGTAGATAATTCTACTGCTGGAATGAAGGAATTTCTTCTCATTGAAGTCCTAAATGTCATAAAACATATCCTGAGCTGTGACTCCTGGTACAAGGCTCCACATTGCCAGGCAAAACTCCTAGTGGAAATTCATTTCCTGGAAGATATATTTTGTCTTTTTCTGGGAAGACTGAACCAAAGTATTTGTGTAATGTTTTGTGTAGGAAGGAGAAGTCTGAAGAAGGGACTCGACCCGAAACGTTACCCATTCTCTCCAGAGATGCTGCCTGTCCCGCTGAGTTACTCCAGCATTTTGTGTCTATCTTGTGTAATGTATTGTTCTTACTTTGTTCCCCATTCTATATTCTCCCATTTCTCCCAAAATGGGATCTATAATTGTCTTCACATATTTTTCTTTACACTTACTTGGAGAAGCGTTTACACTCCATCTTGCCCTTTCATAGTCTATTTTCACTCTCAATCTCCCTTGGTCCGTTTTTACCAAATTCTAAACTGCTGCCAATCCTCAGGCATGCTACTTATACCGACCACTTTATATAACTTTATGTAACTCCTCTTTGCATCTAATATTATCCTCATATTTTTTTTGCTATTTCATGGAACCAATAAGATGGATTGAACATTTAGAAACGTTCTTTGGAGTCTAGAAGATAAGGGATAATTTTACTAAAATCTGCAAGACCCTCAGGAACATGATAGAGTAGATGTTGAGAGTTTGCCATTTGTGGAAGTCTGAAATGAGGGGATATAGTTACTTAATAAGGGGCAACCATTTAAGATTGAGACATGTAGGGGGGGTTTTCTTGCAGAGAATGGTGAATCATTGGAAGGCTGAGGTTCAGCAGCTTCAAGTTCCTGGGCCCAGCACATAGATGTAACCACGAAGGTGGCACACCAGCACCTCTACTTTCTCAGAAGGAAAGAGATTCAGAATGCCACCGAATACTCCCAACAAACTTCTACAGATGCACTGCAGAAAGTATCCTGACTGGTTGCATCATGGCCTGGTCCAGCAAATTCCAACACAAGGCAATGCAAGATACTACAGTGTGGTATCTCAGTGCAGTACTCCCCACGATCGAAAGCATCTACATGATGTCTTGCCTGAAGAAGGCAGTATCTGTCATCAAGGATCCGCCACATCTGGGCCAGGCCCTCTTCTTGCTGCTACCATCAGGCAGGAGATACAGAAGCCTGAAGTCTCACACCACCAGGACAAGGATGGCAGATGTCCTCTTCTGTGAGATGTTACAGAGTCATAGAGCTAAACAGCATAGAGACAGGCTCATCGGTCCACGCCCACCAAATTGGCATACTAAGCTGGTCCCATTTGCCTATATTCGGTTCATAGCCCTCTAACCCCTTCCCATCCATGTATCTGTCCAAATGTCTTTTAAAGCCATAATTGTATCCACTTCTGTAGCTTCCTCTTGCAACTAATTCCAGATACGGACTACTCTCCGAGTGAAAAGGTTGTCCTGAGATCCCTTTAAATTTCTCGAAAGAAAAAAGTCTTAACCTATCCAACTACTCCCTTTAGCTCATCCACAAGTCCAGGAAACAACCTAGTAATCTTTTCTGCACCCTTTCCAACCTAATGACATCCCTCCTGTAGCTAGGCAACCAGAACTGCATACAGTACTCCAAGTGTGGTCTCACCAATGACTTGTACAGCTGCATCATGGTGTGCACAATTCCCTTCCTTTTGAAGGCAAACGTGCCAAACACCTCCTTCACCACACTGTCCACCTAACTTGCCATTTTCAGTGAGCCATGCACCTGTACTCCCAGATCTCTGTTCTGCAAAACTCTCCAGGGCTCTAACATTTACCAGATTTACCAGAGCAGTTTCAATGGGACCTCATGCTTACCCTTGCTCATTTCCTTCTATAAAAAGGCAGTTAATAAATGTAAAATGCTACTGTATAATATCAGATTTTATTCTGTTTTGTAATAGCATTGTGACCAGTAGAATGACAAGTCTATTAGTTTAAGCTTAGGCTGAATTAGCTATTTGAATACTGAAAGACCTACATTGATTCAGTGCTTTCAAATTTAAATGGAACATAAAACAGAATGATTGACATTACAACTCACCAAGTGTCTCATGGGTTGCAGTTTCATCTTGATGAGTGAGGATTAAGGTTTGTCAATTATTGTGCAACATATCATTTTATATTATAACAATCATACTGTAATAATCATGCTGAGCAAATAAGCCATTCTAGTTATCTTCCTTATTATCTGTACTAATTAGGCACTAATTTATGCATCTGTTTTATTCCAGAAAATTCAGGCACGGAACTAATGCGTCCATTTTATTTAATTATAAAACAGCTAAACCTGCACTTTGAAGCTTCAATCACTTGTTTGTTAATGAGGTTCTGCACAGCAGCATAATGCTGATTTAGTTCACAATATAACATCAAATTCTATTAACATACATGGAAAAAGGCACTAATATTTTTGTTATTCTTCTTACTCAGCAGTTTAGCCAATGTCACAATCAATAGTGTTTTCTCATGTCAGCTCCAAACCTTACATTGAACTTCACCGATTAATTTGTTTATTAATGAAATAAATTCCTGAGTGAATTGAGTACGGAAAGAAATGAGACCACCTTTGTGTTGATATGATGCATCAGATTTGCAGGACATGAGGTGTTCCACCAATTCATTATCCTTGAATTGCAGTCAAGTACACTGTGCACATAAACAATGCAACCAGTGTGCATAAGAAGATCCCACAAACAAGAAGTGAAAAGAATGGCATTTTTATAGTGCCATTAACAAAGGGATGTACACTGTGCCAGCAGAGCAGCAGAACGCCTCTTCAACACCACCTCGGGATCTTTTAATAAAGCAGTGAGATGGGGCCTTGATTTAACTTATTTTAAAATGTTGCTTTAAATTATTTTGCAATGCATTCACTGGAGCAGGATTTGATCTCATAACCCATCATTTCAGAATGGACATTTCTACCAACTGAGTTTGATTTTAAACTGTATAAGCGTTTTTTTTTTTACATTTGGGATAGATCAGATTGGAACGTACTCCTGATCAGTGCAATAAAATCTACTTAGTGTCTTACTTGCCACTCTAGATAATGTAACTTGCGTTAGAAAGCAAATTCTCGTGGCTCAGTGACATAATTGTATTTACGAATGGAGCCATAATGGAACTCAGTGATTTTTAATTTACTGTGGCATCATTGAATTATGGGATAAATGTACTTCAATTCAGCAGATTATTTATTGTGCACGAGTTCAAAAATTGGCTCCACCACACAATGGAAACAGAAGTCAGTAACAGAAACTGAATTTAATTTGGATCTTAAATTACATAATTTATTTAGTGTGGTAAATCCTACATTAATTTGGATTAAAAAATGTTTTCAGAAGAAGTTAGACAAATGTGTAGTGTTAGAATATTAATGTAATTTTAATGCGGTGTATTTTTCTCACAATCTTTTCCAAGTATTAGAAACATAGAAAATAGGTGCAGGAGTAGGTCATTCGGCCCTTCGAGCCAGCACCGCCATTCAATATGATCATGGCTGATCATCCAAAATCAGTACCCCGTTCCTGCTGTTTCCCCATATCCCTTGATTCCGTTAGCCCTAAGAACTAAATCTAACTCTCTCTTGAAAACATCCAGTGAATTGGCCTCCACTGCCTTCTGTGGCAGAGAATTCCACAGATTCACAACTCTCTGGGTGAAAAGGTTTTTCCTCAACTCAGTCCTAAATGGCCTACCCCTTATTCTTAAACTGTGACCCCTGGTTCTGGACTCCCCCAACATGGGGAACATTTTTCCTGCATCTAGCCTGTCCAATCCCTTAAGAATTACATATGTTTCTATAAGATCCCCTCTCATCCTTCTAAATTCCAGTGAATGCAAGCCCAGTCAATCCATTCTTTCATCATATGTCAGTCCCACCATCCCCGGAATTAACCTGGTGAACTCCCTGAAAAGCAAGAATGTCCATCCTCAAATTAGGAGACCAAAACTGCACACAATACTGCAGGTGTGGTCTCACCAGAGCCTTGTACAACTACAGGACCTCTTTGCTCCTAAACTCAAATTCTCTCAAAATGAAGGCCTACATGCCATTAGTTTTCTTCACTGCCTGCTGTACCTGCATGCTTATTCTGGAAATAATGTAAAATGTAGGTATTTGGTGTATGCAGTCTACAATATCATTGTAGATATACATGTAGCCTCACCTTTAACAAATAGGAATAAATTGTGAAATTGTCAACATGCTCAGCTGGAAAACATGGCATAAAGATGGAAGACAATCACTGGCAGCCACAACTGACCAAGATAAATTATCTGATATAAATGATCAATCAGCAACTGCAATATACATTGGCATCTCTGCAAGAAAAGGGGAAGTGTTTTAACAAAATTATTATTGACTGTTAAGTCTTTATCTCTTCAACGGCAGCACAGACTAAGTCCCATGTTTTTTTTAATTGTCACATGTACCAAGATACAGTGAAAAACGATTTTGCGTGCTATCCAAGCTAATCATACCATTCATGAGGACATAAAATATGGCATTTTTATTCAAGTAGGACAGGGGGAGCAGCTAGGTAATTACAGGCTAGTGAGTCGAACATCAGTGGTGAGGAAATTATTGGAAAACATTCTGAGGACAATATTAATCTGCACTTGGGGAGGCAGATATTAAATCAAGGATATTCAGCATTGCTTTGTTGAATTTAGATGAACATTTTTGAAGCCATAACTAAGCATGTCAATGAGGGTAATGGGCTTGAGGTAGCCTCCATGAACCTTTGATAAGGTCCCAAGGTTCGAGCCCATCGGATCCAGGGCAATTTGGCAAAATTGGTATGGTAATAAAAGGCAGAGAGGGACGGTCAAGGGTTGTTTTTGTGAGTAGATTTTTGTGACTTGTGGTGTTCTGCAGTAATTGTCGTTGTGATCTTCACTGTTTGTTATATAATCAGTATAGGAGACATGATTGTTAAATTTGCAGAAGATATTAAATTAGTGGTTGACTGGTCTTAGGCTAAGATAGTCTTTGGCTGTGATGGATATTGATGAGTTGACTGAAAAAAAGTGTGTAAATTTCCTCTAATGGTGATTAATGGACAGCTCAAATTTGAATTTGCTTCCAACACACTTTCAAAGCAATTCCCCACAGTTTATAATTCAATTTGTTGTTAAAAATCTAATCTCTGGCATTTACCCAGTTAGCTAAAATCTGTTTCATGATTACTGACAATTCTGTGGTATTTGGAAACAACATATACAATGAAAACCTTTAATGCTTTTTCATATCTTTATTAATTTCCCCCCCAAATTTTCTATGTAAGTTCCAAGATGAAAAGCTGAATTTCTAGTCTCAATGTAATTGGTCCTGAATCACTTATACCACCTAAGTAAATCTCCTCTGCACCCTCTCCAACGTTTCAATATTCTTCCTAATTGTGTTTTCCAGAGGTGGACTCTACTCCAACTATATTGGGGCATTGGGGCATATTCCACTGGGGCATATTCAGTGATTTCTAAAAGTTTAGTATAGCTGCCTTGCATCTGTTTATGAATGCAATCATTCCTCTTTTTGTTGTTACACACCTTTTCCACTTTTCTCACCATTTTCAAAGATTTGTATAGCACACCACCAGTGTTTCTGCACCCATTTTACAATTATACCATCTCTGGAGAGAAGGAATGGGTAACATTTCGTTCTGAAGAAGGGTCTCGACCTGAAACATCACCTATTCCTTCTCTCCTGAGATGCTGCCTGTCCCGCGATGTTACTCCAGCATTTTGTGTCTATCTTCGGTGTAAACTAGCATCTGCAGTTCCTACCTACACATTACAATTATACAACTTAGATTACATTCTAACGCTTCATTCTTCCTCCCAGAGTACAGTATGCCACCCTTCTCTGGTTTATTCTTTATCTGCCATGTGTCTATTGCGGTCCTTTCATAATGCCCTTTGAAAGTTCACATACAGTATCAATTGTGCTGCCCATCATCAACCCACCAATTTACTTCGGCAAAGAGCTGTCGAGATAGCTAACTGTGATCTTCTTAACTTAACCTTTACAGGGTGTCATTTATTAATTCATGTTTTTCTTTGATAATTTTGACTCAGATTATTGTCTAAAAAAAATTCTCAATCACAGCCATCCAGCTCCTTGATCTATTATGGTCTGGTTTATCAGTCTCTGCAAACTGTCCCAAAAAAATATTTCTTAGTGATCGACTTTGATCCCATTAGTTTATTTTCTCCTGGAGCTGGAGCGCTTCATTATGATAAAGTAGTGCAATTCTGTAAAAAAATAAATAACACACATCCAAAAACCTGGGCCAATCTATCTGTCAAAAATAGATTCAAGTTCTGGCCTTCCAGTTGTAATTTCAACAGTTTAACCAGAGATCTTTGAGGTTATCTGATGCATAACTAATATGAAGTTAAAAATCAATTGCAGTCCCTCCAAATATTTTACTGTATCATGATACAGGTAACAATAAACCAATACACAAAAATGCAACTTAAAAATGTTATTGGAGTAACTGCCTAGAACAAAATATTAATGAGAAATGCAAAGTGTGTTCTTTTCATGAACAACACTTTGATACCTAAGAATAGACTGAACTGAAATAACCAGATAAAACCTGTGACCTAGCCACTCAAAAACATAACTCAGCAATCATAGCACCAGCAAGATCTGGAAAAATGAGTTTCAGTAGTGCCTTTGCCAAATAAATTTTAGAAAAATGAACAGCCCCCATGTTGTGATGTGTCCCAGAGGATCCCAAGTCAGCCATTCTCCTTTCCTTCTATCCATCATATTCACACAAATCCCAGGGGTGGACCAGTTTCTGAGGACTTGCACAGCGCATTATCCTCGAGCTTAACAATCCAATATCAGTGTAGCAGGGGATAATTACTTTCCATTGATGATAAAATGCCTCAAACCCTGTCAAGCATAGTAATTTGCATCTTACAGCATTCAAGATCAATAGAAACAGTAAAAGCTTTTTTTTTTTACAAAGAGAGCAGGCAATGCCTGCACTGGACTACAGTGGTTAGAAACCCAAGAACAGGAATTAATATATAACAAAGGGGAATCAGGACAGATAGACAATAAAATAATATTGTCAAGAATAAGTAACAAAGAATGAAACTAGGGACAGTGTACCAGTCCATTTGAGGGAAGAAAAATCAGGGCACTTGTCACAGAATGGAATAGAGATAACCACTCGAGATTAGGCCGGTATTAAATATTGGATTACCAAACAAAATATATAATCCATTTAGAGGCACCGATGGCAGTTCTCTCAAGCACATTTATTTGCAGCCTACGGTTCAACAACTGCCATTATAACTCAATTTCTCATCATTAGAAGAGCTGTATCAATGTCACAGTGGTCTGCTGGAGGAGGTCAGTTTCACCAAAGGAGTGCATTCATCAGGGACAGACAGGAACTGAGGAGCAACTCAAACTACTGTCTGTTGGCAAATTTCTTGATGAGTGGTGAACATAATATTTTAACATCACAACAACATCGTATAGAGCAACTAATCCATCCTGTAGGTGAGCTATGATGCGAACATCATTTTCAGCTGAAAGTGGTGAAAAATATTAACGAGTAAGTGGGAAATAGGCTTTTTGCAAAATGTCATCTGCAAATGTGAAACTGAACTATTCCCTTAACTGCAATTACACAGATAAAAATGTCCTCATGCTACAAGGATTATCTCCATTACTACATTATATTAATTATGACATTATTACGATCCTCTTCATATTCTCCATATACAAAAATCTAACATTAAAGTTTCAATACTGGAGAGAAAGATAAAAGTTGAGATTTCCCAAATTGCGAAAACATTCTGGGATCTTTGATTAGATAACCTAAATTTCACACTTAGATTTTTTTTGTTTTTTTGTTATCCTTTCCTCTGACATCCTTCCCACACTTACACTGTTGGAATCACTTGCAGGCACATTCACCGTATCTCCAATAAATCACATGCGTGTTGAAGGTCAGCCATCTAGACAATGAAAGTCTCTGCTTCCATCCACGTCTCGATTGAGAGTAGCTAACATCAAAGGTAGCTGCAAGGATACTATAATCAACTTGATGGACCTCAGCTATACACATGAAAAAATGTGTAGGAAGGAACTGCAGATGCTGGTTTAAACTGAAAATAGACACAAAAAGCTGGAGTAACTCAGTGGGTCAGACAGATCCTTCTTCACGTGTCTCGACCCAAAATGTCACCTATTCCTTTTCTCCAGAGATGCTCTCTGACCCGCTGAGTTACTCCAGCTTTTTGTGTCTATCTTCACATGAAAAATTTGTAGGCTTTCTTTCTCTCGACTGGTATCCAGAGATGTCACAAAATGTCTTCTCCCAGTGGGTCAAGGACGTTGCAAGTCAAGTGAATGTTAATGTTCGGAGGACTCAGATGCTTCCACCCATCTCTCAATTCATTTGACTGCTAGGGAACAAGCTCCACAAATCCTGTGGAAGAGCTCAATTCCATTCCCAGCAAGATAATTCCATTTGGAGTCAGGCAATATTACATTAATAAGGAATTGCAGATTAAAAATTATAATGTGGATCAGGAATTCTACAGGAAATGTATCATGAGACAAACATTGAAAGTCACATCAGCAGAATTAGTTAAATAATTACTAGTTATGAAAAATAAATTATCTGCTCTCTATTCAAAAATCTCATTTATTTAAATCAATATTCTTTCTTTGTTAAATTACATCTCTTAAAAATTCATTTGTTAAATTTCTGTATTCATCAGATAAATGAGATTAGTTCATTTAACAAAAATTTTGAACTGAATTTGCATCCTTCATTGTGCCTGAAGCGGAGTACCATTGCAGGTGATGTATTTCAACGTGAAAGGTGGGAGTGCTCAAAAAGGGTACATTTAAATACTTACTGTTTATGTTTCAAGACCAACATAATTGCTATAAAATTGAAGATACATGACATTTCAATTTAAGATGCTCTAGTTTAATTAAATAATGTAAAAAAATCTTGTTATATTCCTTCAATCGTATGAATTTATAAATATATAAATAAGGTGCATATTCTTCTCATTTACTGTCAACGATGGGGTGATTTTCTATGTCATAAATTCCACATTCCTCTAGGTTTAAAATGATAAATTCTTGACGGGACATTAATGGAAATGTGATGTTGATGGTAAAATAGCTGTGGAACATATTCACTATATATTCACTATAGTATCATGTTTGTATTGTGGACAATAGCATATACCTTTTCAGTCAATTTAACCATATTCATGGTTCACAATATTACACAAAATCTTTGCTTAACAACATCATTGTAATACACAAAATAGCACCCGTTTTCCTTCACGCACAGAAAATCATCCCCAATAAATATTTTATGAGCTGTCAATATTAGATGTGAAATGATTTTCCCCCCAGAAATAACATGTAGAATTCAACCACATCAGGATCCAGTGGTGTAGAGGGGCCGGTGGTATACAGCATTAGACACATACCTTTTAGTTCTTCGACTACAATCGAAATTTTCGCAGACTGATGAGATGGTTTGTTTGTTTGCTGTCTACCAGAATTTTACATTATAAGATTGCAAAGAGCAGTTTCAATTCTTAACAGGCATGGCCTCAGAACAAGAAGTTGTCAATAAATGACAATGCTAATCAGGCAGGTCCCAAAATGGCTTATGTGGGAAATGGAAAACTTTAAATTATTTCTCCACAGCAAACATAAGAAAAAAAAGAAAAATGTAATACCTTGTTGGCTTTCAGTAATACAGAACTTCAAAGGAAAGCACTCCAATGGCCACACTGTGGACGCAGCCCAGACCATCATACAAACCAACCTCTCTTCCATTGACTCCATCTACACTTCACGCTGCTTTGGCAAGGCCACAAGCATAATCAAGGATGAGTTTCACCCTGGACATTCCCTCTACCCTCTCCCATCAGGCAAGAGGTACAGAGGTGTGAAAACGCACACCTCCAGATCCAGGGACCAGCATGCACAGTGTTCAGGCACGTACTGGTGTAGCAAGTAACATTTCTATCACACAAGTGCCTTGCCATGACAATCTCCAAGAAGGGAGACTAAAGCTACCTACATTTTAAAGTAAACAGCATTGTCTTCACCCACCATCACATCATGGGGGTTCATATTTAACCAGTACCTCAGGTAGAACAGCCATATAAGGAAAGGTAGACACAAAATGCTGGAGTAACTCAGCAGGACAAGCAGCAACGTCACCCATTCCTTCTCTCTAGAGATGCTGCCTTTCCCGCTGAGTTACTCCAGCATTTTATGTCTACCTTCGGTTTAAACCAGCTTCTGCGGTTCTTTCTTACACATTTTATCCATATAAATATCATGGCTACAAAGAGCAGGTCACAGGATGGCTATCATCTGACAGGATAGTACTGCACAGGAACAGGCCTTTCGGCCCACAATGTTTGTAGCAAAAAGAATTTGATCCCAATATTTTAACTCCAACTGCAATTAAGCACGATGTAATTTATTTCACTCCAGCCAGATAATTTTGTATGGGTTGATTTGTTTACTGTAGTATATGAAAAGAACAATAAAGAAATTATGCTTTCAGGAGCTTAAATAAATTTAAAATAATTATAAAAGATACAAAGTGCTGGAGTAACTCAGTGGGTCAAGTAGCATCTCTGGAGAACATGGTTAAGAGACATTTCGAGTGGGACCCTTCCACAGATCAATTGTAGTAGGGAGGAGAAAGCTGGAAGAGAGGTTGGGATGGGACAAAGGCTATCAAGTGATGGATGGATACAAGTGAGAGAGAATATTGATCGGCAGCTGGATGGACAAAGGCCAGAGATGAAAAGACTAAAAGGTGAGAGATAAGGATAGAAGAAGCATAAATGTGGTCAGAAAAAGGAATATAGGTGGAAGGGGATCAGGAGAGGAGAGGGGAATTGGAAGTGCATACAGATGGGGCACAGGGAAGAGAAGAGGGAAAATGGGGAGCAAATGGGGAGGGGGGTGTTAGTAGGTATGTTATCCAAAATTGGAGAATTCAATGTTCACCCCAAGTGAAATGAGAAGTTCTCTTCTTTCTACTTGCTTGTGGCATCACTCTGACAATGAAGGAGGTCCATGACTGAAAGGTCAGTATGGAAATGGGAAGGGTAGTTTAAATAGTTAACAACCAGGAGATCCAGTATGTCTTGGCGGATCGAGCGAGATGGTCACTTAGTCCATGTTTAGTCAGGAGGTAAAGTTGACAACTGTTACATCTCCTGCTGTTGCAGAGAAGAGTACCTGGGGAGGGGGTAGTTTGGGTGGGATGGGATGAGTGAAGCAAGGAGTTGCGAAGGGGATGGGAAGTTGTGACTGGTGTGGTGTGATGGCGGAAACGTCAGGGAATGACATGTTGGATGTGGAGGCTGGTGGGAGGTTGCGGAGAGAAGGCAGAAGAATGGGGTTGAGAGAAAAAAATAGATCAGCCATGATCGATTGGCGGAGCATACTCGATGGGCCAAATGGCCTCATTCTGCTCCGATGTCTTCTGATGGGATGAAAGGTAAGATAAATAATTTTGTTCTTGCAATTGATCCTGTTATCTTTTCCTCAATCTCTTCATTTCCCCCCCCCCCCCAAAACTGTTCAATTTTTTTGCATGCATTTATTTAAGAATATAATCTTCAAATTAGTGTTTTTATTTCTCCCTTCTTCCTGGACCTCTGAAGCAAAAAGGTACTTCCAAAAAACAAGTATTTCAATTGCAGAGCAGTTTTAGAAAATACATTTCAGTTAAGCAAATGAACAAAATGTTAACTTAGCAGACATTTGTTGACACCCAACAGTGCATCAAATACAAAAACAGCTTCTGTACTTTTGTCACTATCTCCTGTGGGCACTTCCCATGTGGGAAGGTAACTGTTAAGTACAATTCTCAGCGGATCTCATCAAAAGAAATAAATCATACATGGTTGTGTACTTTTCACAAGCATGGCATTAAATTGTTTGTTCATTGAGAAGCTTTCAAACTCTCTACAGTGGACAATAACATATAGAATCTGCAGCTAAATGATTCCATTATATTTGAAGCAAAATCTGTGCAGAACAAACACTACACAATCATATTAAACAGCTTCCTTCATCATTATCATAGTAATTTCAAACTGTATGTGACATACATCCTCAAAAACACTTGTGGGCCTTGAACTGAAAGTGTTAAATTACTTGTTTTGGTAGCCTCTATGTTTGGGAGTCCACCAACAGCACTTCAGACAAGCAAGGTCAGATGCGTGGTTCAAACTGTATGCTCAATCAGCTAAGAGGTCTGCATTAAAGCCAAGAGAACTGCAGACCAGGTCACATATGGAAATCACTAAAGCTATTTCACTTGCCAGAGGTTATTAATAAATCTCCAGCTATTTCCTTAAGTAAATAATTGGATCCCATCTTTCAAACAAGTAAAGTCTGGATCTGTTATGGTACCAATTTTATCCTTCCTTTTTTCCCCTACAAAGAGGAAATACAAATCTCTGGTGACAACAATTGCAAACTGTGAATTATAAACATGCATGTGTCTTGGTTAAGGGCCTCTTACAATTTTCCTGACAGCTGCTAGTGCCTCATGGTTTATTTAATGGACGCAATATATGTTTTCTCAGGAACTCAGCCGCTGTGGTAACACTAGCCAGCTGTTGCACTATGATAAAGTTAAACATTCTGAATCAGATATGTAGGCTGAAATTTCACAATAAAATATATGCAGAGCATTAAACAACAACACATTCCCCATTTTCTCTCATAGAATTAAATACAATATGTGGATGAAGTAGAAAATGTGATTTATATCTTCTTATAACAATTTAGATTTATAGCCAAGTTTTAATTTTAGCTGTTATAAAATAAAATGTGTGTGAAAATTCCTGATCTGGTAAAAAGCAAATGTATAATGGACTTTTGAAATAGATGTTACTTGTGCCGTACAGTGTTCCGGATATATTATAGGGCCATAATGGAACAGAGGATGGCTTGTGAGTCTCTGCTGGCTTTCTATGGAGGAATCCAGTCAGCCCCACTCCCCAGTTCCAGTCCCAACGTCCTGCAGGTCTATTGTGTTCAAAACTATTTAATTTAATTTCATTCTAAAATCACTGTCCAACTTTTACTACCTTCAGAAGCAAAAAACTGTAAGTCATTACTACTTGTTGCAGAATAAAGTTCTTCCATGTATCTCCTCTCTACCTCTTGCCCAAAACTTGCCCCCGTGTCTTTGCATCATCAACTAATGAGAACACATTGTAATCAAAACATTTCTGTCCATATCTGTTTGAGGACATCTTTCTTTCCAAAACTACAATGGTTTCTCTCATCAGTACAATCACCATACTTCCCTTTTCTCTTCAATAACTTTGCTGATCGCTTTGTATCCATGAATATTCAGAACCATCCCCTTTTAATCTACAGTTCCATTATTCGTATGGCAACATATTCCCACATAGCTATCTGTGCCTGCAGCTCATTAACCATGAACACCACAGTCCAAGTGGCAGTGTTGACGTAAATGCATTTTAAACCTGTCTATACATTCTTTGTGACTTTCCAAGTCTACTTCTATCAAATATTGTACTACTTCTTTCTCTTGTATAATCAACACAGACATGCTCCTTTCTGCACCTTCTGAACCATTTGTACATCTATATGCTTGTATTCAATCCACCTGCAAATTAGTTTAAACCTATCTCAATTTTACAGAGGTGAGACGGTCCCTTTTAAATTAGGTGATTGCTCACCATTACATGATTCAATATCACTCGAACCTGAAGCTATACTATGGCGCAAACCATGCTTTGATCCTCCTCATCCTCCCATTTTCTAACTTGCTGAAGTGCATAGCACTAGGTGTAATGAAAAGATGATATTTGAGATATTTCTCTTTCTGTCATTGGTATTGGCATGTTCAGAGTACCAGCAAAGATTAGGAAAGGAAATCAGTCAAACTGCACTCACTGCCAAATGAAACCATTATTGGGTTAAAACAAGCATATCTTGTTAGCTCACATTTTCTGCGTATTGGAAGGTGATGGCACTTGCTATTGACCTTGAAGAAGCAAGGCACGGTGGTGCAGTGGTAGACTTGCTGCCTCATAACTAAACTAAACTAAAGCATGAAGCTTTAGGTTGCTCTGTTTCATAGATTTTCCAATACCAAATATTGCTTTTAATTGGTTTGAAACATCATGTTGTAAGAAGAGCTTCAGATTCTTAAGGCATGGGACCTGTTCTTGTGAAGCAGGTACCTGTTAAAATGGGACTGTTTTCACCCAACAAGATTGACTAATGGCCACACCTGGGATATTTAGTTTACGAGTTTAAACTGGCTTGGGCAGGTGGGGGTAGGGGATTAGGCATCGGCATACAAGTGTAGAAAAAGAGACAGAAGTTTGCTTAAAGAATATTGATTGCACTAGATAAGGAATGGACATAAAATAAAACAGGATTGCAGAGTCTGAAGAATGGTCTCAACCCAAAACGTCACCCATTCCTTCTCTCCAGAGATGCTGTCTGTCCCACTGAGTTACTCCAGCATTTTGTGTCTGTCTAAGGCTTAAAAAAAAACTAATTTTAAAGTGCATTATAAAGATGAGGACATAAACATGGATTGAGGCAGAAGCGGAAGTGCCTTAAACGTTACAGAACAAATCAAATTGTTTTAAGAAATCCTTGAATAATTTCTCTGAAGAAGTGACAATAAATGTAAAGGTAGCTATTTGGAACCAGGGAGGATGTTCCGCACTAATTGTTGTTCTACACTTAAAATCTCATATAGACCACAATGTGTAACACTTGTAGTGTGTAAGCAGTGAAAATTGCGTGTTAAAAACTTTAAACGTTTTTTTACCGATTTTATATTGATTCCCCGGCAAAGACTGCAATTGTGCAATCTGTGGCAAAGCAGGAAATCATAAGAGCAGTCTCTGGATTTCTTCATTTAACTATGCATGGGTGTAGTTACTAAGAGTATTCTTTTTTTTTAAACAAAAACAGACATTGCCAATAAACACTGTTATTGTCATCCAAAATCCCAGGCCAATAAGCACATCAAAATGAATCCTAGTAGAACGAGGCATTCACAAAAACGGATTGACGGCCAAAACGACAATCCCATTTGGCCTTCAGAGAAACTCTAATGTGACCTTCCTGCTTGATTTCCTTTCCAGTGATTAGGACATCATTGTTGACAACATTTTGGAAAAGAAAAAGACAGAAAGCAAAGAATAATAATAAATAATGAACTGAAAGAAGAACTGACATCAGCAGGGGTGATGATAGGGATGTTAACACTTTTCGAGTAGGGAAACACTGACTCAGATGCCTGATTGGCACCCAGAGACTCCATATGAAATTCCATGTGAGTACATTTGATGATTTAGTTTATATTTGGCAGAGTGCTCCTAAGGTCAAATGGACTGTTTATACTCACCACTTGGGGGTCAGACATAAAGAAGGATAAGGTATGGGATGTACACAATGGAACCATACTACAGCAAGGAGCCCACTGTTATTAAGCGAGTTAGAAGACAAAAGATAAAACTAACAAAAAAGAAAAAGATCTACAGAAAAAACAAATATTTCCAACCAAAGAATTGAATTTGGAAAAGTGAGCATCTGTTATACAAAGTCAAGCTTGTCTCAAATAGATGCATAAGACCACAAAACTCTAGTGAAAAAATAAAAGTAAGCAACAGTAGCTCAAAGTCTTTCTACTGACTGGTTAGCATGTAACAAAAGCATCTCACTGTACCTCGGTATACGTGACAATAAACCAACCGAACTGAAGTGCTGATCTATAGAAAACTGCACTCTCAATCTTGTTCAGGACTATATATATGTGCACTTAAACAAAATAATGGGGGTTTCCCCGACCTTAAGATAAAGTCAAATAGAAATGAAAGAATTCATTCATTTAGTACCATGGTAAATACCCTTAACCATATGCATGTTCAATGAAGCCCCTGGCACACATTTCAACACTTAAAAAATGATGTTTTTGCACAATAGTATTTCACAATTGATGTAAGAAATATTCAGGGTATAACACTGTGCTCATATTTTTTCAAACAATATATGTTACAAGATATGATTTGACATAGTTAAGTATCATGAAAGCTGCTGCATACACAGTTTACAAAAGGATAACGATTTATATTCCACTTCTCAGCAACGTTACAATTGTTAAGTCGAATATTTTAGCATATATCCTCCCCCTTCCTGAATCACAGAAATCAGCAGTTGGCAAGCCGGTAAAAGGGTAACCACAAATCAGCTAAGATTATCCAACTTCCTCACAGTAAGTCAGAAATTGTTTACAGCAATATTGAGCCAAGTGGAAGAAATGAGGGGAAAAGCTTTGATCTTGAAATATCAATGCAAAACCCAAGCTCCTTCCTCTAGGTTACCAACGAGACCACTGTAATCTCTGCTCTAATCTTATAATTTATTACATATACACTTCACTTCCTTGCATACATTGTTGGACAACAAGCTTTAAAAAAAAATTCACTAACAACCAAAACAGATATAATTAGAAGAGAGCTATATGTTCTGATAAAGTACAGTGCCCTCCATAATGTTTGGGACAAACACCCATCATTTATTTATTTGCCTCTGTACTCCACAGTTTGAGATTTGTAATAGAAAAAATCACATGTGGTTAAAGTGCACATTATCAGATTTTATAAAGGGTAAACCCATGTAGAAATTACAGCTGTGTTTATACATAGTCCTCCCATTTCAGGGCACCATAATGTTTGGGACGCATGGCTTCACAGGTCTTTGTAATTGCTCAGATGTGTTTAATTGCCTCCTTAACGCAGGTATAAGAGAGCTCTCAGCACCGTCTTTCCATCACCTTTGGAAAGTTTTATTGCTGTTTATCAACATGAGGACCAAAGTTGTGCCAATGAAAGTCAAAGAAGCCATTATGAGACTGAGAAACAAGAATATAACTGTTGGAGACATCAGCCAAACCTTAGGTTTACCAAAATCAACTGTTTGGAACATCTTTAAGAAGAAAGAGAGCACTGGTGAGCGTAATAATCACGAAGGGACTGGCAGGCCAAGGAAGACCTCCACAGCTGATGACAGAAGAATTCTCTCTATAATAAAGAAAAATCCCCAAGCACCTGCCCGACAGATCAGAAACACACTTCAGGAGTCAGGTGTGGATTTGTCAATGACCACTGTCCGCAGATGACTTCATGTACAGAAATACAGAGGCTACACTGCAAGATGCAAAATAGGATGGCTGGGTTACAGTTTGTCAAGACGTGCTTAAAAGAGCAATCACCGTTCTGAAAAAAGGTCTTGTGGACAGATGAGACGAAGATTAACTTATATCAAGAACAAAGTATGAGAAGGAACTGCCCAAGATCCAAAGCATAGCACCTCATCTGTGAAACACAGTGGTGGGGGTGTTATGGCCTGGGCATGTATGGCTGCTGAAGGTACTGGCTCACTTATCTTCATTGATGATACAACTGCTGATGGTAGTAGCATAATGAATTCTGAAGTGTATAGACACAACCTGTCTGCTCAAGTTCAAACAAATGCCTCAAAACTCATTGGCTGACAGTTCATTCTACAGCAAGACAATGATCTCAAAGATACTGCTAAAGCAACAAAGGAGATTTTCAAAGTTAAAAATGGTCAATTCCTGAGTGGCCGTCAATCACCCGATCTGAACCCAATTGAGCATGCCTTTGATATGCTGAAGAGAAAACTGAAGGAAACTAGCCCCCAAAAACAAGCATAAGTTAAAGATGGCTGCAATACAGACCTGGCAGAGCATCACCAGAGAAGACACCCAGCAACTGGTGATGTCCATGAATCGCAGACTTCAAGCAGTCATTGCATGCAAAGGATATGCAACAAAATACTAAACATGACTACTTTCATTTACATGACATTGCTGTGTCCCAAACATTATGGTGCCCTGAAATGGGGGGGGGGGACTATGTATAAACACTGCTGTAATGGCTACATGGTGAAACCAAAATGTAAAAAAATGGTCTTTATTACAATCTAACAATGTGCACTAACCACCTGTGATTTTTTCTATTACAAATCTCAAATTGTGGATTAGAGGCAAATAAATAAATGATGGGTCTTTGTCCCAAACATTATGGAGGGCACTGTATGTTACTGGAAAATTAATTTATATTGCAGGCACAACAATTGATTAGCAATATTTATTTTTATAATTTATAAAGGTAACATTTTAACCTGTACTTCTTAACACAACTATTATTTATAGCGAATTACAATTGGAAATAGAAAATAACTTAAGATGGACATCTATTGAGTCAGTGCTGCTGCAGTATCATTAAAATATTGTTACTTCATAGTAATTATGTGGAATAGTATAAGCAGTATTAGTGAACTGTGGCATTTGTAATGGCAAAAAAATATATACTTGAATTGTTGCTTTATTTTGAATTATTGCTTAATTATTGTTTAATTTTTAAAATGGCTTTAATATGATCTTATTTAAGAGGTATTATCAATGCTGAAGACAGTGTTTAGGTGCGAAATGCATGCTGTTGCTATTGGCCTATTATGCAGCGAGTGCCATAAAAGCCTGCCACACTAATGAAACATTTACAAAATTTATGCTTGCAGATGTATGGTTTCCCACTTCCATGTTTACTGTTTCATATCTGCACAGCAGGCTTCAGAGTAGCTTGTCTGCTATAGTCTACATTTTACATAGGATATTAGATTATTTAATAGAAACAACTGTGTTAATGGGAGGATTAGTTGTACATAATGGCCAATAGTTAATTTGAAAAATCATTTTAATTTGTGTACAAATTCACAGAACTAAAAGTAGCTTATATTAGCAAACCATTTTTTGGGCAGAGCCAGTATTGGGGATTAGAGAAGATTGGAAATTGGTTACAGATGTGGAACCTACAGATACAGATAATGGAATTATGGGCATTCAGAATACGAGAAAGTACTTGCATTTATCTATTTCTTTTCCCCAGGTTGTCCATACATACTGTAGATTTGTGATTATGCCAGCTGACTGTCACCACTCACATTATTAACTTAATTCTCGTCAAATCTACATACAAGACCACTCAGAATAATATCCATCAGTCAACATCACATACTTCTCAATCACCATCCCTGGATATACTCGATGCCATTTAAAAGACTCAGCAATGGTATTCAAGGCTTAGCTTTGGGAGTCCTCAACATCCTCAAATAAGATCTATCACCTCGGGTCAAAAAGTATTTTGATACTTTTTGGTCTTTTCAACAATCAGTCACATTATAGCTGATAAAAAACGTTGAAAAAAATACAATAGACACAGCAAAAATATATGGGTCAGAACAATGTTCCATCTGTAATGTTAAAGACCAATGCACAACTAGTTGTTAATTGACAAAACTATCTTAATATATGTGCAATAATGCAATTAAAATGACAATGTGGAAGACTGGCTGGGTACGGCAGGTTCACAAAAAAAGGACAAATCGAACCAAACCAATTCATGCACTATCAGGCATCATCCTAATCACCAGCAGCTGGAAAGAATCTTCAATACTACAATTAAGCACTGTGCGGTGCATACACACACACACTCGTTATCAGCTTGCCAATCCTCATTTTATATATCCTCAGAACCAACTAGATCCGACTACATTAATCTTAAAACTTGCACCTCCATTAAGCATTGGACTAAATCTTTTTTTCAGATATGCACTGGGCTTGAACCTGCAACCTTTGGTCTGAAGTACAAACACACAATGGCTTCCACAAAAGGAGATGCCATGTGCTGCATCATTTAAATTCCACACTGCATTTAACCACAACAAAAAATGACTCCGCCAACAAACAAAATCTCAGCATGGTTTGGTACTTGGTTTATTTACACTGAATGTTCAGCATTTATATTGATTTTTTTGCTTCTTGGTAAAGCTCTAAAACCGATCAACTAAATGAGAAGTGTTTTAGCAGTTCATAGGCCTTTTTAATTAACACTACCATCAGTCGGACAGAATTACTTGGAATTTAATAACTCTTCTATTATATATCAGTTAATAAAATCAAATGCTAAACTAGATTTTGGCAGAGAGGTTGTATTTCGCATCCAGGTGAAGAATTTTGTGTATTTATCAATGCAGTCCAAAAGAACAGAAGCATTTGTGAAAGATAAGCTTTCTTTTAAAGGGCTCCTGAGACTGTTAACTTCTGTATGCTAAGAAGCTCCTGCCAACAGGTATGACCTTCACAGTAACAGCGAAACGCATAATGAATAGCTTTTCCTCCTATCAACAAAATGGCACATAAAATAATGATATCCTTTACCCTAATTAAGGTACATCACCTTTTCTGTGAACAAGGAGAGTGCTGACCCTCAGTTGAACCAGAGGTATTTTCCTTCTTTGCTTGAATGCTAACCGCACCCGAAACTGGATAGTCAAATTAATAAAACACTGACAATGCAGCAAATTGGTGCCTTTCTATTATCAAACAATGCCAATGAAGGTTTGGAAATAAAAATCTCCTGAGTAATTGAGTCCTTGCTCCTGAATCAAGACATTTGATGCTAATTTAGAGTTATGTCTTATCACATTACCCACAAACACAGACCCATATATTGTCTGTTCACCAGGGAACAAAATAGCTACACACAGTATTATTAATGAAGTCAATGTATTAATTTCCTATTTATGAGAAGATAACCAACTGGCTACCTTGCTGACAGCACTATTAATGATCTTTAATGCCCCACAGGCTGTAATGGGTCCCAATGGGACCACAGGGAGCTCAGCAATTTGTATTGAGGATTTAGACATAACAAAAAAACTGTGCTCCTGGGAGTAGGCATTTGATCAGCAGTCGCCCCCGTGGAACACAGCAGACAAATAATAAATGACAGCTCAGCGATTAAATCAAACCTTCTACCTTAAGTGTTAAAGTGTCTGATTGTCACTAACAATCTAGTGCTTGTTAAAGCCCTTGGGGCCTTGGAACAGATGAAGCCAGCTGAAAGCCAAGGAGGGAAAAGGAGGGAATAGGAGCCCTTCTGTCTCAACAATTGAACTCAATGTTCCTCTGTGCCAGCAAGGTGTTCCTTCATTTTCTATAAATTTGTTGGGATGCCAGCTAAGCATAACAACTTTCAGCAATTCTCCATTCACAGAGTCTCACTTTGAACTAAAAGTGACATGTTTGAAAGGGCAGAATGAGTTAGGTGGTGGCTTGTGTGGAAATTGGAAGGTAAAAATATCTGTTAGCTTGAATGAATCCATCATGTTATTAGTAGATATTTATAACCACATAATCAGCACTCACATTATTGCACTTTATGGCAAACAACTGGTGGCAAAACTGAGCAATTACTGCAGTACGCTTTTAAATAGGCGGTGATAACATTAATGTGCCATTCTATTTGCCTTGATGGAGCTTTATCAGGTACTTCAGTGGAGCACAAAGCTCCAAAGTGAACCACAGTTCTTCTGGGGTCATCGTGCAAAATCACTAACAGGCTTGTTCATTAAAAAACATGATCATCAAAAGAAACATTACCAAGCGCAAAACACTGATTGCAATTTGTATTTCTCGAGGCCCACATGAATAAGTTAGAGAGGATGTAGCCACTTCTGTCAGCCCCATTCTTTTTAACAGTCCTCTGAGCCTTGTTTTACCATGCATTTTCCATTCCTTGCAGACTGAGAGGAAGAAACATAATTGTGACGATGCTCAGGAGAATACCAGGAGGCCTTGTAAAGTGCACTGCACAAATGAGCATGTCTGCTCACTCATCACATTTAGCATTTGTGCTGCCACTCTCTGTCAAATTAAACTACAGCCAACAACTCATTTTTCCCCCTTCCAGTTACAAATTAGTCCATTAAGCTGTCTACAGTAAGCCTTTTTCCTCTTCCTGGTAATGGCCTAAGAGAATTCCTTCATAATCACAAAGGCTCCCAGTACGCCCATGGAAGCAGATGGAGAAACTCTAGGGTAATGGATAGCACTTTTATGACATACCATGCTTCTCTGCTGTTTCATATTCTTCTGGAACAATCAAGATTAAAAAACGGCATGAAGAAAGGAGAAAGTACGACAGGCCTGGGGCTTTGATTTAAGATGCTGTTTAAAATTTATAGCACTATGTCTCGATCTGAGCCACGCCATGCAGATTGGCTGATCAGAACCACAGCAGGCCTGCCTAATGAATCCCACACAGTTTTTCACCGCCATCCCCCCTGCCATATTTTACTAATAAAATAGCAGTTGAATACCAACTACAGCTGCAGCAGCTCCTGCCATCTGTGCATTTTTGTCTCGTTTTTATGAAATAGTTCTTGGCCATTTACACCTTTCTCTTCTGGTGCAGATGTGCAATGAATTTTCTGACACTTCAGTGATGAAACTCGGGACCATGTATACTCTACCCAGCTTTATGGATTAAACGGACTTTGTGTGTTGCAAGGTGAACCACTGGGGAGCAACTAGAGCTTCTGAGGCTTTTGCTAACATTAACAGCAGTTAGCGCCATATTTGCTCCCCTCAGCGAATGGCTGTTTTTTTTTTGCCATTAGCAGTAATCACTTCTCCAACTGTCTAATCCACAAATTATTTTCTTCCCTAGTGCAGAAAGCACATGCTGACGAAACAGTCCTCATCAAAGTGATAACACACCTGTAGTGTCCAGCTTTCGAGCTCATTTTTCTTGGTAGAGCACATCTCTCAAACATCAAAAGATTTCACTTGTGTGAAAGCACATGTATTCCATTTTAAGTTAATTCAACGCAGCTGAGAAGTTGTTTGGCAGTACTCAGACATGCTGATTGTTTCTTCCTTCCCACAGCACCTCCACACCAAAGATATTTAAAATAAATGCCAAACATGGTAGCAAAGCAGAGTGTTCTAGGCATGAGAATTTGATGACTCAGATGACAAGAACTGCCCTTCAAACAAACGCTCGGTTTCAGTCTTGTGTTGGCCCAGTAAGAGGAATCAAATGCTTAAAGTTGTTTAAGTTGCCTTGATTGTACCAGGAGGCCAAACAGTACAATATGAATGATGTCTGGTTTTCATTTACAGTACTGCAAATCTGAAACTAATTACTGTTGGGTCATGTTTGTTGAATAAAAGCACTTCAGTATTATGCTCATACCAAACTAAGGATATTAACAGCCAGCAATAAAACATGTTTTACAATGCACATCTGTAAGCAATGTGAACTGAAGTCTGCACCCGACCATTTAAAGGACTGCTGCTCGTAGTGGAAACACTTTGACCAATTCTTTTAAGATCCAACTAAGTCAGATGAAATGCAACTCACACCCATATTCACCTGGCAACAGTGTCGTTTATGGTCACAAACATTCACACAATGACACAAATCTGTACCAGTGTTTCATTTAAATTCAATGAAATACAAGAAATGTAAAGAAAAAGCCATAACTAGTCAATTTTAATATTTAACTCTGAAAGCTTCCAGTGATGTTGTGGTGCATATCTTCATCTGCATTCAACAATAGAACACACTTTTATTAAGGGTGCTACTAAGGCATTTTAATCTGCTTAAAAATATTTTTTCAGTTAACTCTGTATTAAACACCATTCCTTTTACCATAGTAGTGCACCAAGCATTAAGAAACCCCCTCCTCTGATCATTAAATCCCTTCCTACTGAACCTGCTGCTTCTCCTGAACACTTCAGTTCTATGACCTCTACTTTACAGCCCATCTCATTGGCTGCCATGACTTGTCCACCTCTCCAAAATTCTCTCACAAATTCTCTCCCCCTTCACTTCCTCAAATGTTTTTCATAAAATCCACTCGTGGTTGCAAACTGATGGTCATCTGTCATAACCTTTTCATTTCAGCTTGATGTACGTTTTCTTCAAATACATCAAAACTTTTAAAGGTACTAAAGAAGTCTACATTGTTATTATCGAGTCACAAAAAGGGAAATTTATTGCAATTTTTGTTCATTGTGCATAGGTATCTTCTATCAGATTGGTAGTACAATTACGAACCAGAATGCATCACATGAACAATGGTGAGCTGAAACCCATGTTCTTTCATCAACACACAGCATGTATTGTAAACATCTAATGTGTCTCATATGGGTAGAATAGAATATTGCAGCTCTTTGCCACCCAAATATGATTGCGTTACTTTACTAGTAACATTGGTATCCAGAATACGAGTCAGATTTTTTTTTCAGTTAAAAATGATCTGATGTTTCAGTAATGATGTCCATGCGGCTACACATCTGTTCACCAATTCCTTCAGAGAACAAAATGTGCCATTTTAACACATATGTGGTTGATTCTTAAATACTCCGTTAAATGGTTTACCAAACTACTCAGTTGTCACTATAACCTTGACATTAAAATAGAAAAAAGATAAAATCAGATGAAGCATGGCATTCATGCAGATATCAATTTCAGACATGGAAAAGTCAAACCGAGTCCTACAATCCTGTAAAATTGTCCTCACAAACATTTACGGCAATGTCCCACAGACATGTCAAAAACAGCCTTACATCATCCTCAAAGAATCACACCATAAGGACAACATGTACAATGGTACATGATTATCACATGTAAAGGTACAGTACAAATATTTTTTGCATACAGTTCAATACCAATCTTATTGTACATTATTCACAATCATATACAAGAATATAAGAAAACAGATTACACTAAGACAGTATACAAGTCGCTACATTTCTGGTGTCATCTTCAAATTCAGAGTTGTTAAAAGTGTTAAGAGTCTTAGCTTGGCCATAAAGGCAGAATGTGTCATCAGCAGTGATATCAAGTGACATTTACCAATGATCTGCTCAGCAATGATCTCTGTGGATTTCACTCGTGTTTGGGCCGAGTCACAGCCTTGGTTCAAGCATGGAACGAAGAGCTGAATTCTAGAGCTGAAGTGAGAGAGACCAGCCTTGATATCATGACACCATTTGACCAGTTGGAGCATCAATTAGCCCTGATATAAATGCAAGTCAAAGCTCATCAATAAGAAAACAATGACCCCAATGGCTGTAATGATACGTCATACAGGAAGAAGGTTATAGACCATTATTACCAAGGCAAATAAGGGATGACTTATTTAAAACAATCTAAAACATGATTAGGTATATATAAAAAAATGCATTGCCATCTTTTATACTTTGTTGAAAATGTAAGAGAGGCCTCAAATACCTTGCTGCATGCTAACTAATTGTTTTTTAAAATTCATCTTTAAATCTAAGTACTGACTTTGAACAGGGGGAACAGATTAAAAAATATAATCTTTTGGTTTGGGCAGATTAATTTGCATAAAGCTAATCTAAACCCAACTTCTATTTTTCCAATAAATATACCACTTTCTATTCAACATTTTGATTTTATTACAGTAAAAATGTTTCAATGAACGTTTCTTTTAAGATAGTTCAGCAGTCATAGGAAAGATGTGAAATTATTTGAAATTATTTAAATTGAAAAGAATCACCTAGCAAGCCTGTTGTTCCAAATACTAAGTTACAGCAGGTCAAGTGGGCAGCACAGTGGTGCAGCGGTAGAGTTGCTGCCTTACAGCGCCAGAGACCCAGGTTCGATCCTGACTACGGGTGCTGTCTGTACAGAGTTTGTACGTTATCCCTGTGAATGCATGGGTTTTTTCCGGGTGCTCTGGTATCCTCCCACACTCCAAATATGTACACGTTTGTCCCTAGTATGTTGGATTGTGCCAGTGTACGGGATTATCACTGGTCGGCGTAGACATGGTGGGCCAAAGGGCCTGTTTCCACACTGTATCTCCAAAATCAAGTCTAAAGAACAGTTTCTTGCATTGGCTCATAGAGTACACAAAGAACAAACATAATCAAAGACTTGTTCCACCCGGTCATTCCTTCATTTCCCTCCTCAGGCCTGGCAGAAGGTACAGTACCTTGATAGTGTGCACCACCAGACTCAGGAACAGCTTCTTCCCCTTTGTTAACAGCATTCTGGACGGCCCTTCCATAAGTTGGGCGTACTGTCCGATTAACCTCCACCCCATTGTGGACATTGTTTGTAGAACTGTTGTGCTACAATGTTGAAAACAATATTCTGCATTCTGTATCTTGCACTTTGCTCCAGCTAATGTACTTGAATTTGACTTAGAAACACAGAAAATATGTGCAAGAATAGACCATTCGACCCTTCGAGCCAGCAACGCCATTCAATATGATCATGGCTGATCATCTAAAATCAGTACCCCGTTTCTGCTTTTTCCCCATATCCCTTGACTCCTTTAACCCTAAGAGCAAAATCTAACTCTCCTCGAAAATGTCCAGTGAATTAGCTTCCATTGCCTTCTGTGGCAGAGAATTCCACAGATTCACAACTCTCTGGGTGAAAACGTTTTTCCTCATCTGTTGACGGAATGATCTCGACTCCCGTAGCCAGCGCCGTTCGGGCCCTCCGCGTCGAGGCGATCAAGCTCCCGCATCGGGGGGGATGTCAGCTCCCCCACGCCAAACGATCGAACCTTGCGTCGGAGCTGGTCGAGCCTTCCGCGACGTTGGAGCTCCCGACTAGCCTCACCCGAGACTGCGAGCCCTTGATGGTGATTCCGCGGTGGTCGCGATCCTAGGCAAGGGATCAGCTCCGATGTTAAGACCGCGCCCCGCAGTGGGGCTCACGACAGTCCGAGGAGGCTTCCAGCTCCATCGATGGTAGGCCGCAGAGCCCGTAGAATGCGATCCGAAAATTGATCACATCTCCGGGAAGGTAAGAGCTTGAAAAAAAGTTTCCCCCGATCCCCTCCCCCCTCCCCCCCACATAAAACAAACCGAAGAACATTAAAACAAACTTTTAACGCACTAAAAAATAACAAAAAGAAAGAAAGAACTAACAGACTGCCGGCAGGGCAGCCATCTCCCCGGTGCACCTGGTGGCCTACTTCTTATTCTTAAACTGTGACCCCTGGTTCTGGATTCCCCCAACGTGGGGAACGTTTTTCCTGCATCTAGCCTGTCCAATCCTTTAAGAATTTTAAATGTTTCTATAAGATACCCTCTCATCCTTCTAAACTCCCGTGAATACAAGCCCAGTCAACCCATTCTTTCATTATATGTCAGGCCCGCCATCCCAGGAATTAACCTGGTGAACCTGCACTGCACTCCCTCAATAGCAAGAATGTCCTTCCTCAAATTAGGAGACCAAAACTGCACACAATACTCCAGGTGCGGTCTCACCAGGGCCCTGTACAACTGCAGTAGGACCTCCTTGCTCCTAAACTCAAATCCTCTCGCAATGAAGGCCAACATGCCATTAGCTTTCTTCACTGCCTGCTGTATCAAAGTCAGCATGGATTTACGAAAGGTAAATCATGTCTGACGAATCTTATAGAATTTTTCGAGGATGCAACTAGTAGCGTGGATAGGGGAGAACCAGTGGATGTGGTGTATCTGGACTTCCAGAAGGCTTTCGACAAGGTCCCACATAAGAGATTAGTATACAAACTTAAAGCACATGGCATTGGGGGTTCAGTATTGATGTGGATAGAGAACTGGCTGGCAAACAGGAAGCAAAGAGTAGGAGTAAACGGGTCCTTTTCACAATGGCAGGCAGTGACTAGTGGGGTACCGCAAGGCTCAGTGCTGGGACCCCAGCTATTTACAATATATATTAATGACCTGGATGAGGGAATTGAAGGGAATATCTCCAAGTTTGCGGATGACACTAAGCTGGGGGGCAGTGTTAGCTGTGAGGAGGATGCTAGGAGACTGCAAGGTGACTTGGATAGGTTTGGCAGATGCAGTATAATGTGGATAAATGTGAGGTTATCCATTTTGGTGGCAAAAACAGGAAAGCAGACTATTTTCTAAATGGTGGCCGACTAGGAAAAGGGGAGATGCAGCGAGACCTGGGTGTCATGGTACACCAGTCATTGAAAGTAGGCATGCAGGTGCAGCAGGCAGTGAAGAAAGCGAATGGTATGTTAGCTTTCATAGCAAAAGGATTTGAGTATAGGAGCAGGGAGGTTCTACTGCAGTTGTACAGGGTCTTGGTGAGACCACACCTGGAGTATTGCGTACAGTTTTGGTCTCCAAATCTGATGAAGGACATTATTGCCATAGAGGGAGTGCAGAGAAGGTTCACCAGACTGATTCCTGGGATGTCAGGACTGTCTTATGAAGAAAGACTGGATAGACTTGGTTTATACTCTCTAGAATTTAGGAGATTGAGAGGGGATCTTATAGAAACTTACAAAATTCTTAAGGGGTTGGACAGGCTAGATGCAGGAAGATTGCTCCCGATGTTGGGGAAGTCCAGGACAAGGGGTCACAGCTTAAGGATCAGGGGGAAATCCTTTAAAACCGAGATGAGAAGAACTTTTTTCACACAGAGAGTGGTGAATCTCTGGAACTCTCTGCCACAGAGGGTAGTTGAGGCCAGTTCATTGGCTATATTTAAGAGGGAGCTAGATGTGGCCCTTGTGGCTAAAGGGATCAGAGGGTATGGAGAGAAGGCGGGTACGGGATACTGAGTTGGATGATCAGCCATGATCATATTGAATGGCGGTGCAGGCTCGAAGGGCCGAATGGCCTACTCCTGCACCTAATTTCTATGTTTCTATGTTTCTATGTTTACCTGCATAATTACTTTCAGTGACTGATGTACAAGGACACCCAGGTCTCATTCACCTCCCTTTTCCTAATCTGACACCATTCAGATAATAATCTGCCTTCCTGTTCTTGCCACCAAAGTGGATAACCTCACATTTATCCACATTAAACTGCATCTGCCATGCATCTGTCCACTCACCCAACCTACCCAAGTCACCCAGCAGTCTCATAGCATCCTCCTCGCAGCTCGCACTGCCACCCAGCTTTCTCTATCCCTGTCAATACCCTACCCCCAATACCATGTGCTCTAATGTTGCACATTAATGTCTTGTGTGGGACCTTGTCAAAAGCTTTTTGAAAGTCCAGATACTCCACTGGCTCTCCCTTATCCATTCTGCTTGTTACAACCTCAAAAAATTCCAGAAGATTAGTCAATTAATGTGGATTAATTCCAGAAGATTAGTCAATTAATGTGGATTAATTGACAAAAAGGCTGCCAACATCATCAAAGACCCACAGCATCCTGGCCACACTCATCTCTCCGTTGCCATCGGGAAGAAGGTACAGGAGCCTGAAATCTGTAACATCCAGGTTCAGGAACAGCTTCTTCCCCACAGCCATCAGGCTATTAAACACGACATCAAATAAACTCTGAACAATAATAGTCTATTATTACTATTGCACTTTATCTGTTTATTTATTGTGTATATATGGTCTATAGACACACTGAACTTTATCTCCCGTTCTGTATTCGTAGGGTGATGCATCTTAGTTGTTGGCTGCTTGCTCCAAACCTCGGCTAGATTTGTATTATGTTTACATATTCTGTTGTGCTGCAGCAAGTAAGAATTTCATTGTCCTATCTGGGACACATGATAATAAAACTCTGTTGTCTTGATCCCCTTCAGTTCCTCCCTCCCACTAGATCCTCGGTCCCCTAGTATTTCTGGGAGATTGTTTGTGTCTTCCTTAGTGAAGACAGAACCAAAGTACTCGTTTAACTGGTCTGCCATTTTCTTGTTTCCCATGCTAAATTCACCTGTTTCTGACTGCAAGGGACCTACACAATACTTGATTGCTTTGTGTATACTATTATCTGTTTTGTTTTTAGCATGGATATGGATAGCGTGCAAAACTACGTTTTTCACTGCACCCCGGTAAGCGTGACAATAAGAAACCTAATAAACATATTGCATAGAGACACAAGAGGATGTAGGAATCTGGAGCAAAAACACGTGGCTGGCAGGGACGACAGATGGCGCAATGGGCTAAGTGTTTGGCTGGCAACCGGAAGGTAGCCGGTTCGAATCCCGCTTGGAGTGCATACTTTCGTTGTGTCCTTGGGCAAGACACTTCACCCACCTTTGCCTGCGTGTGAATGTTGATATGTTGATATCAACATATGGATATGGATAATTCTCTGTAAAGCACTTTGGTTTCAAGTGATTTGATTGAAAAGTGCTATATAAATACAAATATTTATATTAAATATTTATTTATTTATGGATAGATGAGCAATCTCTACCCAAAACGATGAATATCCATTTCCCTGGACAGATATTGCCAAATCCATGTTTAATTCTCATCTTTGTTGAGTTAATCTATTGCACTAGATGAGAGGTAATTCTTTCCACCTCCTGGCCACATTGTCACGTAACCCAAAACACTCATTAACAATGAGCATTAACAATTTATTTTTGACTATTACTAAATATGTATGTGTTCAAACTCCTCTTACAAACTACCCAGGCTCAAAGCCTTGGTTCATCTAACTTCCTAGATAAGTTATTAGCATCAAACTAGGTACAGAAAAGTTTGTGAAATGACACAAATAAGCCAGGAACATTGCTGTTTGATCCTCAGTGATCCTCCTGTAGCCCAGAAATGCCTTGATCAAATTGTAACGTGATTTTGCCGTAAAGCACTCAAGCGGTTGGTTAGTCATGGTCACATAGATAAAACGGGATACCTGTAGTCTAGGGAACTGCACAGGTGAGGATTTGTACTTTTAGCAACAAAGGACAAAGAATATAATTCGATTCATTGTAACATCAGTTTATTAACATTATACTATCAAAGAAACTCCCTGCAGCATGATATAGAATGATGGCAGAAAAAATGAGGATAGTAGTGGAAGATACAACTCCAACAGGGCAGCACAAATTGAGAGGTAGTGCTTTGTCCTGGAATACATTCAAGTTGATATGTTTGACATTGTTTGGACATTGCTCTCAGGGTAAATGCCAAAGCCCATGAGCATTTTTCTACATTGTAGCACTCCTCGAGTCATCATTTATTCACCATTTGAATTGCAGAAGATATTGGTTACCACATACTACTCAACTGCTTATTTTATGAATGCAATCCAATAACAATGCTTTATGGACTTAACTTTAAGTCAATTTACATCTGTAAGAAATGTGGGGCCCAACTTTTATTACCAAAACGAGTTGTTGGAAATTTGGATGTTTACATCCAGGTTAGAATAAATTAGTCACATCTTTCAAAAGTGCAATTAGTAATTAGTTTCACAATGACGACCAAATTTCCACAAGAAATTGAGCAAAATACTAGCACAAGACATTCATTTTATAGGCAAGGCATGAAATGTTGTCATTTACTAGGAAGTGATGCAATGGGATCAGTACTAAATTTGTTTTTTTTTAAATTGGCCACAGCAACACAACCACACAGAGTTCAGTTTTATTTTACAGATATTAATAAATGGGAAAATGTAATAGATTCATCATGTTCAGATACTTTTACTTAAATAAAAGACCAAATATTTTAAAAAAACAAGATTTTGATAATTTTGGATGCAAAATTGGCTTGAAAGGAGGAGAGGGTAGACAAAAAATGCTGGAGAAACTCAGCGGGTGAGGCAGCATCTATGGAGAGAATGAATGGGCGACGTTTCGGGTTGAGACCCTTCTTCAGACTGATGCCGGGGGGGAGGGGGGGGAAGAAAGGAAGAGTAGGCTTTGTGGGAGAGCTGGGAAGGGGAGGGGAAGGAAGGAGAAAGCAAGAGCTATCTAAAATTAGAGAAGTCAATGTTCATACCGCTGGGGTGTAAACTACCGAAGCGATATGTGAGGCGCTGGGCCTCACTCTGGCAATGGAGGACTTTCAGACTGGCCTATTACAAGTGGTGCACCATAGGGATCGGTGTTCGTTAGGGTCTACTGATTGTTACTTTTATTAAAGATTTGGATGTGAATGCAAGGAACATGGTTAGTACAATGCATACATTGCTGGTATAGTAGTATAGTACAATGAAAGTAGTCACCTACGATTACAATGGGATCCTGACCAACCGGGCCAATAGGTAGAGGAATGGGAGCTGGAGTTTAATTCAGATAAATGTGAGGTGTTGCATCTTGTAGGTCAAACCAGGGCAGGACTTACACAGTAAATGGTAGGTCCATGGGGAGTGTTATAAAGCAAGACACCTCGTAGCACAAAACACCTAGGTCCATAGTTCTATGAAGGTAGACACAAGTGGACAGTGTGCTGAAGGCGGTATTTGGCACGCTTGCCTATATTGGTCAGGGTATTGAGTACATGAATTGAGGTGACACGTTATAGCTGTACAAGGCATTGGTAAAGCCACATTTGGAGTACTGTGTGCAGTTCTGATCGCCCTGTTATAGGAAGGATGTCATTAAATTGGACAGGGTACAAAAAGATTGACAAGGAAGTTACCGGGTCTGGAGGTTTGAGTTGTAAAGAGAGGCTGCATAGACTGGGTCTTTTTATCCCACTAGAGCAAAGGAAGCTGAGGAGTGACCTTATACAGGTATAAACAAATGATGAGGGGCATAGATAAGATGAACAGCCACAGTCTTCTCCCCAGGATCGGGGAATCTAAGGTTTAAGGTGAGAGGTGAAATATTTTAAAAGGACTGGAGGGGCAACTTATTCCATACGGGGGGGGAGGCATACATGGAATGAACTACCAGAGTAAGTGGCAGAGGCGGGTATAATTACGACATTTAAAAGACTCTTGGACAAGTGTGTGGATAGTAACGATTTGGAGGGATATGGGTCAGGCAGAGGCAAATGGGACAAACTCACTCAATTTGATCAGCATGTACGGGTTGAAGCACAATTTCCTGTGCTGTATAGCTCTGTGACTCAAAACACTACGTAAAAATTGCTATCCAGTCAAGGTGGTGAATGTATATTGAGCATTTGACAGTACTGAACCTGTACTCGCTGGAATTTAGAAGGATGAGGGAGGGTGAACTTGAAACTTACTGGATAATGAAAGGCCTGGATAGAGTGGATGTGGACAGGATGTTTCCTAGTGGGAGAATCTAGGACCAGACGGTCATGCTTCAGAATAAAAGGATGTACCTTGAGAAAGGAGATGAAGAAGAACTAATTTTGTCCGAGGATGTCGAATTTGTGAAATTCATTGCCACAGACAACTATGGAGGCCAGGTCGATGGATATTTTAAAAGTAGAGATTGACAGATTCTTGATGAGCAAGGATGTTAAAAGTTACAGGGAGAAAGCAGGAGAATGGGGTTCAAAGGGAACGGTAGCTCAGCCATGATTGAATGATGGAGTAGACTCGACGGGCCGAATGGCCTAATTCTGCTCCTATGACTTATGAACATAACATGACTGTGGATGAATTCATGGAATAAAAATGACAGTGGCAACATATTAAGAGGTGGTAGTGATAGATATCAGAGTTATGGTGTGGTTGTTTCTCAGACTGGAGGATATTTTGAGATAAATGCAAGAGTATCATCTGCCAGCTGCACTCTTTGTAGACTTTTCAGATTCATTAAACTCGTTGGATAGAAATGATGTACAGAACTGAATAAAACCTTCAGCCAATGTTTCTGCACAGTTAATGTTCATGACCATAGATTAATTTTGTCTTCAGTGTATTATAGATATTGACCAGATAAATGAAGCCCATATTTTGTTTTAAATTTTCAGTTTTGTTTTTGATGTTGGATGAAGATTAACTAGTTTGTCAGAACATTTGTAAGGGATGGAAAGCAACAGACCTAGCATTTCATTTTATTTGTCAACTTCTCCTCTTCATATGATTGCTGCTTCACTAATTAGGGCAGTGCCAAAACATGTCAAATTTCATGCAGTACCGCCTTTGAGTGGAAAAACTTCAGGTGAGCAATTGGATTAATAACTATGATTAAAAATGATTGAAGAGACCTTCTTGATTATGTGCGTTATCACTTCAAATGTTAAGTACAATTAAATATGGTCAGGAAGTTAAAAGAATAAAAAGTGCTGCATGCAAAACTGTTTAGGTTTAAAAAAAAGTTGTAATAAATTGACATGAGCAAATATGTTAAATATGTTCTCAAATGTACGTTCAACACTTCAGAATTACAAATTTTCCATTAGTTTATAATTCCGTGTCAGCTACAAGGAACCGTTGCATTTTAAGGACTGCATGGCACAGCCCAACAATATTCCAACAATGATACAAACACTTCCAACCCCATAGTAATGATTTTCATCCTGAAACATAAGCTGTGTTTCACTCTTTACTGATGTGGTCTGACCTGCTGAGTGTTTTCAGCATTTTTTGTTTTAGTTTCAGTTTTTCAACATCTGCGGTGTTTTCTGATTTTTATATTCAACAAACCAGATTTAAATGTAGTATTCACATTAGGAAAGTAGAGAGAAAATAAGAAAAAGCTCATGACATTCATCCAGTTATTCATGTTTCCCACATCCTTCCATGACATTAATGTTGTAAAATTATTCCTATATTCCTACTGAGAATAGGATTCTTAAATATTGTTTACTCGAGTTATATTTAGAGATTCAATATTTCCAGAGATTCTGCAGAGGAAGCTACTTGCCAACTAACACCTTTAATTAATGGGAAGCTCGACCTTTCAGGTCGGAACCCTTCTTCAATCTGAAGAAGTGTCCAGACTCGAAACACCGTCTGCCCATTTTTTTCACAGATGCTGTTTGGCCCGTGAAGTTCCTCCAGCACTTTGTTTCTTGCTGAAGATTTGAGTACCTGCAGTTTCTTGTGTCTTGAGGTATGTCACCGTAGGATTAGTAATCAATGCCGATCTGACCACGAAAATGTAAAATAGAAAGCTTGACATCAAACGTTCCTTTGCATGTACAATACAATACAATACGGTTTTATTCGTCACATTGCACATAAAGTGCAAGTGAAATGAATTTGCCAGCAGCGGTACAATAAAAAAGAACACACAATACACAATAAAAATGTAACACAAACATCCACCACAGCATTCATCACTGTGGTGGAAGGCACAAAATTTGGCCAGTCCTCCTCCATTTTCCCCCGTGGTCGGGACCTCAACCCTCCGCAGCCGTCGCTGCGGGCGTCCAGAAGTGCAGACAGGTAAAAGTCCAGAGTCGGCTCTTCCCCACCGGAGACCGCGGCTTTAGGTTTGTGTAGGCCGCAGGCCGGCGGTCGAAGATTTAAAGTCCCCGCCACGGCAGCCAGAAGCACCGCAGACCGCAGGGCCGGCAGTCGAAGCTCCCCTCCAGGGGTGATGGTAAGTCCACGCCAGGCCCACGGTAGAAGTAGGCCGCGGGCTGGCAGTTGGAGCTCTTCTTCCCCCGGGTCCCCCACGAGGGATTCCCAGGCTGCGGACGCCGCGCCAGCTGGAGCTCTGCAGACCGCGACTTCAGGCTGCCGGCTGCCGCGGGCCAGCGAAACGGAGCGCTCCCCTCCGGCGAGCCCCAGCGAGGGCTCGCCCGCTCCACGCTGAGAGTCCACGCTGCGCCCGCCGCTGAAGCCCCGGGCGCGTCTCCGGGAAAGGCCGCCCGATCCTTGCTGTTAGGCCACGGGGGAGGCGACATGGAAAAAGTTGCCTCTCCGTGGAGGAGGCGACCGAAGCGGTTTCCACCTTACCCCCCCACACCACCCCCCACACAAGACACACAGAGGAACATTAAAACCATACACTAAAACATACAAAAAAATTTTTTTAAAGCAGAAAAAAACGGACACGCTGCTGACAGGGCGCCGGCTTGCAAATGTAATGATTGAATTAATAGTCTGAAATATACTTGCAAATAAAACAAAAAAAACTTGGAGTGCTCAGTGCCAAAGCTCTATCAACATAGAACAGTACAGCACAGGAACAGGCCCTTCGGCCCACAATGTCTGTGCTGAACATAATACCAAGATGAACTCTGCCTGCACATAATCCAATAGAATGGATGTCGGAAAATATATCTTTAATTTACACTATGGAAACTCGGCGAAATTGGGAAGTTAATTTAGACTGACTTTAAATTTAACTTACAACTCTTGGAAAGATGAAAGGATTATCCTTGATAATCTCAAGATGAAGCAACAACATTTCAGTAAACCTGGGTTATTGCTTTAGTGAACATTTCCCATCAATCTTATTCAAAAATGTTCAAGGAATGAAAACATTGATTTTCATACATAGGATGATTTTAAGCATCTCCAAATACGCAAATGTTTCAGTAAGAGGCTTTTCCAAGGGCACAAATTTGTGATTTATCATAAATTTGGAGACCGTTGAGCAACAAAAATAATTTGGCAATATTTAACGTTGGCAAATTTGAGTATTAGCTTCTCCGCCAGGGCTCAAATCCAAGTTGAAAATGCGAAATATATTTTTGTATTTTACAAATGTATTTGAGTGTTTCCAACATTGGAAAAAATCAACAAAAAGGATGATGCATTATATGCTGAAGGAAGGATGTTCCAGTGTAGTAAGTAGATTCAGTAGCTGTAACGGGAAATAGAGGAAGCAATTCAAATCATAATTCCATGAAGTAAATACCAGCATTTGTTTGAATATGCTGTGCCATGAAGCGAGCTTGATAGGGGATTTATTTACATTACCGGCCTAAATAGTTTACCACACAAATTAAATATCTCTTAATTCTGGGTGGTGTGATATACAAGATAGCCAGCAAACCTAGGCTCTTTCGGAAGATAAAGGAAGAGGATTCAGATTCCTGTTTTTGTTATGAAATATGAAAAAAAACTAAACTTTCACAAAGAGGCAGTGTCAGGTCACTGAAGAGTATTGAAGTGTTAAGTCCCCAGGACCTGATGGGATCTAGCCTAGGTTATTGAGAGAAGCTTTGACGAAGATTATTGTAATCTCTCAACCTCAGGCGAGGTCTTGGAGATTAGCCAATGCTGTTCCTTTGTTTAAGAAGGGAAATAGAGATAATCCAGGAAATTCTGGGCCGGTGAGCTTCACATCGGCGGTTGTGTCATTATTGGAGTGGATTCTTAGGGATAGGGTTTATCTGCAGAACTCCCAGAAAAAACAGGACACATGAAAATATGTGGTCATAGATACTGGTGTTGCTAGGTGTTGATAAGGTGTTGACTCTTCAGGGGAGATTCAATGCAAATGTCCTTGCAGCTCCAAACTTGATTCAGGTAAGACAACTACTCACTGAACGCCATGACCTAATGTGATATCCTGCCGAAAGCTCTTCTGTTCTACTTTTCCATCTTCCACTTAAAGGAGTTTGTTCTCCTTTGAGTGCCTTTTCTCATTTTACCAACAAATTACCAACAAGATCATCTAATAATATGCTCACATCTGGAAACTAGTGGCTTGTGCAGAGGCCGTACAGAAATAAAGACCCTCAGAAGCTGCCACAGTGTTCTCAGTAGACTAAAGCAATTTCAAAGAGTTCAAGGAAGCACCAAATATTTTGGCAAATGCACAAATTTCTGGTATAAAAAATATCAGTAGCAAAGTAGAAAGCACTGTTGGGAGTTCTTCCTGCTGCTAAATCAGGTTCCTCTGCGAAGATTCAAAATCATGACTTTGAGCTTTTAGCTCCAAACGACAGTATTGCCCAATTACTGACAACATGATCTTGTGTGCCAGTAACAACCTACATCAATACTACACAACTCCTTTCAGAAATATCCATGTGCGCATTCACCACAGTAGTTCAAGTTCAAGTTTCAAGTTTACATTTACTGTTACTGTACCAATTGGTACAGTGAATATTTGGGTTACCATACAGCCATACGAATAAAAAAAAGAACACAACACACGATAGAATTTAACATAAATATCCCCACGCAGCAGAATCAGCGTTTTCCACTGTGAGGGAAGGCAATAAAGTTCAGTCATCTTCCTCTTTGTTCACCCGTGGTCGGGGCCTCCCGAGCACTCTGCAGTCGCCACTACGAGCGGCCCGATGTTCAGGCCTTCTCGCCGGGATGATCGGAACTCCGACGTCGGAACGGAAGAACACTCTCAGCGGCTTGGAGATCCGAATCGGCCACTTCTTACCGGAGACCGCAGCTCCCGAAGTCCACAGGCCGAGCTGGTCGGAGATTCAACACTGGCGGCCCTCGGCAAAGGGATCACCAGGACACCGCGATGTTGAAGTCAGCGCCGCCCGCGACTGGAAGCACCGCAACCACATCTCCACGATGATAAAGCAGCAGGCCCAACACTCCGGAGCTTCAACAAGCGATCCCCGATAAATCAGTGCTGCGCTGTTGCTGAAGCTCTGGCCGGTCTCCGGCAGGAAAGGCCACGCCAATCCAGATGGTAGGCCGCGAGGTGGGGGGGGGGGGCGCAGACCCGACTCGGAGAGTAGTCGCATCCTCGCCAGGAAGTGACTGATAAACGGTTTCCCCTTACCCTCCCCACCTCCCCCACATAAAAATACTAAGAAACCTCCAAAACATACTTTTTAAACAGACCAAAAATAACAAAAAGATGAAAACTGTACAGACAGACTGTAGGCAAAGGCTGCCCCTGGTGGTTAACCCCAAAAGAAGGGCTTCAAAAGCAAAATTTATGCCCAAAGACTTCATAATCATAATGCCGTTCAGAATCCTACATTGTACGCACATTTGCTCATCTCTTTATATGAAAAATGCTGTCAACTGGTCGATTCTATTGCAATTATAACATGTAATGGAACTTCATTACTTACAACTTTATTAGTCCTGCAACACATTCATGTCATTTCAGTATTACAAATGCTCGCAACTTGAGTCACTTGCTAATAGGACAAATTATATTATTTTGGCAATGAAACACACCAGCAAACTGTAGGAAACTGGCACTTCTTCCATTGATTCAAGCAAAATGTGACCTTAGACACAGTATCATTAAAAGTGATGTCGACATTAAATTTTCAATCAGAGCTTTCTGTTGTTATTTTTATGCTGCGGACGGACGGACAGAATTAAAATGATCAGCACAAGTCCAAATGGATTTGCTCTCATTCTCCATCCCGCTTCAGAGAATATTTCTGCAAATTGGTTTTAAATTAAAGGAGGCGGTAGGTATTGTGCCTTCTCAGCATTTTCCCAGGTGCACTTAATCTAATTTCATTAAGGATATCAGGACAGATGATCACTTGTGTGGAAGCATTAAGTCTGTCCATTTTTGTATAAAACCATTAAGTCTGTCAATGTGTCAGCAGGTAAGCTGTTTATTATTTGAGATGAGCGCTGGGCTAGTTTCCCAATAATCTGTCAAGAATAGTCAACCACAAATTAAGTCTGCTGCCAAGGAACAACTACAATTCAATGCTAATTTGAAAAATATATTCATACAAACCCACATTCTAGGCCATACCAGTGTGATTTGCAGAGCTATAACATTTTTTTCATCCTATGAATGTGCTTGGAGTTAACTAGGAAAAAATATCACTGGGTAGGCTGAAGAATAAATATAAAATAAACTCATAAAACATGATAAAACTGCTTACCCGATTTCTTACATTGCACAGCTCTCTGGTAATGAGCAAATTTGCCACCATTTTTATTTTAAACACAAACGAAAATCAAACTTTACAATTAAACCTTTCTACATATGTTTCTGCTAGGTAAAATTAAAAGACATTATAAATTCAAAATTGAATCACTTTCTTATGCTGCTCATGCCTCGGTTCTCAATTTCACTTCCCTTTTTCCAGACACTAAAGATCGGTTCCTGCCATTTATGCAGTGATGCTGTAAGCCATTCGTTCAATAGGATATGCTTCTTGCGCATTGTGAATGTTAGAGATATAGTTTTTTTTTTAATATAAGCACCACAGTAGTGCACTGGGTATTGCTGATGCCACCTCACAGCTCCAGTCATCAGGTACAATCCTGACCTGTGCTGTTTGTGTGGAGTTTGCACGGTTCCTTGTGACTGGATGAGTCTTCAGCAGACGTTCCAGTCTCCACCCATGACACAACGCATGCTATTGGGTTGGAACTTTGGCTTTAAATTACTGAAGTGCGCGTGCATGTCAGGAGAAACAGGATGGGGTTTATGGGTATATGGGAGAGAATAGGTTTCTGGGAAATAAATGAAGGAATGGGATCAATCAGATTACTCTGAGAGCCAGCACAGGCTCAATTGGCTGAATAGTCTCCTACATCATAAGAAAATATAAGAAAAATCTGAGATGTTGATACATGAATGTGCAAGTTAGAATAGATCTCTCATGATGTGACACACTATATTAAAAACAAATACTTTTGTTATTGAAAACAAATCCTTTGTGTCCGTCTTCACAGAAGGAGATACAAAAAAAACTGCCAGGTATAATAATCAAAAGCCTGGTGAGAATGAGGAAGTGAAGGACATCAGTATCAGTAACAACAATACTACAAGACATTTGTGAAAATGAAAATTGATAAATGTCTGATCCAATAACCTACATCCCAGCCTTTTGAAAAAGATGCTTATAGAGAAAGAGGATGCCCTCATTAAGTTCCAAAACTCTGCAGGTATGGAACTGTTTCTGCAGATGGAGGGTAAAACATGCAAGCTCAATATGTAAATAAAGAGAGAAAGCAAGAACAGCTATGGGCAGTAGAGCGCTGCAACAGTTAATGCTGCTGCCTCACAGCTCCAGGGACATAGGTTTGGTCCTGAGCTCGGGTGCCATCTGTGTGGAGTTTGCACATTCTTTCTGCACTGTTCGAATAGCCTCTAGATGCTCTGGTTTCCCTCAACATTCCAAAAGACATTTTGATAGATGCATTAAAAGCGATGTTGACATTTTAAATTCTCACTCACGGTCCTTTGTAAATTACCCCTTAATGTAGACTAATGGCAAAATGAATCAAAGTGGAGATGATAGCATGTGTGAGAGAGAATAAATTGCAGGGCTGCAGGGAAACAAGGAGGGATAATAGGACTGATGGGATTGCTGTCTGCGGTGGCAGGTACCACATAGGCTGAAGTCTTCTTTCTTAGTAAAAGTATAAAAGAGCACCCACTTGTTTACCTAACGTTGGGACAAGAAAAATCATGGAATCTAAAATGCAGAATCTCATAACAGAAAACATGGAAAAGAATAACAGAACTGTGCAGAATTTGCATGATTTATGAAACGGAAATTATCATTGACTAATCCAAGAAAGAAAATGGAAGAGTATATCACAGGAACAGACCCTCGAGCCATCAATGTCTGAGCTGAAGATGATGCCTTATTAAATTAATCCCTTCTGCCTGCATATGATCACTATCTACAAACATTCATGTGCCTATCTAAAAATATCTTAAATGCCATTTTCATATCTGCTTCCATCACCACCACTGACAGCACATTCCAGGAACCCACCACTCTACATAAAACCTTACCCTGCAAATCTCCTTTAAACTACGCCCCTCTCACCTCAAAGCTATGCCTTTTCGTCTTTGACATTTCCCCTCTGAGCACAAAGATTATGACTCTTTATCCCATCTAAGCCTCTTGTAATTTTACTATTTGTTCTCCCCTCAGCCTGCGATGCTCCAGAGAAAACAATCCAACTTTGTCCAACCTCTCCTTATGGTTAATACCATGAATCCAGACGGCATCCTGGTAAACCTTGTCTGAACCCTCTCCATATTCTGCACATCCTTTGTGTAATGGAGGAACCAGGACTGCACATAATACTCCAAATGGGGGCCTAACTAAAGTTTTATAAAGCTGCAACTTAACCTCCTAGCTCTAACACTCAATGTCCTGATCGATGCATTCCACTCGCCTTCTTTACCACTCTCTCTGGATGTAGGAGAATGGGTGGGGCCTCTCTCAGATTGGTCCTTGCTATTGTCATTCTCTCTTTGTCACTTCCTTTCATGCTTTAAGAATTCTCAAAGCACTCCAACAGTTTTCTGCTGCTCCTCCTCCCATCCTACTGACCATACTTTTCACCCCTTTCCCTACTGATTTGTAGCCATGTTATTGTGAAACAATGGTCCAGAGCTTTTTTAAAAAATTGTGGGTAGGTAAGAAAGAAAGGATTAGCATGTCAGTAACCTCTCATGCATCAAAGTTAAATTTCAAACATTTAGACAGCAAATCTACCAACTGTTTGCCAGATGATTCCTTGCCACTGACTTCAAAACTACAGTCAAATTTGACATTCTTTTAAGTTTTCCTGGTTGTAAAGAAAAAAATGAGTTTTTGATCTTTCAAACAGCATTTGATATTTTTTTCTATCAGCAAGTGCAAGATTCTAGTAAACTAGGTCACTGTGCTTTAAATCTCCATATCCCGAAGGAAGCTCTGGAGTTTGGATGTTCATTTAGGAATATGAAGCTATTCCTACTGGAATAGGCAACTCATGTGAATTTCATTGAACTGCACAATTTGGGTCATTTCATATTATACATCATTCTTAATTTGTAGATGCAATATTCTCTTCCAAGAGAATCAGTTTATAAACTGTGCAAGAACTGACTGCTTTTGTGTTTTTCCCAGATATTTTTCATGCATAATTATACATCGCTGTATAAAAAATAAATGCTACACTTATTATGGAGCTCAGCAGGTATTTAATTATCTTATAGCATTTTCAAAAAATAAAATGTGGTCTTTTGTTTACAATTAAAAATGTCACAGACTCTTTTACTGGATAATTATGGCAAATTAATCATGTTTTAAAACTTGATATCAAAATTTAGTGATCCAATATAATGACTAACTTCAAAAATATTTAACAATAACCGAAAGGACTGATGAGACACAAATCATAAAATAATCCACATGCGGTGAATATGCAAATATGATTAAAGCTGCTCCTCACATTCTATAGCTGTTTACATCCAAATGCTAAATTTGTGTAATCTACATTTTTTTTCAAATTCTGAAACTTGTCTATTGAATGAAAATTTTGTAAAGTTTTTGTAATTTGCAGGTTTACAAATTGTCTAAATCTTGCATGTTGTGGCCAGCGCTCAAACAGAATTTCCGGCTATCGACCATAGGAAATCTCAGACTTGTCCAAACACGCTGAATGTCCTAACAGACTTGGAATGCCAAAGTTGTTCGTTTGCTATAATGCTGTATGCTTCCTTTTTGGAATCAAGAGATGATAAGGCTAAGTTTATCGCCTAGTTCTGGTCACATAGGGTTTAGATTAGTTAGAGAAACAGCAAGGAAACAAACCCTATTGCCCACCGAGTCCATGCCGGCCATCGATCACCCATTCACACGAGTTCTATGTTTTCCCACTTTCTCATCCACTCCCTACACCCTAGGGGCAATTTACAAAAGCCAATTAACCTACATACCCACACGACCTTCGGATGTGGGAAGAAACTGGAGTACCTAAAGGAAACACACATGGTCACAGGGAGAACGTGCAAACTCCACAAAGCAGCACCCGAGGTCAGGATTGAACCTGTGTCTGTGGCACTGTGAGGCATATTTCTTCTTAAGTATCTGGCCAATTCTACATGGATTATTTTACAATGAAATGAAAATAAAAAATAGAAAAAATAGAACTATACCTGTGACTTTCCCGGGATAATGGGTGGTACATTTACCATAAATATCAATCCACAAACCAATGAAAATCCAAATATTCCAAAATAGAGAATGTTCAAAAAAGTAGCATTGGTGAATAAAAGCTTATAGATCCGAAGGCAACTCAAGGCACCTCAATAAGTTAAAATTATACCTATTATATATATTTGGATATTATATATCCAATTAAATATATTTGGATATTATATATCCAATCATATAATGTAATATACCTACTGTAATATTAGATTTTTAATTAGTATTTAGAAACGCTATTTTGATGTTGAAAACCTGATGCTCTTCGGCTAATGTGGTATATAAAAGTGCTTAGAGTAGAAATGCTGCAAGTTATGAATGTCACAGCAGAAACCCAAGCAAGACATCCCTTACTAAAAAGGGAGAAACTGTCCAATATTTTGTGAATAGCCAATATTTTGTGGAAGGTAGACAAAAATGCTGGAGAAACTCAGCAGGTGATGCAGCATCTATGGAGAGAAGGAATAGGTGATGTTTTGGGTCGAGACCCTTGGGTCTCAACCCGAAACGTCATCTATTCCTTCTCTCCATAGACGCTGCCTCACCTGCTGAGTTTCTCAAGCATTTTTGTCTACCTTCAATTTTTCCAGCATCTGCAGTTCTTTCTTAAACAATACTTTGTGGGTATACTTATAAACACATTTCAACACATAAGCACTAGGATATAGAATATTCTGATTCCTTAAGAAGAATCTGGTTGTTTGGCCCAGATCAAGGAGAATGACTGCAGGAAAGAACAGTACAGGCAAAAGTTAATGGGTGGCATATCACCAAAAACTTGAATGAGAGATCAAGAAAACCAAACATCCAAGATACACTTAATCAGTGGTGCTGATCCATGAACTGGGTCAAACTACAAAATTAGTCAAGTATATCATGTTAAAATGGAGTAACAATGGTGGTCAGTGCTACTGTGACTCACAAGTACTGCAAACAGAAATCATCAGGAGATCAAAAACAGAAATACTATAAGATGGGAAGTGATGTGGAGGATGGGTTGCTTACTTGCGATGCAAACAAAAGGTAATTATGCATCAGCCAGTGGGCCATCAGGAGGCCTTACATTGATTTGATAAGGATTAACTGGAAAAATAAGTACAAACTTGCATTTGTACAGCGTTCATTCATGGTCACTGGATATTCTAAACGAGTTTAAAACCAATTTAGTGTGTCATCAGTTGCATAGAAATATGCAGCCAAAATTGTACACAGCAAGCTCCCACAAAGACAGAGTGGCTCTCAGATCATTTCTTTCAATGATGTTTAATGTAAAATGGATAAACAGAGATAAATGAAGCTTAAATAGTTGGGTCATTTCCCCCCGGATGGCATGACAGCATCAAGCAATTTTATCATTGGATTGTCAAATTTGCAGATGCTGTGCTCCTCTAACTGAGAGTTCTCAAATTACCACATTATTAGTATTAAACTTACAGTCGGTTAATAGTTTAATTCCCAAATCTTGCCCTTTCACAAAAAAATGTCAAGGAAATATCTAGCTTTCATCTGTTAATATTATTAGTTTGGAAGCGATTTGTCAAAAAAATCTCTTCCTATTCAAATTTTCTTTCCCCCTCTCCTGAAGATGTTGAAACTGTAACAGATATTGCCATATATCCAACTAATTTAAATGTATGTGAATGTTTTATACTTTTTCAGTGCTTGGCAAACATTCTGTAATGGATTAATATTCTTTAATTACGTAACTGAATGCATCACAATAAAACATTATGTTATTTTATGGTATTCTGCTTCCTAGTTTCTCACCGTTCATTGTAAGTGACAAATGCAATTTTCTAGTATGTTATTTCCACACTAACATTAAGGCTATATAAACCAGAGATTAGTGCTGGAGTAATAATGATTCAAAATGGTAGTTAATGCCATATGTGCTTTAAACTATTCAGGTGCCATTAAGACAGATCCTGTCTTGCAGTTTGATGCTTCTTGGCCAGGTTACAGGTTGCAGACTTACATAACTGCAATATATTTCATATCTTTGGAGATGAAGAAAATGATTGGATCAACCATCATTTTACTCAACGGCGCAGCAGGCTCAAGTGGTACATGGCCTAATCATGCTGCTAAAATCAACCATAGTCTACACAAGAGCCAGTAATGTCTGTTGGACAGATTTTAATATTCATCTTTTGTGAAAAGACTTCAGTGTTCTACACGATTTCAAATAGTATTGTTTAACAGCACAAGTTACCCAATTAAATCTTTCCAGTGGTGCATTGCTCTACTAATGCACTGCTTTCAAAATGCAGTTTATAACTGGATTTCTACTCAGAATCTATATTCCCTATATTATGAGAAATAACATTTTAATTTGAACATTGTAAAGATGATTAAATAGCTAGTCTCCAATATCACTGTTTAAAAGGCAATCAACATTGTTTGCATTGTAATTTCATCAGTGTATTCCAAAGGCCAATCTAATCTGCTAGATATCAATCATATGAGGTAAAACACTTTATTGGCATATTCACCTTCCAATTAAACTGTTGTTAATTCCATCTTATGAAAGAAAACTAAATATCAGTTTAGTAGCTGGTTGGCTGAGAGTTGAATGATCAAAATCCTAAGAAATGTCTGCTATTTAAACCTATATGCCTTCATTTATTTGTTATAGATGTGCCTCAATTGATTTGTCCCAGCATATTAATGCAATCACAAAGAAAATTCTACTTCCTCAGAAGATCAAGAAGATTCGGACAGTCACCGAACATCTACAGGTGTACGGTGAAAAGCATACTGAATGGCCTGGTTTGATAACTTGAATAGTGCAGTGGTAGAGTTATTGCCTTACAGTGCCAGAACCCCAAGTTCGATCCTGACCATGGGTGCTTTCTGTACGAATGTTCTCCCTGTGACCACATGGGTTTTCTCTGGGTGCTCCGGTTTCCTCCCACATCCCAAAGACGTACAAGTTGTATGTCAATTGGCTTCAGTAAGATTGTAAATTGTCCCTAGTGTGTAAGATGGCATTAGTATATGGGGTGATCGCTGGTTGGCACGGACTCGGTGGGCCGAAGGGCCTGTTTCTGCACTGTAGCTCTAAAGTTTAAAATAATGCCCAAGAATGGAGGAGGCTGCAGCAAATGGTGACCATGGCCTGGTCCATCTTGAGTACGGACCTCCCACTATCAATGGGATTTAAAGGAAGTGCTGCAAGAAGGCAGCTAATATCATCAAAGACCCACATCACTCTGGCCACACATTCATCTTGCTGCTACCATAGTGAAGGTGGTACAGAACCCTGAGAACCATCACCTACAGGTTCAAGAACAGCTTTTTCACCATCAATCACCCTGCACAATCCTAACCACAATCGGTGAGTCCAAGCGCAGTCTCGGCGATCGCTTCACTGAACATCTCCGCTCAGTCCGCCTAAACCTACCTGATCTCCTGTTTGCTAAACATTTTAACTCCCCCTCCCATTCCCACACTTATCTCTCCGTCTTGGGCCTCTTTCAGTGTCACAGTGAGGTCCAGCACAAATTGGAGGAACAGCACCTCATATTTTGCACGGGCAGCTTACACCCCAGCCGTATGAATATTGACTTCTCTAACTTCAAGTAACCCTTGCTTTCCCTGTCTCTCCATCCCTCATCCTTCCCAGTTCTCTGACCAGTCTGACTGTCCCCGATTACATTTTATCTCTGATGGCTTTGTTGTTACCTTTTCCTAGCTAACAATTATCTATTCTATATTTACCTCGATCTCCACCCTCTTTGATGTCTCGTTCTCACATCCTACACTTCCTTATCTCCGTATCTCCTCCTCCTCCTCCCTTTTTAAAAAGGGAGGGAGAGAGAAAACGGGGAATTACAGACCAGTTAGTCTAACATCGGTAGTAGGGAAACTGCTAGAGTTAGTTATTAAAGATGGGATAGCAGCACATTTTGGAAAGTGGTGAAATCATTGGACAAAGTCAGCATGGATTTACGAAAGGTAAATCATGTCTGACGAATCTTATAGAATTTTTCGAGGATGTAACTAGTAGAGTGGATAAGGGAGAACCAGTGGATGTGTTATATTTGGACTTTCAGAAGGCTTTCGACAAGGTCCCACATAAGAGATTAGTATACAAACTTAAAGCACACGGTTTTGGGGGTTCAGTATTGATGTGGATAGAGAACTGGCTGGCAAACAGGAAGCAAAGAGTAGGAGTAAACGGGTCCTTTTCAGAATGGCAGGCAGTGACTAGTGTGGTACCGCAAGGCTCAGTGCTGGGACCCCAGCTATTTACAATATATATTAATGATTTGGACGAGGGAATTGAATGCAACATCTCCAAGTTTGCGGATGACACGAAGTTGGGGGGCAGTGTTAGCTGTGAGGAGGATGCTAGGAGGCTGCAAGGTGACTTGGATAGGCTGGGTGAGTGGGCAAATGCATGGCAGATGCAGTATAATGTGGATAAATGTGAGGTTATCCACTTTGGTGGCAAAAACAGGAAAGTAGACTATTATCTGAATGGTGGCCGATTAGGAAAAGGGGAGATGCAACGAGACCTGGGTGTCATGGTACACCAGTCATTGAAAGTAGGCATGCAGGTGGAGCAGGCAGTGAAGAAAGTGAATGGTATGTTAGCATTCATAGCAAAAGGATTTGAGTATAGGAGCAGGGAGGTTCTACTGCAGTTGTACAGGGTCTTGGTGAGACCACACCTGGAGTATTGCGAACAGTTTTGGTCTCCAAATCTGAGGAAAGACATTCTTGCCATAGAGGGAGTACAGAGAAGGTTCACCAAACTGATTCCTGGGATGTCAGGACTTTCATATGAAGAAAGACTGGATAGACTCGGCTTGTACTCGCTAGAATTTAGAAGATTGAGGGGGGATCTTATAGAAACTTACAAAATTCTTAAAGGGTTGGACATTGTTCCCGATGTTGGGGAAGTCCAGAACAAGGGGTCACAGTTTAAGGATAAGGGGGAAATCTTTTAGGACCGAGATTAGAAAAACATTTTTCACACAGAGAGTGGTGAATCTCTGGAATTCTCTGCCACAGAAGGTAGTTGAGGCCAGTTCATTGGCTATATTTAAGAGGGAGTTAGATGTGGCCCTTGTGGCTAAAGGGATCAGGGGGTATAGAGAGAAGGCAGGTACAGGATACTGAGTTGAATGATCAGCCATGATCATATTGAATGGCGGTGCAGGCTCGAAGGGCCGAATGGCCTACTCCTGCACCTATTTTCTATGTTTCCCTGGCTCTCAGTCTGAAGAAGGGTCGCGACCTAAAAAGTCACCCATTCCTTCTCTCCAGAGATGCTGCCTGTCCCGCTGAGTTACTCCAGCAGTTTGTGTCTATCTTCGGTATAAATCAGCATCTGCTGTTCCTTCCTACACAATCCTACCTCAGCACCAAATTCTATATATTTTGTACAGGATTGCATTATGTGGTAAATTATCCCACAATATTATTTTGATTAAAATGTTGGAATAGTAGCATTATGTCATAACTGGACTAATTCCAATTAGGCAAATGGGCCTTATTTTCCAAATATTTGTATTTTAAGTTTTTCTTGAAGAGGAAATTTAAAAAAAAAGAGGGCATTGTCTCGTTCAAAAAATTGAAAGTATGGTTGAGTCCAACAGGTTGTGACATTGGTAGCTGTACTGAAAGAAGGGTCTCGACCCGAAACGTCATCCATTCAGATGCTGTCTGACTCGCTAAGTTACTCCACCCTTTGTGTCTATCAAGGCAAATGGGCCATCAGTGCAGGATAGATCATGATTAGTCTATATTCAGTAGAATTTATAAGAATGTGAGAGGATCTCAAAGTCAAGAATCCTGGAAGATTCCAAATTCAACTCTGAAATCACCCCACCAGAATGGGCTTTAGATCAAATAAAAAAAAAAAAAATCTGTATTACCACTTCATGAGTTTAACGGTACATATTGCTTGTATTTCAATATATTGTTATTAGGTTTAACTGATCTTTTACCCCCAAAATCACCAAAGTTACTGATACGTTATGAGCTTTCTTAAACTATTTGTCCAATGCAACATTTTGGATTTTTTCTTTCCTTGCTGTAAATACATCACAGCAATCATCACAGCAAACGTAATTCTTTTAAGAAACACTAAAACATTTTCTCTGAAAAAATCGAGTTTAAATTCAAATTGAAGCAGCATTTTCCAGGAAAACAGCTACCAATGTCAGAACTTGTTGGACTCAACCATGCTTTCAGTTTTTGAACTAGACAATGTCCTCTTCAAACATTTTATTTCCTCTTCAAGAAAATCTTGAAATACAAATATTCAGAAAACATTCATGATCCGGTAAAATAAACTAGTAATTTGAACATTTGTTAATTGTCTTGTTAATTTGTCTTATAGAAACTTACAAAATTCTTAAGGGGTTGGACAGGCTAGATGCAGGAAGATTGTTCCCGATGTTGTGGAAGTCCAGAACAAGAGGTCACAGTTTAAGGATAAAAGGGAAATCTTTTAGGACTGAGATGAGAAAAACATTTTTCACACAGAGGGTGGTGAATCTCTGGAATTCTCTGCCACAGAATGTAGTTGAGGCCAGTTCATTGCCTATATTTAAGAGGGAGTTAATTGTGGCCCTTGTGGCTAAAGGGATCAGGGGTATGGAGAGAAAGCAGGTACAGGATACTGAGTTGGATGATCAGCCATGATCATATTGAATGGGCGGAATGGCCTACTCCTGCACCTATTTTCTATGTGTAGGCTCGAAGGGCCGAATGTCCTACTCCTGCACCTATTTGCTATGTTTCTATGTAATATGCTAAGAAATTAAATGTGGAGATGTATGTCTGCAGTCTCTTTTAAAGTTTGCTAAAGTGAAATCAGCTTCTCAAGTCTAAAAAATATTAAACAGTACGATCAACTAAAACTTATGTAGCAAAGGACAGTCTTGCAACCATAAGGAATGCCAATCATTGAGACCACCAGCTGTGTAAGACCATCAAAGTATTCAAAGCTCTTCAAACAGTGCTAATTAATATTCCATCTGCACATTGATTTTTAGGTAACTCATGTTGCACCAAAAGTTACCGTTCTACCTGAACATTTAGAGTGTCTCTGTTTATCATTTAGAGGTTACAGCATCTTCAAAATAGAGTACATTACAGCTGTTGCATTTTAACAACAATTCATAAGAAAATGAAATTATCTTTATACATGCATGTTGCATATGTAACTGAAGAAAATGCTAAATAAATTACAAAAGGCTACTTATTGCCTTCACAAATGTAAGTAAAAAATAATTAATATGTACAATTATTCAAAAATTGCAGAAAGCCTTACCAGAATGTCCTTCTTCCCAAAACTTATCACACAATAACATTGCTCAACTATTTTAGCTCAATTAAAACCATATTTCAGAAACAAATTTTATTCAGTAGTCACATCATATAAGAAGGTTCCTTATTTTCTAGATAAATTCACAAGTTGCTGGAAGTGACTGAATAGATTTCAATTGGGGCTTATATAACCGAAGAAACAGAATTGTACACCACAGAAACTGGCCTCTCCACCTCATTCTTGCTGAAAGTGATACCTATCGATGCTAATCTCATTTACCTGCATTAAGTTCATATCCCTCTACGCTTTTCCTATTGAAGTACCTATTCAAATGCATTTTAAATGTTCTTATTGTATCTGCTTCTACTACGTCCTCTAGCAGGTCATTCCAGATAACCACCAATCTTTGTGCATAAACCATACTTCTCAGATCTCCTTTAAATTTCTCCTCACTCACCTTAAACCCGTGCCCTCTAGTTGTAGACTCCCCTGTGCTGGAAAGAAATTATCCATGTCTCTCATAATTTTATAAACCTCTGAAGGTTGCTCCTCAGCCTCCTATATTCCACTGAGAATAAAACCAGTTTATCCAGTCTCTCCTTATAACTCCAGGCAACATCCGAGTGAATCTCTTCTGGACTATTATTACCGCACCCTTCCTATAGTGTAGTGATCAGAAATGTACATAATACTCCAACTGTCGCCTACCCAATGCTTTGTACAACTGCAACATGACGTGCCTACTCTTGTATTCAACGCCTTGCCCTAAGAAGGCAAGCATAACAAATGGCTTTTTCAATGCCCTGTGCAACTGTTCAGCGCACGCCAAGGTTCCCCAGCACATCAAACTGTTAAGGTTCCTGTTATTTACTCTGTTTGTCCTACCAAGACAAACTTAACTTCAATTAACAATACTGTTGACTTACTCAACTCGCATTCATTGTTCTATAAAACATTTGTGGTGTATGAGATTTAGCTGCTCTTTTCAGTTATCTCTAGCACTGCTGTGGACCATTTTCATTAGCTAGTATAGATTCTGGCGTAACGATACATTAGCAATATGTAATTTGTTCCTAAAATCAAAATTATAGGTTTTAAAAAACATTAACCACAGATTGTCTTAGTTCAGAGATATTAAGGCAGCATTGGGAGCTGCTATATATTGGAACCAAACACTTAGTCAAAAAAATTAGTCTTACCTTGTCGTCAATGTCACTCTCACTGTCACACTGAAAAAGAAAAAGAAACAAATTAGTTCCAAATCTAAAGGTAGATTTAAAACTGCCTAATGTATTGCTAATCATTTAGTCCATTTCTGATATAACAAAGAATTAAGAGATTGGTTTAAAGAAATTTGTCAGATTTTGATATGGCCAGAATAACAAAAAGCCAAATTGCAATTTCCAATTGCTATTCTTATCAATGTGACATAGATCAATGGACAGCTTCCTTGCTGTTTTCAAATGTAATTCCAAGTCCAGTGATAAGTTACTCATCTGTGGTGTTTGCTTGGTCTGATGAGCTCAGTTTAGATGTCTGCAGGTTCCAATTCCTGGAGTTTCACTATTAATAATAGGAGAAACCCAATCACTTGACAGCCTTTGTTTCCCATCTTTGTGTTAATTGTGCAAAATAAGATCAAATTTGGGAATCAGCTGATTTGTGTACCCGATATCACATCACGTGTGGTATTTACTCAGTTATCACAAAACAATTATTATATAATATTCTTATATTACCAATTTTGATTGACAAAGCACTGACACAATTTAACAGATTGAGGGAATACCTATAGGTAAACTACCTTTCATTTTATTTATTTTTTAAAGGTAGTCCAAACACCCATGACAGAAAAATGAGAAAAACTACCGGTAAGTATTTCCTCAGTTGCCAGCTGTTCTGTCACTGGGCAGGCTATGCAATCGGAAATTGCTTTTAAGAATTAAGCCAATAACACATTACACAAATAATACTCTAATTACATCATTATGTCTGACGTGCAGGAGGATTGGCATGTCACAAGAAAATTCCAGACAACATTGTCAAAACAAAATTTGATGTGAAAGAGTACGAGATTGTTAGATTGCAAAGGTTTTGACGAGTTCAATCTCTATTACACTTGCAAATTACAAGTCTGCACAACATTTACACATAAGTGAGCCTCAAAAACAATAGAACATCAGATTTCAGCCAATTATGATATACCATCTAAGGTTGATGTGTGAGAATGATCACAGTGTGCCAACTCTAGAGAAGCAATCTCGTATCAATAAACATTGGCTTTATCTTCCACCAGCCAAGGTTATATCACCCCTCTGAGGCTGCTGGCCACTAATAATAGATATGTAGCCATGTTGTGCAGATCCTACAAGCTGGGCTGCAAAATGCTCCAAACTTCTTGGCATAACTGTGCATGTACAGACAATATTTGATGCAAATTATGATTGGCACAGCTTCTATATCTGCAGTGTTGCTGTGAGTTTCAAAGAAAGCCAACATGGCTGGTTGCATGTCAGAAAATTAAATGCCAGATGGGTTAAATTGACAGAAATCTGCAGGGATGGAAGTTGTGCACATGCCAGCCATACTAAGTGACAATTGTTAATCAGACTAGCCATTTTTGAATTGCAGTCGTGGATTGTACAAGTAAAAACTACCAATTCAGATAGTGGAATCCCACAGTTCATCTAGCAGAGGTCACAATTTGAGCTCAATTTCTTGTGATGCCACGTACACTTTGAATGAAGGATTACCCCTCCAGTTGCATTAATATCTTTTATTGCCTCACAGGTGTTATGTTTGCCTGCATTCACCTAGATGGACGGGAAACACATATTCACCAAGGTGAAATCTAACCTGTAGCCACATTTTCTAAGTTTAATAAATGTCATTGAATTTAATTCCAGGTCAGTTGGAGGGACTCTCATTTAAACAATTATAAGCAAGAAATTGTCCTGAATAGTTCACATCGGCACTGATTCAAACCTCTGATATCAGTTGCTTTCATGTCCAATTTGATATTTACATTGTAAAATGTGCAACATTGAGATGAAGCATGATGTCTTTAGGTTTCCATTCAACCAGTAGAAGAGGAATATCTGCAACAAGTGACAATGCCCCCTTCCAAGATTAATTTATACAATTCCTCTAAAGGGCCTGTCCCACTTACACGATTTTTTCGGTGACTTGTCGGCACCCGTCATTGTCGCAGCAGGTCTCTGAAAATTTTCAACATGTTGAAAATCCAGCGGCGACCAGAAAAAGGTACGACTCTTTGGACAACTCACGACCATACAGGCGTTGCCCCGCGACATGTCGACACGTGACGCCTGTATGGTCGTGAGTAGTTGCCAAAAGAGTCGTACCTTTTTCTGGTCGCCGCTGGATTTTCAACATGTTGAAAATTTTCGGAGACCTGCTGCGACTATGACGGGTGCCGGCAAGTCGCCTAAAAAAATCGCATAAGTGGAACAGGCCCTTTAAGGAATACTTTAGGTTCACAAATATATATCCACCTTCTCAAGCATATGTCTTTCACCTACAATTAAGAATTATGTTTGAATACAACCAGAGTATTTGTTTTATCATTAGATTTTCAGACTCAGTAAGATAAATAACCTGTGCAAGATAAATAATTAATTTCATCAGTATGCCTGAAATTTGTATTTGGTGCTGTGGAGCTCAAGCATCTTAAAATAGCAAACTACCTCATTGACTACCGGTCAATGATATTTTAGCCTCTGTTTTGAATTGAAGATTGTTAAAATCCAGATCACTGGGAAGAAACCATATATTTTTATAATAATTTTTATACTAAATGTATAATCAGGCTATGATTCAGCAAAGCAGGTGGGTAATCTTAGTTTAGTTTAGTTTAGAGATACAGCATGGAATCAGCACTGAGTCCACATCGACCAATGATAACCCGTTCACACTAGTACTATCCTACACATTAGGGAGAATTTACAGAGGCCGAATAACCTACAAACCTGCACGTCTTCGGAATGTGGGAGGAAACCGGAGCACCCGGAGAAAATCGATGCGGTCACAGGGAGAATGTACAAACTCTGTACAGACTGCACCCATAGCCATGATCGAACCCGGTCTCTGGCATTATAACTCTACCCTGTGCCGCCCCACAAGTCAAATCTTGACGTATGCTGTATGAATTTCTCTGCCAAGGGCCCAAGTTGAAGAATGAATGAACTCAGTTTAAATTTAACTGCAGGTCTGAGACAGAAAGAATAAATGGTTCAGAGCAGTTCCCAATAAGTAGCTGTAAACTTGTATCATTTTCACACACTTTTGTTATTGGCATTCTGGTATTCTGCATTGTGCTCTAATGTAGAGGATTGACATAACACTTCAGATTATGCCATCTGAATACTCGGGGTTACTTATCCACTTTACTTTAATTAAAGATGGGGAATAATACGGGGTGATAAACCATACATCACCCCGACAAAGAGCACAGACGAGAGAAAGAGCAAAGATGCTGATCTTAATGATCTACGAAGCAACAGAAGTCGCATCACCAGCACATGAGGGTTGATCACGTGACAACCTCGACAGGCTGATGCATGTGAAATGGCACAAAGTTTGCCACAGTCTCAGCCATTTGAACTGTTGGGAGCACTGTGCGATGGCTCATGTTTTCCAACCAGCACATGTTGTGGCCATAACTACGAGCTGAGTGATGAGCAGATGTCAGTTTGAATTATCAGGCCCTCAAGGTTCTTGTCCCTGTTACCTGACTCTACACTTGATCTCCTGCATTCTGAACAACTAAGGTTTCAATGTCATCAATGCGGAAAAAACAGTCTTAGAAGAACAAAAATCATTTGAGAGTGTAACACAACCTTTGAATCACAAAGTACTTTACAGCCAATTGCCTTTCAAGTGTGGTTATTATTTTTATGTTGGAAATACAATAGAAAATGTCCATAAAGAAAATTTCTGTAAATCACGTCATAGATGGCCATTTATTTTAGTAATTTTCTGGACAAGATGAATATGGGCTCTTTATCTTCTTCAAATAATGCCCTTGGATCTTTTATTTAACTATGTCGATGGACATGGTTAGCTTTTAACCAGAAAGATTATGCAACTCTCGTCTCAGCTTTGAAGGGCCAAGATATGCTGTGAGATATGAATTGATAACTTTCTGGCCCAGAGGCAAGAACATAACTGCTGAGCCATAGCAAGAATGAATTCATTAGCTCATTTTCCTCTGTGGAATGAATTGCTACTTTTTAACAAATACAGGAGTATTTAATAAAAAGCAACTGCAGATGATGGGCTATATCAAAGACAGAAACAAAATGTTGGAGAAACTCAGCCAGTCAGGCAGCATCTCTGGAGAAAATGGATAGGTGACGTTTCGGATTGGGACTGAACATTGGGTGGTTGGTAAGATTTTAGACTAAATTATAAAGGATGAGATTATGCAGTACTTAGAAGTTTATGATAAAATAGGCCAGTCAGCATGCTTTTGTGAAGAATTTGCTTGACGAATCTGCTGGAGTTCTTTGAGAAAGAGGGGAGGCTGTAGACGTTGTTTATCACGATTTTCAGAAGGCCTTCGATATGGTGCCGCACGTCAGGTTGCTAGGGAAGATGACAGCCCATGGTATTGAAGGGAAGATACTAGCATGGATGGAGAGTTGGCTGGATGGCAGAAGGCAAAGAGTTTCAATAAAAGGCACCTTTTCAGGTTGGCTGCCAGTGACTAGTGCGGTTCCACAAGGGTTGGTGCTGGGTTTGCTTCTCTTCACTTTGTATATTAATGATTTGGATAAGGGGACTAAAGGCTTTGAGGCCAAGTTTGCAGATCATGCTAAGATAGGTGGAGGAGCAGGAAGTGTAGAGGAAGCACAGTCTCTGCAGAGGACTTGGACAGGTTAGGAGAGTGGGCAGAGAAGTGGCAGATGAAATTCAGTATAGCAAAGTGTGGAGTTATGCATTTTGATAATAAGAATAAAGGTGTAGATTATTTTCTAAATGGAGAGTGAATGCAGAAATCAGAGGCACAAAGGGACTTGGGAGTGCTGGTGCAGGACCCTCAAAAAGTTAAATTGCAAGTCGAATCGGTAGTAAGGAAGGGAAATTCAATGCTATCAAGAAGACTGGAATACAAAAACAGAGATGTAATGCTGAGGCTCTATAAGGCGCTGGTCAGGCTGCATTTGTAGTACTGTGAGGAAATGTGGGCCCATATCTGAGGAAGGATGTGCTGGTTCTGGAGAGGGTCCAGAGGAGGTTTACAAGAATGATTCCTGGAATGAGTGGGTTAGCATATGATGAGCGTTTGACAGCACTGGGCCTGTACTCGCTGGAGTTTAGAAGGTTGAGGGGACCATCATTGAAACTTACACAATAATGAAAGGCATAAATAGAGTGGATGTGAAAAGGATGTTTCCACTGGTGGGAGAGTCTAGGCCCAGAAGTCATATCCTCAGAATTAAAGGGCGCTCTTTTTAAAACGAAGTGAGGAGGAACTTCTTTAGTTCTTTAGTTTAGTAACTTCTAACTAGAGAGTAGTTCATCTGTGGAACTCGTTGCCACAGAGGGCTGTGGAGGCCAAGTCAGTGCATATTTTTAAGGCAGAGATAGACAAGTCCTTGATTAGAATGGGTGTCAAGGGTTATGGGGAGAAGGCAAAAAAATGTGATTAGGTGGCAGAGATCAGCTATGATTGAATGGCAGAGCAGACTCCGAATGGCCTAATTCTACTCCTATAACGTGAACTTATGAAAATTTACCTCCAGCAATTTGTGTCTGTCTCAGAGGAATATTTAAAATGGCTGAACAAATATTATGAATGATTACTCTTGATAGAACTCTGTTAAAATTAGCAGTCCTCTTGAGGGTTCGAAATGAATACAAAAATAAATATGAAACATGATGACATATAAATGCCCCCAACAAGTCTCGACTAATGTACAGAACCCATTTGATGCTCATTCTTAAAACATGAAAGCAACTGGACACAAAAACACAAACGCTCCTTAAAATACAAAAATAAACATATTAGAATAATTACACAAAATGGAAATTAGCTATATGGACAATTTTAAAGTTCAAAGTAAATCTCTCTTGCTTAAACAAAGTTGTCATTCCGTACAATAATGTAATAATTTAAAAGCTTGCCAGAGTCTTAACAATAAAATTGGCGTATCAGGATTGATCCTGTAACCTTATCAACTAACAGATTAGAAAGCTCTGCATTCCTGCCACATCTAGTAAAGAATGATGATGGACAATTAAATGGTGAGAGGAGGTGGCTTCAAAAGCATTTCCATGCTCAACGAAAATGCAGCGCAGCAATAATGTGTCGAAGACAAAGCAGAACAACTTGTTATCATGCTTAGCTATAAATGCCGTTATTGAAAATCCATCTTGGTTTCATTCTGTAATCTGTCACAGAACTCAATCTACAGCCACTTTAATTCTCTCCATGTGGTATCAAGAAACGGCTTTGGGGACTGGATGCAGTGAAGGGTATGAAACCAAAGAATCTCATGGCTATTGTACTGAAGACTTGTACTCCAGAATTAAATAGCTGTGCCTTTAGCAAAGCTTTACAGTATTCACTGGCATCCACATGGAAAGTCTTCCCATTATACACTGTCCATAAAAAGCAGAACAAATACAATCTGGGTAATTATGACATCAATCAATTCTCAATCAGCAACAAAGTGATGGAAGCTGTCATCAGCAGTACTATCGATAGCAATTACTCACCGATAACTGTGTCATCAATGCTTAGTTTGGGTCTTGCCAAGACCACTTAACTCCAGATCACATCACAGCGTGGGTCCAAACACAGATCAAAGAGCTAAATTTCGTAGAAGCAAGTTTTTGTTCTTGTCAAAAATACAGCATGCAAGTTACAGTGACAAGATGGGCTCGAGGGAAAACATTCCACTGGATGGAGTCATATCTGGCTCAAAGCGAACTGGTTATGACCATTAGTAGTCAATCATCCCAGTTTCAGAACACGGTTCCTCAGGTTACTGTCCTTGTCCACACAACCTTCAGATTGTTTGTCAATTATTTGTTTTGTCCATGAGATGTCAAATATGGAGATATTCTTCAATAACTGCAAGGATCAATTCAGATGCAAGTCTTCAGAAATGCAGATGTCCACACCAGAATACAGCAAGGCCTAATACAGGCTGATTACATGTCAAATGCCAATTCTGTCAACAAGCTCCAGACAATGAATTTCTCCAACAGGCATTCGTCATCATCACCAGGTCTAAATCCTGAAACTCTTTACCCAAGAACATTATGAGAAAAACAGCACTTTACCATCTTCTCAAGGGCAATTGGGGATAAGCAATACTGGTTGCCAGTGAAAATTGTAGCTCAAAAAATGAATGAAGATTATTAAAACATATTGAAATAAATATTCCAAGTCAAAGCAACAATGATACTGAAAGTCAAGGAGAAACAACAAAATGTCAAGCTTTTGTGATTGGCCTCAAGCATTAAAAAGGGTACAGAGTTGTTCAGCATCTTTAACATAGTGCACCTCAAACAGGCAGAAGGAAACTTTGTACACCTACAATTAGTGTCCAGGAACTCTAGCACAAACGTGACAACAGGATTAGCTGCAATGTATGATATGGCTAAATAATTCAATGGCGGCTATTGCTTAGACTTAAAATGAATAGTTATTTGCCTGAAGTAATATGGGGCTGTTAACCACCATGGAATCATCAATCATATATCATATAACTATTCTCTCTCTCTCTCTCTCTCTCTCTCTCTCTGCTCTCTCTCTCTGCCCTCCCCCCCCCCTTCCCTCTCTAGCCGTGCCTGTGCAGTTTGGGGCTTTGTGTGAGTGGATAGGGCGAGAGATGGGGTAAAAGGAGTGAATGAATTATATTAATATAATATCAAGGGGGTGGTTAGTGTGTGTGTGTGGGGGGGTTAGTATGTGTGTGTGTGGGGGGTGGTTAGTGTGTGTGTGTGTGTGTGTGACGCCGCAGACGGCCCCTCCCCCGCAACCGCGCGTTGAGGGGACGGGACCCAACGGGTCCCACTTGGTCTAGTAACATTCAGAAGTGGAGAATAATAAATTTGGCAGGTAGAATGAGAATGAGAAAAGTGGTAACTCTTTGCACCCATTTCTACCCTCTCCCTATTCTTCCTCTAGCTTCACAATTCACAACTCTTCAACCACCTAGTATCTGCCCTTCCTCTCTTCTGGCTTTCTTCCCCCCCCCCCCCTCCCTACAGTCTGAGGAAGGGTCCCAACCAGAAACATCACATATTCATCTTCTCCAGAGATGTTGCCTGACCCACTGAGTTACTTCAGCACTTTGTGTATGTTTTTTATAAACCAGCATCTGCAGTCGCGTGGTTCTAAAGAGATCACTCTTGATTGATTATTTAACTTCATCTAAAATTAGTATCAGCAAAAATTAAATACATCACCAATGATTAGCTTGTTGGAAGTAATCATATATGAATACATTAGTCAGGCTTATTTAATCAATTCTCACTTTGTCAGGTCAATGTTAGTATTATAAGTAAAGATGGAGGAAGCATCTCAACATGATGAGCAATTGATGCACTGTTGTAAAGGTCCCAAATCATTTTGATATTCGTATTGGCTTATACCGAGATATAGTGTAATGTACCGAGGCATAGCATGCCATACACAAAAACATCAGGTAGTGTAAAGGAGAAAAATAAATTGAGTACAGAATCTAGCTACAGAGAAAGCGCAGGTAAAAGAAGTGCAAGGGCGGCAATAAGTTAGATTTGAAGACACAAGGATCTGCAAATGTTGAAATCTTGCATAGAACAACATGCTGGGGTATCTCAGTGGGTTGGGCTGCATCTCTGAAGGACATTGATATGATCCTTCTTCGGAAGTTAGATAGGAAGATCCATAAGTTCATGCCTAGCATGCGAGTGGTCCGTTCAGTAGTCTGGTAACAGAGGGGGCTGTTGGAGACACAAGAAATTGCAGAAGCTGGAAATGTGGGCAAAACACAAAGTACTGGAGAAACTCAGCAGACCAGGCAGCATATGTGAAGGGTGTTCTTGAATCTGATGATGCATGATCAAGCTTTTGTATTTTCTCCCCAATGGACAGGGTTGAAAAGAGAATGACCGATGTGTGAGTGGTTCTTAATTCTGTTGGTTGCTTTCCAGAGGCAGCATGAACCATAGGTGGTCAATGTTGGGGTGGGGTGAGGAAAGAGAGAGCAGATGTCATGTCAAGCTGAATTTTCTCAGCCTTAGAGCCATCGGTGTGCTTCTCCAGGTGTCTGGACCAGGCCAAATTGTTGGTGATATACATCATCATCGATAGAGACTGAGCAGCTTCCTGAATTGATGACCAGCTTCTTGATTTTGTTGACATTGAGGGTGAAGTTGTTGTCTTGACACCATGCCATTGAGGACTCCATCTCTTTCCTGTATTCAGTCTCGACATTGAGATCCACCCCACTATAATGGTGTCATCTGCATACTTGCAAATGGAGTTATAGCATATTTTGGCCAGGCAGTTGTGTTTACTGTATATTGTAAACACAGTGAAGAACTGAGAATGCAACCTTCAGGAGCGTTGATGTTGAAAATTATTGTGGAGGATCTTTTATTGTCTATCCTTACTGAATGTGGTCTGTGTGTCAGGAAGTCATTTGCAGAGGGTGGTTGTAGAGACCTAGGACCAGGAGTTTGGACCTTTCCACCATCAACATGGCACAAATAGAATATTTCCCACACACATGGATGAGTGCAGTGCCAAAGGTTTTTAAAGAAGCTCAACTCAATCCAGGACCAAGCAGCAGCTTGATTGGGATCCAATCAATTGCACTAAATATTCATCGCCCTGCCACCAATGCACAATGGTCGCATAGCAACATCTACAAAATGCACAGCACTGATTTGTCCAGGCTCTCCAAACAGCATCTCCCAGGCCTGTAACATCCACAACCAAGGACAATGGCAGTATTTGGATGGGAACACCTTCACTTAAAGTTTCCTCTCCAACTCACACACCATCCTGACTTGGATATATAATCACCAGGTTCTCTGTCATCTTTGTATCTAAATCCTGAAACCATCTACATGGCAGCAATTGAAGGCAGTGACTCTTCACCATCCTCTCAAGGGTAACTGGAAACAGGCAATAAAGGCTGGCTTTGTCAGTGACATGCTGATCTCAAAAATGAATATAAAAACTTACCAGGAAATTATGGACATCCATTCCTTGAGCAAAGCTCGACACAGTATGAAAAGCACATAAAACCAAAGGATGCCATCGCCAGTTTGATGCTGATTTTAGTTGGCATTCACATTTTACACTTTCCAGCAAAAGTCACTTTATATATAACACAATCAGGAAACTTGGCTTTTTTCCCCATTCCTTAATAACTTAAAAGTTGCTCTGGCCATTTCAATCACCGCTAATATTGGGTGAAATTAGGGTCATCTATCCTGCCGACATTGACAAGAACAGTCTCAAGGGGAGGCACAAGAGAATAGAACTATTTACCCTCAACGCAGCAGCATTGGAGAGATACGTAATGAGATGAAACGTTTCTGCAACAACAGATTTTCTTCAGCAAATGTGTGCGCATCAGAAAATATGGGCTTATACAGGAGACCATTTGTATTAAAGCCAATTCCTTTTAATGGGATGTTATTGTCTATTTTTTTTTGTACCTTTTTTGTAAAGTGGACAATATTGTAATTGATGCATATTTGTTCAGTTCTTGGCTGTAACATCTATTAGTGACAGTAATTGGTATCTTATGAATGCTGCACAGACCCAAGAATTTAACTTAATGTGATAAATTTCTGCATAGCTTTCTGTAGCAAAGCCCATTCGTTCAACACATTAACCAACATTGGTACCTACAAAAAGAAAAACCTTTAAAGTTATTGGAGTTTGCTGCATTTTATTTTAACTGCAAAAGAAAGAGAAATAAAAATCACATGATAGGTTGAGGTTGGATGAGAAGGAAATCTTCCACTTAATTGGGATACTTATAAAATTTTAATTTACATCACCATACGTTTTAATAGAAAAGATGTTAGCGTTTTAGCACATTATTATAATAGAATATTTTAGTTAAGTCACAATAAATCATATCTGAAATCAGCAGCAACTTGTTACATTTTAACCAAGGCTCTGGCCACTTAATAAACATGTTCATTCTCTTGGCGTAGCTTCAACTTTCAAATTCTCTATGGAATATTATTAGATTATCACAAAAGTGAACTTACTAGTATAAATTACATTTATTTTCAATGTATTAGTAATAGTGCTACAGGACAAATGCAATCCTGGAGTAAGATCTGATTCTGCCTTTGAAATATCCGGGAAATTCCCCTTTAAAATTGCAACAGAAAAATTTAAATATCTGGGTATTCAAATTACTAGAAAATATAAAGCATTATTCAATGCTAATTTTATATCTTTATTAAATAAACTCAATACGTTGATTACATTTTGGAAAACACTTCCTTTATCATTAATAGGTAGAATAAACGCTATAAAAATGATCTTTCTACCACAATTATTATACCTATTTCAGTCTATACCATTATATATACCAAAATATATATTTTTTAAATTAGACTCTAATATTACTAATTTTATTTGGGATTATAGATCACACAGAATAAAAAAAAAACACTTATGTAAACCAAAAGTTGTCGGGGGACTTTCACTCCCGAATTTTTTGTATTACTATTGGGCAGTGCATATTAAGAATATAATTTAATGGTTGGACAGTTCTACCCAACAGACAGAATGGATAAGAATGGAGAAAGAGGATTGTTTTCCTTGTAATATAGGAACGATCCTCTTCTCCCCGAAAAAACTGAACAACACAATATATAAGAAGAACCCAATTATACACGATACAATAAGAATTTGGAAACAAATAAAATTATCTTTAAAATTAAGAAATTTATCATTGTTAATGCCAATAGCGAATAATCCTTTATTTAAACCATCTCTTATTGATAAAACATATAACCAATGGGAAAGAATGGGAATTAAAAAGATCGGTGATATGTATGAAATGGGAAATCTATTATCATTCCAACAATTACAATTAAAATTTAAACTGTAAAATAACCAATATTTTAAATATCTTCAGATTTGCGATTTCATGAAGAAATACATACAAGGATATCAAAAAACAACTTTTGATTTACTGGAAGAAGCAATGAATATTAAGGCTGATTCACAAAAATTAATATCATATTTATATAATAGTATTTTAAATATCGACCTACCATCGACAGGTATTTAGAGAAGAGTGGGAACGGGAATTAATGATAAAAATTACTAAGGTTTCATGGGAAAAGTATTTGATATATATACACAAATGTTCGATTAATGCAAGATAATTTAATTCAATTTAAAATTTTACATAGATTATATTATTCAAAAACTAGATTGAATAAATTTTATCCAAATATATCTCCCATTTGTGATAAATGTCTATCCCAAAACGCAACTATAAACACACTCTTTCCTTTCCTGTATAAAACTTTATAAATTTTGGAGTGATATTTTTGAAATATTTACAAAATTATTCAAGATAAGAATGGAACCTAATACTGAAATGATTATATTTGGAGTAATGGAAGATGGGAATAAATTGAACTCATCTCAAAATTTATATTTAAATTATGCTTTAATAATAGCAAAAAAACTAATACTTAAATTTTGGAAAAATACACCAATACCAACGCTTAAAATGTGGATTTCAAGCATGTTGGACACCGCACATCTTGAGGAAATGCGATTCCTCCTAATAGATAAATCAGACCAATTCTTAACGAGTAGGTCGCCATTTGTCGCCTTTTTGGAATCATATGGTGCAACACAATTGTAGAAGCTAACTGTTCCAGGACTGGGTGAGGGATGGTCAAGATTATAAATAATGATCTCCTTTACTTTTCTTTTTTTTATTTTCTACTCTCTTTTTTCTACTTTCTTTTCTTCAATTTTCTTCTTTCACTCTTTTTTTCTCTTTTTCACACACTATATATCTCACGATTTTCTATCCTTTAATATCTACTTTCTTTTTCTTATTCTTCTTTATCATAATAAAAAAAATAAGAAGCTGTACATAAAATGTATTATGTCAATATATATTAGGCACTTTGGTGCCATATGATTGTACTTACTTCTAATAAAATAAAAAGATATATTTTTTAAAATTTTTAAAAAATATCCGGGAAACTGAACAACAGATTGTGTTGGTACTGTGATATGAAGTCATCACACAGCGGATCTTTTCCCCATCCCTTATGGCCAGACTACTCAATGTGGTGAGATCTGTATTAGGGTAAATATTGTTGACCTCCAAACCCCATTGAAGAAATCAATTCCCCTCTCCCTCCAAACATAAAATATACTGAATGAATCTTAAATGCAAGAAACACATCTTTGTTTGGGTGATAAGATCACAACTCTCTGAAGTTCTAAATGATTAGAGATTCTGTTAGTCTACAAGTAGCAATATTAATTATTTTTTTAAACTTCCATTATTTTTGCTATTCATGAATACATTGGTGCCATTACCACTTTCATTCAAATTGTATGAATTATTTCTCAAGGAGGAGGAAATCATAAAAACTAAATATCCATAAAAAGAATAGCATGAGTAAGCCTATCCAATATCACGTCAGTTGTACTTCTACGATAACTGGGCTATTTTCTTTTTTTTTTAATCATTTGAGAATCCTTTTTGGCTTGACAAAGGAAACAGAAACATGTGGGGTTAGCTTTAGATTACAGTCAAACTAGAGAACAAAGAGACATCTGTGGTGAAAAACATTTTACCAAATAAAAAGGTTGGAAAACTGGAATTTAATAGGAAAATTCTGAAGAAACATTGTTTACCATCTTTTTATTCTTTTCCATTGAAAGGCAAAGACCTCGGTTCAAGGAAATAAAAAGGAAGATTGAAGCTGCAGTTCTGTGTTGCAACAGTCCCAATATACAATTAAGTAATACGAGAGACTTCAAACTGACCCCAAGAGTTCACAGAAGTCTCTTGAGAATCTTTCTCAATGTATTCAAAATGAGTGAACAAAACTGGTACTGTCAAAACTGGTGTAAGTCAGACAACTAATTTCTGCTCCAGCACTGTCAAAGGAATGTTAACACTGAAGAAAGAGACCGGCCTTCACCTCCCACACAGCCCTTGTCAGTTGGACAAAGGCTCATGTCAAAATAAGAAGTTGAAGAAATCTAAAGAATGGCAACTGTTGACAGCTATGGGGCTTGTTGAAAGATAAAGAGCTCTGTTACCTGGGTTTTCCTCCCACTGTTAACACCTGCTCCTACACAAAACTGTAAACAGGGCTATTATGCTTATTGCAACATTAGCCACAGAGACTAGTAGGGGATTATTCACCTCGTTGTGCCAATTGCCTTTTAATTCTTTAAGAAGTGTCAGCAAAATCGACTAATTACGTGATGTGGCAACAGTTTCCTCCCCAAATAAGTTCAGCAACTCCAGGAAAGAACTCCAGGAAAGGACACAAGTGTATTTGTGACCAGATCAGATGGTGAAATCTCACTAATGGAATTGATTTGGGGGGGTTGGGGGAGAGATTATTTATTAATCATTTTGACACAGGAACAAGTTAATAGACTGCAGCAAGGGGAGTTCTATGCATCACACATACTGACAGAATGAAACTGATAAAGAGACTTGAACACACAAAGGACAAAAATGCCAAAATGTTAGGCTACTGCAAAGTGCAATGAGAGCTACTGATTTATAGCTGAGATTTCAGCAGTGTCCTTTACAGAGTCCCACAAGTCCAACACTGATCGGTTACCACATATGCCTACATCTATCATGAGGAGGGACCATGTAAAATTATGTTTCCTCTCCTGCCCTTTCCAGGCACAAAGCCATTTGCCAAGAATGGAAGGAAATAGAATGTTGACTTGAACTTGCCCCAGGCTAAAATAGAGGGTTGTCTCAGCTTCACTGGGTCTTAGACAGTTTGATGAAACATGCAGAGGCTTCCCTAAGGGCTGGCCAGCAGACAAGCAATGCTGAGATAGGAATGCAAGAAACAGATTGAGCCTCAGGGCAGCACTCTGTTTTCTACTCTCTTAGGGTTTACTAGCACTAGGAAAATAGAGCACTACAGACATAGATGGTGAATTTCTTTGTGCTTTATATGTATCTTCAAGCAGCAAGAAGAGTGTATTAGTTATGGCAACCAAATATAGCCAAAGGCATTAAAACTAATTTTAAGAAGGCAATGATGCATTCCACAGTCCCCCAGCACATCAGTCAGAAGGGACCCCCTGTTGTGGAATGACAGTTAAGGGACATTTTGTTAAGTGACCATAAAAAGCTGTCATCTGTAGACATATAAAAGAATATTTGTACCAGGAGGGCAGTTTATATGAAGCTTGGACTCGGCTTTAGTCTTGTATCACATCAAGATCTTTGTTTTTATGGCTCTCATGAATATATAAAGAAGACATAAGACAACTAATTGTCTTCAGCACAACATGAAAGAAACTCCTGCGAGACTACAGAGCAGATCTATCAGAATCGCAAAGAAGTGGAGAATAAAACAACCTATTTGATTCCAAGATAAAAGCTTTGGGACTACACTCACAGCTTATAGCCTAAATCCAAATAAATAATGTAGGCAACATCATGGAGAGGGAGACAGAGAAACAGAATACGTAACTTAGGCCTAACCATTGCTGAGACCCAATGCTTTATAAAAGAGGAATTCATCAAGGGAGCACACAGCTATGTAAATCTGAGCAGATGATCATGGAAACTGACTCAGAGCTCTACCTATGCAACACTTAAGGATACCAGCTTCTGTATGGTCTGCCAGCCCAGATGGGGCTACCATCAGCAGACATCCTGTTGGGCTTTAGTTCTCCATGAATGGGTCCCATTCTTCATTCTCAGATTTTTAATGCCGACCACATGTGGACAACCTAACAAAGTTCACATTATGGAACCACAGTCAAAATTTGTTTGCAATTCTCCTCCTGACTGATCATGTAAAACAAACAGTTAACCCAGGTCACCAATGTTGTTATCTTGCTAAGATGATCTAAGTCATTTTCCTCTGTGTGAGACTGCCCTCTTCTACAGAATGTGGTTGTCCACCAGGATCACAGAAAATGTTGCTTAACCTAAAGAGACCATTAGAAATACAACTGCAATAATTCATCAGGATCTTTTCAGATTTGTTGTACTTTTTATTTCCTGCACGTGGCAAGGAGGGAGGGAAAAGTAGTAGATTTTTATCTTCAGAGAATTTATTTTAAAATTTATACAACTTCTAGTCAAAACAATTAACCATCACATGGTTTATTTAGTTTTATTTTTACATAGACACCAGCTATTTTCTCTTAGTTAAGATCTAAAAGAGAACAAAAAACCATTATATTTATATTGTTAATTTTGAAATTCAATTTATCCGACGTTTTCCCCATAATCTTCATCTTTCAAAAGGCCGCAGCTCTGATGCAAACATAGTTTCATGGATGAATCTCGTTTTTTTGCCTACCACCACAACAGGTTAACGGAGGATGTGATCTCACTGGCTCTCCACTCTGCACGACCACTTGGACAATAAAAACACATATGTCAGGCTGTTGTTTATAGACTGCAGCTCAGTATTCAATACTATCATCCCCTCCAAGCTGGTTATCAAGCTCGTGGAACTGAGTATCTGGGCATCCCTCTGGAACCGGATTCTCGGATTCCTCATCAACTGACAACAGTCTGTTCGAATTGGCAGCAACACTTCTTCCCTGATAACCATCAGTAGGGGAGTTCCTCAAAGCTGTGTGCTCAGCGCCCGGCTCTATACTCACGACTGTGTAGCCGGATACGTTACGAATTCCATCTTCAATTTCGCCAACAACACCACCATTGTTGGACGAATTACAGTTGAAGATGAGTCAGTGTATAGAAGTGAGATCGATCAACTGACCAAACGGTGTCAGCACAACAACCTGGCTCTCAATGTCAGCAAGACCAAGGAACTGATTGTGGACTTTGGAAGAGGATGATGCGCGTCTATATCTATAGCCTGTCTATATCGATGGGACGATTTTGGAGAGAGTCATATCCTTCATATTCCTGGGCATGCATATCTCTGATCTTTCCTGGACCCAACACTGATGCAATTATACAGTAAGCCTCTAATTCTTGCTGCTTGAAGATACATATAAAGCACAAAGAAATTGACCATCTATGTCTGTAATGCCTCTAATTCCTGAGAAGATTGCAGAGGTTTGGTATATCAGAGAAGATTCTCTTGAACCTCTGCAGGTGTACAGTAGAGAGCATATTAATTGGTTGCATCACGGCCTGGTTCAGCAACTTGAACACGCAGGAGTGAAGACTGCAAAAAGAGGTGAACACTACCCAGTCCGTCACAGATATTGACCTTCCCACCTTCAAAGGAATGTACAGGAGTTTATGCCACTATCAGAGTCCCATACCACCCTGGCCACACACTCATTCCATTCCTGACGTTGGGAAGAAGATATAGGAGCCTGAAAACTGCAATGCCCAGGTTCAAGAACAGCATCTTTACAACAGTCATCAGGCTATTAAACACTATGATCTTCAAATAAACTGAATTACATAGACTTGGGGACATTGGCTTTGTATTTTTATATTTTGTAACAAAGACTTGACCCGCAAATGACGTTAAAAGCTTTCAAAATCAATGTATAAAACTACAAGAACATGAAGCAATTAATGTTTTTCTTTCCCCACAACTTTGGAGTGCAGGAGGCTGAGGGGTGATCTTATAGATGTGTACACGATCATAAAGGAAATAGATAGGATGAATGCAGAGTATTTTTGCCTGGGTAGGGTTATCAAGCCCTAGAGGGCATAGGAATATGGGGAAAGCGTTAACAGCAACCCGAGTGGCACTTTTTCCACACAGAGGATGGTGGGCATATGGAACGAGCAGCCAGAGGAAGCTTTGGGGGCAGAAACAATAACAACATTTTATAGACATTTGGACAGGAACATGGTTAGGAAAGGTTAGAGGGATATGGGGCAAATTGGACGAGCGTAGATGGGCATCACTATGGGCACGGATGAATTAGGCTGAAGGGTCTGTTTCTGTGCTGCACTACTCTATAACCCTTGGAAAATCGCTCCAATGACCGAACAAAAGAAATACACTGGAAATGATTTACACAGCACATATGCATTTTCATTACAGCTTGCAAAATATAACTCAGTCACACAAGTGAATAATATTTCGGCAAAGCTTGTACAAATAGTATAAGCTCATTAATAAAATTTATTCCTCAATTTAGGCTGGCCAAGATGCAAATATACCAAGATGATGTGATAACGAATTGCTTCCAATCACTGTACTCAATTCTGAGGAATGTGAAGACTGCTCATTGTTAATTAAACCTATACCCAATATAAAATGCCATCCTATTTTAAAATTTACATTAAAAATGAAGCCCTGACAAGACGGCAGCTTATTTTGTCCCTCTTCATTATAACTGTCAAGTTCTTTTATTTTACACTCACTCAATATCACACATTGTGTCATTCATTTCCTTTTCATTAAGCAGACCTTGGACTAGTTGTGTGCAGCCTAGATATGGTGCCTATTATTCTGGAGTTTGCATTGAAATTCCACACAGCACTTGCAATTATGGCCATCTCATCTTAAATGAATTATATTTCTGAAAATAAATCTTCTGAACTACAGACTTGGCTATCTGGCATCAGTCAGGCACATACATTACTGGTTTTTAAATGTTTAACTGCACTTGATTAATATAGGTAATCAAATTATATTGCTTTCGATTCCACTTTCGAATTCATGACTATGATGTCTTCAATGACAAAAGATGGAAGCATTATACGGAAACTCACTTCTTGCCACACTAGGCAGTTACTGCAGCAGTAAAACCACTATGCTCCCATATACCAATCGTATTTAATTTTTTTTTTCTTAACCCTTACCTTTCTGTAATGCAGTAAAATAAAATGGAAATGTATCCGGCAGGTCAGATAACAGTTCATTGGATTCTCAGTAGAAAAAAAAAATCTCTACTACCATTTAAACTTCAAAACATGTTTTACTAATTAGCTGGGTTTTTTATTTTAATATGATCCACCTTGACGGCAAGAAGATTCTTACTTGGGGGGAAATGAAGACACAACACAATCAATCAATGAGCCGGAAGTAGGAAGTGGATGAAGAATGAGTGGGAAGTAACAAATTATTAAATGGGAAATTAGGAGTTCGAAAAATGTGACTGATGAATTGTGAGGAGTGAATGAGGAATGGGTGAGTGGGAAAATAAGTAAAAATGAAACCATTAAGGAACTCAGCTGATCAAGTAGCATCAGTGGAGGTAAAGGAGTAGTTGACATTTCGGGCCGAGACCCTGCAACACGGGAAGCTAAATTTGGAGGGAATATATAGGAGAGAGGAGCAAACAAGTGTGTAAATGGAAAGTGAGGAACAGGGCCGCATTGCTGTCTTCCAATGAGTTCATGGACACTGCAGGGATCACTATTTTTAGCTCATCCTGGTTCAATATCTTTTGTAATAGTATTAGCACCAAATAACGTTTGATCCAATTGACCATTCCGCTCAATATTACAGGGGAAATCAGCATAATTTCACAAATTTTCACTGGAGGATATGCTTTGGTTGGCTGGGTTACTCAGTTGGTTGGGCTGCTAGTCGGCTCCTTTAAATAAACACTGGTCGACATCTCAAGAATTTGTAATTCTCACTGGGTTGCACGGGTGAACTACTTAGCTGAAATGAGTTGGCTGAAAATAGTTAGAAACCACTGCTCTGGAGTAACCAATTTAAGCATATGTCCCAAAGGCATGGCTAAAACATTTAGAAATTCAGTTGCATAATGCTTTGGACGACTTAAACAATTAGAGACAGATAATTGCTGGAAATATTTGATCCTCCCAATACTATGCTAGATTGGGATCCCTGTCAAACAGGCCCCTAACCTTTAATTGTTCCGCCTCCCACCAATGTTGCATAGACTCTCAGAGTCAATACCAGCACCAGACCACCGATTCATGGAATCCCCCAACGGATGCCATTATCCCATGTGGTTCTCAAAATTGACCTCCGCATATCCTCAAGTCCAATGTTGTGCCACCCATTCAATAGTCCCGGCTGATCATTGGCTTCCCTCCGCAACACAACACACCCACAAAGGCACTATAATTCTTCTGTCCTATAAATAAGGTACATCCGATTGCGCTCAGACACCACGACACTGCATATAGTATAAGTTCTCTTCTCCTCAACTCAACAGGACCACTAATTAGGCATATGGTGGCCAGCCTTTCTGCCAATCAGACAGTACATTTTTGGTTGGAAAGGCAGATGTCGGATGCTCCTGATTGTAGAGGATTTGATGTGCCACCATAGGATAATTATCAACAAAAATGAAGAATTCACATCTTCAGATTACGAGCCTACCAGCCCATTTATATTAGGCCGACCAAGAGACCTTGATCTTTAGCTAGTTAAAGGCTTACTCCAGATGAGCACAAAGGAGGAACACACTTAAAAGTTGAAATTTAGTCCATAAACAGTGGGATTTGATTTAAATGGAAGTATAATCAAACAATTACATTATGCATTATGCCTGGTATAGTTGCTGCATAAGCACCATGAATCCACAATGAAATTGCTTGCATCTTTCCTATCCATCAGAAATAAATGTTCAGGCCAAGCCAATGCTAGTACGGTCATTGGGAAACAAAACTCCTCTTTCTTTAGGGTCTGCACCCAAGATGAGGTGTTCCATACCAGGACATCCAAGATGTCCTCATGCTTTATGGAATGAGGGTTCCCCTCTCCCATCATAGATGAGGCCCTCACATGTGTCTCCTCGGTACACCGTAGCTCTGCCCTTGCTCCCCCTCATCCTTACCTTTCACCCCATCAGCCATCTCATACAACACATAATCCTCCGACATTTTCGCCACCTCCAAAGGGATCCCACCACAAGTCACATCTACCCATCTCCACCCCTTTCCGCCTTCCGCAGAGACAGTTCTCCCCACAACACCCTGACTAACTCATCCCTTCCCACTCAAACCACCCCCTCCCCAGGTACCTTCCCCTGTAACCGCAGAAGATGCAACACCTATCCCTATACTTCCCCCCTCGACTCTGTCCTGGGACCCCGACAGTCCTTCAAAGGTCAGGCAGAGGTTCACTTGCACCTCCTCCAACCTCATCTTCTGTATCCGTTGTTCAAGATGTGGACTCTTGTACATCGGCGAGACCAAACGTAGACTCGGCAATCGTTCTGCTGAACACCTTCGCTCTGAGCGCCTGGACTTATCTGATCTCCTGGTTGCCAAACACTTTAATTCCCCTTCCCAATTCCACATTGACCTTTCTGTTCAAGGCCTTCTCCATTGAATGCAACATCTCCAAGTTTGCGGATGACACGAAGCTGGGGGGCAGTGTTAGTTGTGAGGAGGGTGCTAGGAGGCTGCAAGGTGACTTGGATAGGTTGGGTGAGTGGGCAAATGCGTGGATAATGTGGATAAATGTGAGGTTATCCACTTTGGTGGCAAAAACAGGAAAGTAGACTATTACCTGAATGGTGGCCGATTAGGAAAGGGGGAGATGCAACGAGACATGGGTGTCATGGTACACCAGTCATTGAAAGTAGGCATGCAGGTGCTGCAGGCAGTGAAGAAAGCGAATGGTGTGTTAGCATTCATAGCAAAAGGATTTGAGTATAGGAGCAGGGAGGTTCTACTGCAGTTGTAGAGGTTCTTGGTGAGACCACACCTGGAGTATTGCGTAGAGTTTTGGTCTCCTAATCTGAGGAAGGACATTCTTGCCATAGAGGGAGTACAGAGAAGGTTCACCAGACTGATTCCTGGGATGTCAGGACTTTCATATGAAGAAAGATTGGATAGACTCGGCTTGTACTCGCTAGAATTTAGAAGATTGAGGGGGGATCTTATAGAAACTTACAAAATTCTTAAGGGGTTGGACAGGCTAGATGCAGGAAGATTGTTCCCGATGTTGGGGAAGTCCAGAACAAGGGGTCACAGTTTAAGGATAAAGGGGAAATCTTTTAGGACTGAGATGAGAAAAACATTCTTTACACAGAGAGTGGTGAATCTCTGGAATTCTCTGCCACAGAATGTAGTTGAGGCCAGTTCATTGGCTATATTTAAGAGGGAGTTAGATGTGGCCCTTGTGGCTAAAGGGATCAGGGGGTATGGAGAGAAAGGAGGTACAGGATACTGAGTTGGATGATCAGCCATCATATTGATCATATTGAATGGCGATGCAGGCTCGAAGGGCCGAATGGCCTACTTCTGCACCTATTTTCTATGTTTCTATGTCAGAGTGAGGCTAATCACAAATTAGAGGAACAACATCTCATATTTTGCTTGGGCAGCTTACAACCCAGTGATACGAATATTGATTTCTCTAACTTCAAGTAACCCCTGCACTGCCTCTCTCTGCATCCCTCCCTACCCAAGTCGCACCAGGTTCCCATTCTCACCTATCAAACAGCTAACAGCGGCCTGTTTCCTTTATCATCGTTACTTTCTTGCATATCTTTCATTCATTTGTTCCGTATCTTTCTACATCACTGCTTATATCTCTCCATTCCCTTTACCCTGACTAATCTGAAGAAGGGACTCGACCCGAAACGTCACCCATTCCTCCTCTACAGAGATGCTGCCTGTTACTCCAGCATTTTGTGACTATCTTCGGTATAAACCAGCATCTGCAGTTCCTTCCTACACTTATTAGTTTCTGTTGCTTTCACCAGATCCTTCTCAGGTGGTGAATTAATAAAGCATCAAAGTCAACAGTAATATTATACAGGTCTAAGTACAAATGTTGTACAGCTTATACACTTTAGTTGAACTGTTCTGAAGTAATTCTTTAGAACAATTTTAACAATACTTTAGGTCCATCGTATACTAGCTTGAGTCTGTGAACAGCAGACATTAATTGCGTTCATCCACAGACAGATATTGTAGAAGTGAGTCCTTAGAGAACCTACTAATAATCTCTTATAGTTGAGTTTCCTTTGTTCTTTAGAACTGTACAGTAATTTTGTAGATCTTTTTTCTCATATGGACACCTGCCTGCCAGGCCTTTTCTTGTGAAAAGTGTACAGAAAATACGCCAAAATATGATGTGACAGTAAAATCCATTTATATCTTACAAAGACATGCGCAGTTCAGGTATATCAAACTTGAGCTTTAAATAAAGAACTGAAAGTAGCATTTTTTTCACGAAATATATTTTCTGCTGCAATGGAAGTCACTTTGTATCCCTCCCTTCAGCTGTCTTGCCAACCACACCCCACTTCTTCAATTCCCCTGTCCTGCCCACGCCGATGGTTCTATGGAGGAAGTTGCGGGAACTTTGTGGTTCTTGAATATCAGTTTTCGAAAATAAGTCATGCTGTTTAAGTGATAAAAATGTCAGCGATATTAGACTTTTAAAGTGAGGCCTTTATGTAACAAGGCAATTTGCGCATACAATATCAACAGGGTTGGGTGCAGACCAATAAGTGCATGGGGTTTGGTATAGCACAATGTAACTCAACAGCAAAAAAAGAAAGCAACAGCAGATAAGGCAGCATTTTGGGGGGGAAAGGGACTAGGAATGGATCGGTGACATTTTGGATCAGGGCCCTTTACACTGATTGTGGTGGGGGGCAGAAAGCTGGAAAAGAGAGGTGGGTGTGGGACAAAGCCTGACAAGTGATAGGTGGATACAAGTGGGGGGTGGTGATTGGCAGATGGGTACAGCAAGTGGCAAAGGCAAGAGATGAAAAGGAGACAAAAGGGTGTTGGATAAAGAGAAAAAGAATGAAACGTAAAGCCAGAGGGAGGGATAGAGGTGGAAGGGGATAGGGAAGGTGGGGAGAAGAGGGGCAGGATGGTTAGAAAAATGGGTGTACATAGGGATAGGGGAGGTGCACCGGAAAGATGCTATGAGGTAGCAGGGTTATTACTTAAAATTGGAGAATTCAATGCTCATACCTCTATCTCCAACTACTGATTTTAAAGTCATTGTTACCTCAATCTGCACTCAATCATAGAACACTCCCCTGTTGTTTCTGCACTTGTTTTCCCATTCTTCCAGATATGATGAAGTGTTAAAACATGAAATGTCAACAGTTTCTCTCCTTGTGCACGCTGCCTAACCTAGCTCAGTGCTTTCACCATTTTATGCTTTGGAGAAACAAGGGTTAGTTTCTTTGGAACAGAAGAGACCAAGGGGAGATGTAATTGAGGACTGTAAAATCACGATGTGCTTGGACAGAGTGAATAGAAAGGCCTTAGAAGAATAGTCAAAAACCAAGGCGCATTTCATTAGAGAATTAGAAGGAAGATGAGGGAACTATTAATCGGCAGGAGGATGTTTGGAGTCTGGAGCTCTGTGTCTGAAAGGATGGTAACAGCAGAAATCCACTTGTTGCACCATTAATTGCAAGAAAATTAAAACAGTTTGAGGGACATGGAATTAACTTGTGCTCTTCACACACCAACATAAACATCGTGGCTTGCAACAAGGTTCAGAGTTGGCAATCTGCACTGTATTACGCAATTTCAAACCAAGGAAAGATGCTCTTTTTCAATCCATCATTCTTTTTACTTTTCGTTTGGATCAACTTGCAAAGTTTCTTCATATGCAGTTTAATACTTGCCTGTCACTATATTCAATTACTTTTATAACATATGTGCTATGGGCTTGGGAAAAATTGGAGAGGTCATACCGCCCACCCTCATATGCTCGGTGAAAGTTTGCTGGACTTATTCTTGCCTCAGAGCAGTTGCTTTTACAACTGTGTAATTTGTTCAGCTACTTCAAAGGTTAAGAATTCACAAAAGTGGGGAGGGGCCAGATTTGTTATCTTTCAGCAGGAAGCTGCTATCGGAAAGGTTAGAGTTGGGTTAAAGTAAATATGTTAAATTTAGCTGGTGTACGAGGAACATGGTTGAACTAAATAATTCAGTGGCTCTGTTTGTTTACCTTCAAATCTTGCTCATTTCCTCTTGGTTGGTCAAGAGAGGGAGGGGGGGGGTGGAGAAGATCGGGGTTTCCTGTTTTATATGAATAAAGTTCAAAGTGAATTGAAATTATCAGATAGTAGAAAGATTCCAGGATTGTAATCTCTGCTTTTTGAAACCATACCAGATTTAATTCTGTCATTTAGTTTAGTTTAGAGATACAGTGCGGAAACAGGCCCTTCGGCCCACCGAGTCCGCACCGACCAGCAATCCCCGCACATTAAAATCACCCTCTCCACACTAGGGACAATTTACATTTATACCAAGCCAATTAACCTACATACCTGTATGTCTTTGTTTGTCTCTTTACCTAAGCTATACCTCACTTTTCATTCTACGAAACAGAATATGGGTGGGAAGCCACAGAAAGCATAAGTATTCAACCTCAGCTCTCCCACACAAAAGGCATAACGTTTAGTGCCACAGAATACCAAGAAATTCATCTAACAACTTGTAAAGATAGTTAAAATACCATTCATTGGTGCAGCTATATTTTTCTTTAATCTGAGTATTACAGAATTACAGGAAAATGAGAAGCAGGAGTAGGCCAGCTGGCCCTTCAAGCCTGCTTTGCCATTCAACAAGATTACGACTGATCAAACTTGTCCTCCATAACACACTTCTGCACTCCCCCCCCCCCGTACATTGGTTACTCCCACTCCTCGACTCCCTCAAGCCAATCGTTGGTTTGCATATATTAGTCATAGAATGGCATCCCTTTGAACTCCATCTTCAAGTTCGCCGACAACACGACAGTTGTTGGATGAATTACAGACGGCGATGAGTCGGAGTATAGGAAGGAAATCGATCGTCTGATCAAATGGTTTCAGAACAACAACCTTGGTTTCAATCTCATTAAGGCCAAGGAACTGATTGTGGACATAGGAAGAGGAAAAACAAGGATCCATAAACCTATTATCATTGATGGGACGGTGGTGGAGAGAGTCACAGGATTCAAATTCCTGTGTGTGTGCGCATATCTCTAAAGATCCGTCCTGAACCCAGCAAATTGATGCAATCATAAAGTAAGCTCATCAACGCCTCTACTTCCTCAGCAGATTGAGGAGATTTGGTATGTCAACGAATACCTCTTTGAATTACTACAATTATACAGTAGAGAGCATATTAACTGGTTGCAGCATGGCCTGGTTCGTCTACTCAAAAGCCCAGGAACAAAGAAGATTGCAAAAAGTGGTGAATGCAGCCGAGTCCATCACAAGTACTGACCTCCCCACCATCGAAGGGATCTACAAGAGTCGCTGTCTCAAAAAGGCAGCCAGCATCATCAGAGACCCACGCCACTGGCCATGCACTCATTTCACTCCTGCCATCGAGAAGTAGGTATCGGAACCCGAAAACTGTAACGTCCAGGTTCAGGAGCAGCTCCTTCCCTACAACCTCCAAAATACATAGACTTGTGGACATTATTTTTGACTTAGCACTACTATTGTCTATTTGCCTGTTTTTTAAAAATATGTATACTGATTTTTTGTTGTTGTTTATTCTGGGTTTTACAGTCATATGTTTACATACAGTGGCTTGCAAAAGTATTCATACCCCTTGAACTTTTCCACATTTTGTCACGTTACAACCACAAACGTAAATGTATTTTATTAGGATTTTATGTGATAGACCAACACAAAGTGGCGCATAATTGTGAAGTGGAAGGAAAATGATACATGGTTTTCAAATTTTTTTACAAATAAAAAACTGAAAAGTGTCACGTGCAAAAGTATTCAGCCCCCTTTACTCTGATACCCCTAAATAAAATCCAGTGCAACCAATTGCCTTCAGAAGTCACCTAATTAGTAAATAGAGTCCACTTGTGTGTAATCTAATCTCAGTATAAATACAGCTGTTCTGTGAAGGCCTGAGAGGTTTGTTAGAGAACATTAGTGAACAAACAGCATCATGAAGCCCAAGGAACACACCAGACAGGTCAGGGATAAAGTTGTGGAGAAGTTTAAAGCAGGGTTAGGTTATAAACAAATATCCCAAGCTTTGAACATCTCACGGAGCACTGTTCAATCCATCATCCGAAAATGGAAAGAGTATGGCACAACTGCAAACCTACCAAGACATGGCCGTCCACAGGCCGGGCAGGGAGAGCATTGATCAGAGAAGCAGCCAAGAGGCCCATGGTAACTCTGCAGAGATCCACAGCTCAGGTGGGAGAATCTGTCCACAGGACAACTATTAGTCGTGCACTCCACAAATCGGGCCTTTATGGAAGAGTTGCAAGAAGAAAGCCATTGTTGAAAAAAAGCCATAAGAAGTCCCGTTTGCAGTTTGCCACAAGCCATGTGGGGGACACAGCAAACATGTGGAGGAAGGTGCTCTGGTCAGATGAGACCAAAATTGAAGTTTTTGGCCTAAATGCAAAACGCTATGTGTGGCGGAAATCTAACACTGCACATCACCCTGAACACACCATCCCCACTGTGAAACATGGTGGTGGCAGCATCATGCTGTGGGGATGCTTTTCTTCAGCAGGGACAGGGAAGCTGGTCAGAGTTGATGGGAAGATGGATGGAGCCAAATACAGGGCAATCTTGGAAGAAAACCTGTTAGAGTCTGCAAAAGACTTGAGACTGGGGCGGAGGTTCCCTTCCAGCAGGACAACGACCCTAAACATACAGCCAGAGCTACAATGGAATGGTTTAGATCAAAGCATATTCATATGTTAGAATGGCGCAGTCAAAGTCCAGACCTAAATCCAATTGAGAATCTCTGGCAAGATTTGAAAATTGCTGTTCACAGACGCTCTCCATCCAATCTGACTGAGCTTGAGCTATTTTGCAAAGAAGAATGGGCAAAAATGTCAGTCTCCAGATGTGCAAAGCTGGTAGAGACACATCCAAAGGACTTGCAGCTGTAATTGCAGCGAAAGGTGGTTCTACAAATTATTGACTCATGGGGGCTGAATACTTTTGCACGCGACACTTTTCAGTTTTTTATTTGTAAAAAAATTTGAAAACCACGTATCATTTTCTTTCCACTTCACAATTATGCGCCACTTTGTGTTGGTCTATCACATAAAATCCCAATAAAATACATTTACGTTTGTGGTTGTAACGTGACAAAATGTGGAAAGGTTCAAGGGGTATGAATACTTTTGCAAGCCACTGTATATGTTGTGCTGCTGCAAGTAAGAATTTCATTGTTCCATTTTGGGTCATATGGCAATAAAACACTCATGACTCTTGGTACAGCATGGAAACAGGTTATTTGGCTCAACTCATCCATGCCGACAAGTGGGTACTCTTCCATATTAATCCTATCTCACAGCACTTGGCCCACAGACTTATAAACCGAAGCACATACTTGTGCAATGATACTCCATTATACTCCTTTAGCAACAGGAACAAAAATAATCTTTTACCTAGTATAAAGATCTTTATACTTAAAAATTCTATATGAGGAAACCCCCCTATTATTATGATTTTAAAATTCTCTACATTCTAACTACATTGTTCCCTGTGACACAATTGTGTTCCTAACGTGATTTTCTACAGCATGAGGTTACTTAGGAACCCATCGTGTGGTCGCTGAATTACCTCTCCCTGCACCCCCAGGTCTCTGTGGTACAACACTCCCATTTTCTGTGTAGAAATGTCTTAGTATGTCCTGAGAAAGTGTACAATGCACCAGTTGAGATTTTTATCCAGTGGTTCCTCAGTGTTGTCTTTAAAAAATCCTTTCTGGATTATGTGATCAATTTTCTATCGTGGTGGATGGGCTTTAAATGATGGCACTCTAGGCTTGGAGGTCAGCATGTTACCACTCAGCCAAGGATGATACCAGCAAGCTTAACACAGATGCTAGTTTTTGTTCCCTCTTTTGCTGTTCAGCACATCATGTAGATTATTGTTCCAGTAGTTGAAAAATGCTTGCATGCTGTAATGCTCAAGGATATTTCAGTACTCAAAGCAGATATCATCCAATTTCATTTCCTTTTTTTCTTGAGAAAAGACTTGAATTTTAAATAACTGAATGTCAGTAGTTTAAGCTGTTGGGTCTGTTCTTAAACGGAAAAAAAATTGAAACAGGAACATAAGTGAATACATTACTGTTAAATTCTTCCACTAAATTGTTGCTTAATTGTGCAGCCATCCTAAAACAGAAAAGGCAATTACTCAGAAGAAAAGTCATATCTGTCAGATTATGAATGTATCTAACAAAATGACCTTCGAAACATCTCTGCTGACTAAAGCACACCACCCACCAGCCGATAGTGCTGATAACAAAGCAAGAAAAAGAATGAATGGAAAGTTTAGCCACTGCCAACTCACTTTCAGTGCAAGTCAGGCTGCTGGTGGAAAACATGTTCTCTGCTACAGCAGTATTCTAACCTTTCCAGTGTCTGCATCTTAAGAAACTGAATCACACTGTACTTCAAAATTAAGAGTTTGTAATGCCAAACTGAATGCTCCTCCATTTGGATCAGTTATAGGTCAAAGATTCCCACGGTGATGTCACAGTTTTTCATGGAGGCTTTGAGAATATTCTTGGATCTTATTCTCTAACCACCTGTTGACTTCCTGATGAGATGGAGCTCAGAACAGTCTATCTACTGAGGCAGTCTGCAGAATGGCATATGAATGAGGACTTTGACTTGGGAGAGAACACTGATATTGCATCATACACTGCAGGTGAATCTAGACAGACAAAAAACTGGAGAAACTCAGCGGGACAGGCAGCATCTCTGGAGAGAAGGAATGGGTGATGTTTCGGGTCAAGACCCTTTTGAATCTAGATGATTTGACAGAGCCAATGTTAATGGCAATGTTAATGGCATCCCTCTCGTTTTTTGAAGTACCTGCTGTATGTCATCCACATCTCAGAAGTGTCCAGGGGAGTGGATTTTATTACTGTCCAGTTGACTGCGAGCTTTGTGTTTTAATTGCTCCTCCTACCCACTCCCTTGCTCTTTAAACTGGCCTTCTCCTGCCCAGCGTGAATTATTCCGTGCCCCAACATCCATAAGAAAGCATCAGAGATCCCAAGCTACAATTACAGAATGGTGTTCTGGTCTGTTGAGGTTCATCATGAGGACCCTGACAATCCACACCTCAAACATCATATTGTGAAGTAAAAGTTACTTGTGCATGGTTTCTTCGAATGCGGTGTACATTGTTTTTTTTAAAACTGCACACCACTGCATACAAGCATCATAGATCTGAAACTACTGAGTTTACTCGGTTAAACTAGCATACAAGATCAAGGTCTTAAATTAGTGGCAAAGGATCCAAGATGACTGGACATTAGGACCTGCTGCATCGGGACTTAGACCCACATTTCAAGGTTGGTTTACATGGAAGTAACCTGGTAATGAGGAAAGCAAACAGCATTGTGGCCTTTACTGCAGGATGCAGTATTTATGTAGGACTTTGCTGAATCTTTACCTGGAATAATGTGTCCAGGTTATAACTCCTTACCCAAGGAGAGATATAGAAGCAAAAGGGAAATTGCAACTAAAAGTTCATCAGATTGATTCCTTTGCACTGACTTTTATTAGACAAGGCAAGTAGACTGAAGCTCTACTCTGAAGATTAGAAGAATGAGAGATAATCTCTCCAAAATATCCAAAAATGCAACAAGGGCTTGATAGCACAGTATCAAGCTTGATGTTTCCCTTGGCTTTCGTGTCTGGAATTATGGGTCAGTCTCAAATTAATGGGGTTGCCCATCGAGGTCGAGAATGAGAAGCAATGTCTTCATCTCGTCGGTATGAATATTTAAAATTCACAACCAGAGAGAGCTGTTGAGGCTTAGTTATCGTGCAACTGAAGACAGAATTAAATAGATTACAGATGCTCCCCGATTCATGATGCTTCGACTTACGATATTTTGACTTTACGATGGAACAAACGTTGGGCAACGGCAGCGAGCCGCACGTCACGTCCGGCCACGTGATCAAATTGTATTAAATGCGTTTCCGACTTACGATGTTTTCGATTTACGATGGTTTTATTGGAACATAACCCCATCGTAGGTCGAGGAGCAGCTATACTGAATATTAAGAGTATTAAAGATTATGGGGTTAGCCCAAGGAAAATCTGCTGAGATAGAAGAAATACCAGTGATTGACTTATTGTACAGGAGTAAAAGGGCAGAACATGAGTTTTTACTTCTCCTGAAGTTAACCACTTGTTTGTAAAGAGAATAGTGACCCAAATTAGTAAAAGCAAAAGGAAAAACCATGAGATTAAAATCTCCTTCCAATTAATGAATAAATATCATCCATACCTTCATACCATGGTCGTTTTATTGAGCTTATATATATATATATATAAATTTCTAATATGTTTCTAAATAAATGTTACATTTGATCAATTGTTCTGTAGATAGTGGAAAGCTGCAGATTCTACAATTGTTCAGTGCTATTCATTAATCACAGTATCACCTAACAGCTGACATATCTAACTGATCCAACTTTGCACACACGGTGCTGGAAGGAAATCAAATAAAATCAACAAACACTTCAGATTTAAGTGGAAATTATAATATTTTTGGAAGTTGTATGCTCATTTTTAAAGAATTCCAAAGGACAGAGGCACCTTTTTGTGTATCCACGTGGTGAAACGTTAACAATTCATAAGACATGACAGCACAATGCTCAGAAATCAGTTATGACAGGAAACCACCACCAACAGCTCATCCGATTTGTCAGACAAAAACTCAGTACTTACAGCAATCAGATAAAATCTTGTATAGACTCAAAATGCTGGAGTCACTCAGCCGGACAGACAGCATCTCTGGAGAGAAGGAATGGGTGACGTTTCAGATCGAGACCCTTCTTCAGACTGATGTCAGGGGAGTGGGCGGTACAGAAATAAAATGTAGTCGGAGACATTAAGACTGGTAGGAGAACTAGGAAGAGGGAGGGGATGGAGAGAGAGGGAAAGCAAGGGCTACTTAAAGTTAGTGAACTTCTTATAATTCAGTCTGCAACAATAGATCATGAGTGATAGGAGCAGGATTAGGCCATTCGGCCCATCAAGTCTACTCCTCTATTCAATCATGGCTGATCTATCTCTCCCTCCTTGAGACTGAAATATTATCAGCAATATTCCATAACTCAGCACTCATTTCCAACTAGAAAAATGTTGCTACATTTTGCTACCAAGTAGCAAAGCACAACATTATAAATGGTTGCAGTGTCTAGCTTTACAGGATTTTTTTTTGGAAAGTAGTAAACATTGCAGAGTCAAGAAAGAAACAAGAGTGCAACTAAGCTGATACAACCTTACTGTAAAGATTTTGATACATCTGTCCAGTCAGATGCAGATGAGAAGTGGTGTTTCTCTGTAAAGCAATCAGATTCTCATGTTCAACAGGTTCTTGTTACAAGATATCATGTTACAAGACCAAAATAAATGACTTTCAGAAAACAAAATTACAAGCAAGAGATTTGTCCAGAAAGTATCAAGATGACTTGTGTAGGAAAGAACTGCAGATGCTGGTTTAAATCGAAGATAGACACAAAATGCTGGCGTAACTCAGCGGGACAGGCAGCATCTCTGGAGAGAAAGAATGAATGACGTTTCGGGTCTCGACCCTTCTTCAGTCAAGAAGGGTCTCGACCCGAAAAGTCATCCATTCCTCTCCAGAGATGCTGCCTGTCCCGCTGAGTTACGCCAGCATTTTGTGTCTACCTTCAAGATAACTTTTTCCGCTTTTAGATTTATACGAACTATTAACTTAAAATTAGCCATGAAAATTAAAACCATTTGTTCCAGGGCTCTATGATGAGGTTTGAGATTTCAAACAACGGTTTGATAGGACTAAAAGAGCACCACCAGCTCAGCATAACTATGTAACTTGCACTCATATGCCAAGCAGAAAACCTACTCTCAGAAGACCACATATTAATGGAACTAAAGCATGCAACACTCCGCCCATTGCGAGTAGGGCAATGTATCACAGGCCAAACATTTCTTCAACTATGATTTATGACATGGAATTTATGTGGGATGCTTAAGGGCCTGTCCCACTTGGCGATTTTTTCGGCAACTGCCGGCATCATTGACTGACGTATCAGGGTTGCCGAAAGATTTTGAACATTTCAAAATCCAGCGGCGACAAAAAAAAAGTTGCGACGCTTGAGGAGACACAGCGCGTCTATACGTCGTCGCGCCGCGTCACGAAAAAAATTCCATGTTTTGCGGTGACCTGATACGTCAGTCAATGATGCTGGCAGTCGCCGAAAAAATCGCTGTGGGACAGGCCCTTTACAGTATTCTTCTGTTGACCTGAAAAGGTGCTAAATTTCATCCAGCGTAAAATAACTTACATTAATTATTTATAACAGATAATTCATGCAAGGTTTAATTTTTTTTTAAATAAAAGGAGTAGATTTATGGCTCCTTTTTACTCAGCATTTCTTACACCGATGAAAAAAAACCTTCTGGATAAATCAGAATTCACAAGGGGCTGAAATAGGAGGATAGGTTGAAACTCTTGCAAAGAGCCAAGTCCAGCAAAGTTAAGCAGTTAACTTAATGGCCTTTATGCCAAAATAAATCTTGTGTGGCATTGGTGTTAATGTTAAGGTATTAACAATCTTTGCACATGTATGGACAGAGTCAGCAATTAGAGATCCATGAATTTAACTACTTCCTCCTGCCTGAGAAACACCATATATTAGACTTCATTTAAAGAGTGCCACCCAGCAAACTTTAATCAAATAAATTTGACTGTAAACTTTGGCAGCAACAGGAAATTCCACTGCATGTGTGAATGTATCTGAACAGTTTGCTTTTGGATACCAAATGGCTGAAGGACAAAAAATTGCTTACTTTGGATTTCTTATGTCATATTGAAGGCTGCTTTTGGTTGTCTTTCAGAAGTGCATAGAAAGACCTTGGTTGTACAACAATATTGGTTCCATTGAGTTGAGTTAATCATAACATATACTTATTAAAAGTAAGAGAGTGTGTGTGTGTGTGTGTGTGTGTGCGTGTGTGCGTGCGACCGAAGGCCGCCCCCCCCCCCCGCCCCGCAACCGCACGTTGAGGGGATGGGACCCAACGGATCCCCCTTGGTCTAGTATTATAATACAATCTTTAGTTCCTTTACATTTTGATTGCTGCAAAAGCATTTTTGTTAAATCAATAATATTAATTTCGAGTTATATTGATCTCATATACATCAATAAATGCACCAACAATTCAATATAGTAAACATCTAAAATAACACAGCATCACCAATGGAGACACAAGAGAATGCAGATGCTGGAATCTTGAGCAAAAATCAAAATGCTCGATGAACCAGTGGTCAGGCAGCATCTGTGGAGAGAAAGGGACAGACAAGGTGGGGGGTTGGATTTCTTCTTCAGACTTGATCAGTCTGAAAAAGGGCCCTGACCTGAAATGTTATCTGTCCATTCCCTCCTTCACAGGGGAGATGCTGCCTGATCGCTGAGTTCCTCCAACATTTTGCTTAATGCACAGCATCACTAGAAGGGACTGGTAAACTGGCAGCAGAGTAACGAGGAACTAAGTTACCACTGTTTCGTTCGGGCAAGGAATCTATGTAATACTTTTTTGTTAATTGTTGCTAAAAAAAAAGTACGCACTATTTCTTCTACTTACCAGTAAACAATAAATCTATTCACCAACACATATTTCAAAAGTGGTTCCAGCAAATGACTTCTCGAGGTTATCCACAATGCTGCTGTGTGAATACCCCAAAAGGAGACATGATCCAGGTGGAATATACATAGACATTTCTCCTTCCCTGAATAAGGAATAATTTGCATTTTTGCAGCTTTTCCGCTACTCTTAATAAAGGGTGGGACTCATGCAATCAAATTGCTCCGTAGGCAAACTATAACATTATTAATTGTAAGTTAAGAACAAGATTTTTTTTTAAGATCATTTGTAGAAAATAACAGTAATCTACTTGGATGCTAAGTTTCTTTTAAAGTATTTTTGTGGCTAGTGTGGCATCTGGATTTTGTATATTGACTCCAAACTGTCTACACTGCAAAGCCAAGTGAAATTAATGACTGCTGGTAATATTTATATTTAACTTGAATATTGCTATTCATATTCTTGTGAATGGGAAACATCTTTTCAGTTCACAGCACGTTCAAACACAGAATACTTTGCAGCATATTAATAGTTATACTTGAGAAGAAAAACAGCCTTCAAGACCAGAGGCAATGTTGTTACAACAATAACATTATCTGTCTGGATGAATGAAGTCTCCTACATTTTTAAAGACCATTCTGTTCTGCCTATTTTAGATACCACGGAATGGCAACAGGGTTGAAGATTACATGGAAAATGCTAATATATAGTGAATGAAGTTGAGTGGGTGGGAAATAGTTGCAGGGAATCGGAGATTAGCAAGGATAGAGAGGACCGATTCCAGAATCCTGCACCATATATAGTTTGTGAAGGATGGACCAACAAACATTTGATCAATCAATTCCCCAAGTGATCGAATGGGTGGATAGTGTTTCAGCAGCAGTAGGAATGTTTCATTTTACAAGCAAAATCTTAATATTAGCTTGCCTTTTTGCAATGGAAGACAGGAATGCCCAAACTGGCCTCACAAATACAATAATTACATTTTAGATGTGCTTTTGTAAATGTAATCAAATATCACAAGGAGATATACATGGTTTAAATAGAAGTATATTATCTCTATTCATTGATGTACTGAAAAATGTGGCTGTGTGGATACTGGTCAGCAGCAAGATGAAGCCTTTCTGCACATTCTCCCAGGTCGCCCAAGGCACTAACTTCACAAACAATGAATGGCCTCTTCAGAATGTTAATGGAGATATGCTGATGTCAGTTAAACCACCCTCATGAGGCGTGATCATCATTCACACTTGGGGAGAACACTGAAAAGTAAAACTGTTGCCAAAGAGTACAACTTGCAAAATATGTTCCTACATCCTCACACAGCTTTTCACAAGCAGCACTGTGATTAAAATTTAAAAACTCACGCTATAAATAGTTTACGGAGAAGCTAGCTAAATACAAGCAGTAAGATGGTATAGAGTCACAGAATCTGGCTGCCAAATGTCACCCTCATAGTATGCACATTAATGTAGATCTATTGAATTTAATGGATGGTTCTTTGTTAGATATAGATATTTTCCTTTCCAAGTTAGTCGGGGAGCAGTCCTTCATGTAAGTCACCAATGTTTTGCTTGTTTAATAGCTAACAACCTTCCATCAATCTTGGTCCATTGCTGCACCACAGCTGTTTTGAGTCTACACATGTTGGACAACCTGGCATGAAGAAAGGTTGTCTTCAAACATTCAAACATGGACATCCAAGGAATTTCAGCTAATTCAGCTAATCAGAAAGAATTTCTAGCCAAAGCATAACCTACCTATGCCATCTTGGAAAGGTTAGAGAAGGAGATATATATTTAGCATTCCATGTTGGTGGATTATTTGGACCAGCCCTGATTGAGGAGTTTTCATTATTTCCACAACTTGCAAGAAGCCACCCCATGAAGCAGACATTTGTTGCAGCTGCAGAGTCTGTAGATTAAAACACTTTCAACTAAATTGCTGACATACTTCCACAGAATGAGTCATTCGTTAACCATGAAACCACTTTTGATTTCAAACCAGTTGTAGACTCGGCATCTCTTAATGCAGAAAAATCAAACTTACCAAGTACTCAAAGGGATTTGCATTTTTGTGATTAAGAAATGATGATCCTTAAATGAACGTACATACCACAATGACGATTCTCTACCCCATATCCTTTGAACCTACACAAGGGGAATTTGTCCATTTGACTACAGGACCAATTTTGTACCGTTTCTATTATTACTGACTACCGTGATGCTGAAAACTCTCTCCTGCTTGCCTTGTATCTGGAAATGAGTGGCAAATAGTTTCTCAGAGTTCAGGGTGTAGTGGCTATTTTCACTAACACCATCACATGAAGCTCAACTCTGACTGTATAATGAAGCTCAACAATTAACATTTCCCGCTCTTTCATGGTTTAGTTTAGTTTAGAGAAACCACATGGAAACTTAATATTCAGCCAACTGAGTGAGGGTCAGCTGATCATCGATCACCCATTCACACTAGTTCTATGTTATCCCATTTTTTCATCCAGGGGAAATTTACAGAGGCCAGTTGACCTACAAACCCACATGTCTTAGGGATGTGGGAGGAAACAGGAGCACTCAGAGGAAACCAATGCAGTTTAAGGAAGAACGTGCCAACTCCACACAGACAGCAGCCGAGATCAGGAATGAACCCAGGTCTGTAACTCTGTGAGGGAGCAGCTGTATCAGCTGCGCCACCGTGCTGCCCTGGTTTAGAGTGAAAACATTTGGCACAAGTTGCAATCCGCAACATTTTATGTATGCAAATAAATTATAGCTTTTCTGGTAAATGACATGCAAAGCTGATAGGGACCTCCCCAATAACATTCAGGTGTAACTTAGCCATTTAAAATTAGCCCTTCTCCATGGATATTAATGACCTGAAAAATAGAAGCATTCCCCTGTCCATTTTCCTTAAGTCCCAAACAACATGACGTGACAAGCAACTGGAGAAAACACACCCACCATAGCAACTTCCACAACAAGAGAAACTTAAGACTCAAGATTGTTTTACTGCCGTATGTATTGGATCGAACAAAGAACTTCTTACTTGCAGAAGCACAACAGGTTTGTAAACACAGTACTCAACAGATAATATATTAAACAAAAAGTTAAATTAAACAAAAAATACAGTGCAAAAAATAAAACAAAGCCCTGAGCCCCAAGTGCAACCAAGGCAGTTCGTAGTTTGGTGTTTAGTTGGAGTTCACAGTGTTTAATATCCTGATGGTCGTTGGGAAGAAGCTGTTCCTAAACTTGGACATTAGTTTTCAGACTCTTATGCTAAATGATCCTCCCATCCCAATCTTCCAACCTACCCTATTGTGGACCTAGCACTGCTTTAAAAATTCTCACTTTCTCTGTAACTGTAACCCTATATTCTACTGTCTGATGTTTTTCTCTTTACATTACCTATTGCACTTGTGTACGGCTTGATTTACTCATGTATAGTATTATCCAATTTAATTGGATAGCATGCAAATAAAACATCACCATCTCAATTGTTATTTCACACATAACAATAATAAACCAACACCAATACCAACTGTTAAATACCAGTTGTGCCATTGATAGATGAAAAGCTACTGTGATGTCAAAAAATCTTTGCTGTTGCTAAACTGAAATTGACATGTTTGGTATTTTTGTTAACTCACACCACTTGTTGCTGCTTTGACTAGTTCTTAAGAAAATGAGAGATAACATCTGATTAGACTATCAGTGTGCTTGGTTGTAATCAACATGCAGCCCAACTTATATACCTTAACAGTGAAAAAATAACTGAAAAAACACTATTATATTGCTGTTTTGGTTAAGGTAACAACCACGTGGTCATTAAATTAATGTTTCTGCATCTATTTTGTGTTGCTTGTTTAGAAATTAGAAATATAATTATCTATCAACTCAAGAAGTAATAAGAACATGATGGAAGAACCATATCCAAAGTTCAGGTCAGGGTTAAGCAGGTACAAAATGTAGCTAGAAATCTAATGTTTAACTGACATACAATAACACATTCATATATCAGCTTTAACTGGGTGAAATGTCAGAAGGTGCTTTTCAGCAGAGTTTTTTAAACAAAATTTGAAATCAAATTTCATCAAGGGGTGTTACAACATTTGACTGAAAACAGACATGGGCAGGTCTTAAGGAATATATCTTAAGGAAGGAAAAGAGAAGAAATGCAAAGAGGTTCAGGAACAGGATTCCACAGCTTCAGACGGAGTTACTGCTGCCAGTTGTGGAGTGACTAAAATTGTATGGTAGAACTCACAGAGAGGAATGGGTGAGAAAATTGGCCAACATCAGGCCACTGAAAGTCCATTCAGGTATTATCCTACATTCCCGTAAGGATGAGTAAAATCAACAATAAACAATAATAAGTGGCGTGAGTTGACAAAATGGAAAATGTGCCAAATTTAACAGGAGAGAATTTTAAGACATCACTGTAGCTTTTCATCTGTTAACTGCAAACTTATATTTAACAGTTGGTATTGGGTAGCTGAATATTCTCCTGTGGGGTTTTCGACGAGGATCAGGGGTCCAGGTCTAGACAATAAGCTTCAGGCAATACAGCAGCCGAGACTGGAGAAGAGCAAGAAGGGCGATTAACAATCTGGTGGTGGACCAGAATAGTGTGAGTGGAAGCAGTGAATAGCTTGTCACTCTAACTTACATGGGCAAAACAAGCAGCAGCGGCTGAACTGGGAAGATGTTAGTGTTGAATTGTTAGTGCGGGCTGGTGGTAGTGAGTTGGAGAAAATAAGACAGAAAGGTTTATAAGGGGATACAAGTAAAGGAGGAGGGAGCTGAGATGGATCGGACTAAGGGAAGAGCAAGACCGAGTGAAACAGTGAGGGAAAGGGGGCGGAGAGATGGAGACTGGTGGGGATCATGCTGGGGATGTGGGGCTGTAGAATTAAATGTGGTGATGGTGTGGCTATGCCCATGTTTGTGTGGTCAGTACTCTGCACATTTAGAGCAAGCGTGTGTCCATACACATGCCTGTGCTAAATCTGTGTAGCGGAGGCTGATTTCCAGTTGCTGGTGGACAAAGACCACACCCTGTCCAAACCATTGGCATGCAATTATTATCCTGCATTTAAATACATTTTCAAGCATCTTGGATTCCTCAGAACTGGAGTGAAAGCCAGTTATCCTTGTTGCTGAGGGACTGAAATGAAGGACGATCAACACTAGGGATTCTCAAGATATCAGAATTAGCGTGGCGATTCTAGGATCAGGAAAAATTCGAGATTAATAAAAATTTACACAAGCGTGTTTTTAATTGAAGCCAAAATTTCATTTAATAGCTTGTAGCTACTGCTCCACCATCATAGTTATAAAATAACTGTCCGATTCACTATGGTGAGATGTGACAGGCAACTTAACATAAGCATATTCAATATATTTGGAGCTGAGCTTCAATGGTGTACTATCACAGCTCTATGCAATAAATAATCCAATGGATGCTAGATCCACCCATTATAGTCCCAGTTCTATTCCGTCAGATCTTTGGGTCCTTCATCAACTTGGCTTAAAGTTATCTGGGTTGCAGTGTGACAAATGCAGTCCCCATTACCAGTGTTCCCGGAGCAGCCATGCTTAGCAAAGATGCAAAATCATTTTGACAGATGGAAATTTTACAAAATGCGTTACAGACGTTTCAAACAAATTACTTTGATGGTCCAGTGAGCAAACACCTTTTTGGTGTGGTACTAAATTATGCAGAACAGGAAATTCTTAGGATCAATTCCAATGTAAAAATTAATGGTCTCATTGGGTTATTTTTCCTTACAGTAATCCCAAAGTCAGCTCCTACAATGATTTACTCAATAATCACAAATCAAAATATGAGTTCATGTTTAAGATAATGTATCATGCCTCAGTGAACAATTAACCCGTTGTGCTCATGATGAACTCCCAAGTTTAGTTTAGTTTAGAGATACAGCACGGAAACAGGCCCTTCGGCCCACCGTGTCCGCGGCGACCAGCGATCCCCGCTATTGCGGATCAACACTATCCTACACACACACTAGGGACAATTTTTACATTTACCAAGTCTGTTCGTCTTTGGAATGTGGGAGGATACCAAAGATCTCGGAGAAAACCCGCACAGGTCATGGGGAGAACGTACAAACTCTGTACAGACAGCATCCGTAGTCGGGATCGAACCCGGGTCTCCTGCGGTGCACGGCGGTAACTCTACCGCTGCGCCACCGTGGCCGCCTCAGTACATGTATAGAAGATGTCTTATGCTCTGTATATCGTGCTAGACAAAAGCAATAGCATTTTGACAGATCATAAGTTTTGATTTAAATTTTGAATTATTTATTAAATAGGAGCAAGAAAAATAGATTTAACTATGTTACATTAACCCTTGCAACTCATATCATCACAAATAACTTGCAGGTGACAGTACTCTCATGCATCTGCTGCTCTTGCATTGTATTAAGTCGATATCAGTGAAGTCTGGGCAAGTGGTTGCACTTCATGTTATACAAGACACCTGACCTGAGCATTCCCAGTTTTTATTCCAGATTCACAAATGTCTTCTAGCTTATTGTGCAAGATCCACGATAGCATGGCATTATCATTGGTCCTAGCACACTGCTCTTGTAAACCCAGATGCAATCCAAATGTAACACAACAACTATTGACAACTGACAACATAATGTATCTGTTAAAAACAGTGTTGGCCATCGCAACGCCTGATCATTGAAAACTGAACATCTTTAGTGTGGATCTTGCAGACTGTGAATGACAGGCTAAGCTACCTCAACAAATGCATGCTCAGCTGAATGTATAAACAGTGTACAAGACCACAAAGTGTCATCAATCTGTAACAGAAATGGGTCATGCAACATTGCTGAAGAAAATAGATAGATGACGTTTTGGGTTGGGACACTTCTTCAGACCGATTGTAGTGGGGGAGAGAAAGCTGGTAAAGAGGTGGGAGTAGGACAAAGCCTGACAAGTGATAGTTGAATACATATGGCGGGGCAGAAGAGTGGACAAGAGATGAAAAAGGAGGACAAAAGGGGAATAATTATACCACTATCCCATTCCCTTTCTCCTCCTCCTCCCCATCTGCCCCCTTCTACCTTTATCTACCCTCTAGCTTTACAATTCCCTCCTCTTTCAAACCTCTGCTCTCCTTACTGATATCCTTTTGTCTCCTTTAGTCCTCTTTTGTCACCCTCGTCTCCTTTACATATCAACCCCCCAACCTGTATCCAAATATCACCTGCCTAGCTTTGTCCCACCACCACCTCTATTCAAGTTCTCTCTCCCCAATTACAATCAGTCTAAATAACTGTCCCAATAGCAGTTAGAGAAATACAATTTAAGCTCTGGGTAAGGTAGGAAGGGAAATAAAATCAGAATGGTTTATGTTGGGCTGTAATACGCACGAGTCAGGATTGTGACATTCTGTATAATTGAGCAATATGCCAATGCAAACTGTCTTGGTGTGTCAGTAATGGCTTACTCACCTCAGAGCGTCATGGGTTTAAGTCCATTTCTAGAGAACTGAGTACTTAAACCTCAGCGGACACTTCAGGACAAAATTGAGCAAGTGCTGCACTTTGGCGAAAGATTAAACCAAAATCCAGTCTGCCCTCTACGATAAATAAAAGAGATTTAATGTTTCTATTTCAGGAATGATTGAAATGAGTAGAACCCTGGCCAGTATTTATTTCTGAAGCATCACAGGCTAAAACAGATTTTCTAGTAACAAATACATTGCTGTTTCTGGGTGTTTCCTAATCCCAAATTGTCTGCAGCTTTCCTATATTACACGTTGTTGCACTTCTAAAGTACTTTAAAAGCTTTAGAACGCCATGAGGCTGTTAAAGGTACTTTAGAAATGTAAGCCTCAAGAATCTATGTGGCTTACAAGTAAAGAATAGTAATTTGGGAAAAGTATTTAGGAATTGTTGGCATCAGCAAAATCATAATCTACCCAGAATGAAACATTACCACGATGGAATATTTACATTTTTTCAAAAAATAAAATCAGACAAATAAGGGCTTTGAAACTACTGACATGGTCGAAGTTCCTGGCCGTACTATATGTTCTTCTCATGCTGATCGTGTTTCCTGAGTTGGTTTCTTCTGGCTCGACACACAGGCGCCCTGTACCTCAAAGCTCTGGGATATCAATCACTATACATAGCCTACTGTATCAAGTGTATCACTCATACTTGGAAATGCCAAATGGACAGTTCGTTTTTACTGGCTTTTTTTATGGCAATAACCTGACATTTCTCTAGTGACCAGCAGCTGAGTTTGTGCTGCGTCTTCATCGGGTCATCAGGAAATCAATAGTTAAATACTTGGAATTTAAGATTTTAAGGCTAGAGAAGTTAAAAGGGGGGTGGGGGGGATAGGAAAAGGAATCTGAGTGAGAGAAGGGAGTTCAAAAACAAAGTCCAAGTTTTATATTTTTTTAATTCATCTTTCAGGATCTAGCAAGGCCAGCATTCATTGACATTGAGAAGGTGCAGAAAGTGTTAGCTGGAGGTGCTTGTGCTCTGGGTTTTTGGAGTTTATCAGCAGTCATCATTTTGGTCCATTTGTGAGGTTGTGTGTTCTGTAGACAATATTATTTTTGGTGAGGCTAACCTGCAGTTCAGGAGAGAGCCAGAAGAGAAAGAACAGAGTGACTGTCAGACAAACAATTAAGAGCAGGAATATAGCTCAGGACAACTCTGAGGGCATCTTACTCTCGAACCTGCATTCAGACCTTAGTGGAGATGTTTCTCCTGAGAAACACAATTATCACCAGCTTATACAAGGAGAGATGAATGATTGAGAGAAATATCAATGGACAAGCAAGAACATTTAGCAATTGACATTCATTCAATCATAAAGTTTAGACAGCTACATGAAAATGATATGGGTCATTCCAAGGTAAAAAGTCAATCGGAGAAGGGTCAGTTTCAATGGGAAGCGATTTGGCCCCAGTAACTTGGAATCCAAGTTTAACAGGGTTAAAATGCTGAGTCTAAATCATGCAACACTCCTCCCAACAGCACAGGGATTACCTTCACAAGAAGGACTACACCTCCTATCCCTACGATTCCTACTGAGGACAAAATTAAAACAGTTATAGAAGCAACATTGGCATCAAATATGTAGAATCATTCCTTCACCATTCTCGGGTTAATGTGGAACTCCTACTAACCATCCAATGTGATTTACAGCTGCACAAAGTGGCCAACAGTTTCTGGGACATTAAAAAATCGTCGAACATTGAAGCATGCTCAGCTTTACTTTTAACAAAACAGTCCAAGATGATAATAAGATTTATCCTGCACACAGGGACAAACATCAATTAGTCTCAGAAAACCATTCTAAAATCCCATCGACAACTCCTCAATAAGCCTTATCAAAAAGTAGCACTTTACCAGTTCCTGACTTTATTCAATTTTTATATCTCTCCCAGTTAATATCATCTCTCCAACTTGTACCCAGATAGTTCTGAAACCTAGAGGCTACATAAATGCAAACCATCAGAAAGTGTGAACTTCATGTGAACAAAGGAGCAAGCTAATTTCATCAAATGGTCTCGTGGCACAAGTTCAGAAATGAAATATTAGTTTATGACTAAAATTAGAGCACATGGTATTGGGGGTAGGGTGTTGACATGGATAGAAAATTGGTTGGCAGACAGGAAGCAAAGAGTAGGAGTGAATGGGTCCTTTTCAGAATGGCAGGCAGTGGCGAGTGGAGCGCCGCAAGGCTCGGTGTTGGGGCCGCAATTGTTTACCATATATATTAATGATTTGGAAGAGGGAATTAGGAGCAACACTAGCAAGTTTGCAGATGACACAAAGCTGGGTGGCAGTGTGAACTGTGAAGAGGATGTTAGGAGGTTGCAGGGTGACCTGGACAGGTTGAGTGAGTGGGCAGATGCGTGGCAGATGCAGTATATAGATAAATGTGAGGTTATCCACTTTGGTGGCAAAAACAAGGGGGCAGATTATTATCTCAATGGGGTTAGGTAAGGGGGAGGTGCAGCGAGACCTGGGTGTCCTTGTACACCAGTCACTGAAATTTGGCGTGCAGGTACAGCAGGCCGTGAAGAAAGCTAATGGAATGTTGGCCTTCATAACAAGAGGATTTCAGTATAGGAGTAAAGAGGTTCTTCTGCAGTTGTATAGGGCTCTGGTAAGACCACATCTGGAGTATTGTGTACAGTTTTGGTCTCCTAATTTGAGGAAGGACATCCTTGTGATTGAGGCAGTGCAGCGTAGGTTCACGAGATTGATCCCTGGGATGGTGGGACTGTCATATGAGGAAAGATTGAAAAGACTAGGCTTGTATTCACTAGAGTTTAGAAGGATGAGAGGGAATCTTATAGAAACATATACAATTATAAAAGGACTGGACAAGCTAGATGCAGGAAAAATGTTCCCAATGTTGGGCGAGTCCAGAACCAGGGGCCAGAGTCTTAGAATAAAGGGAAGGCCATTTAAGACTGAGGTGAGAAAAAACGTTTTCACCCAGAGGGTTGTGAATTTGTGGAATTCCCTGCCACAGAGGGCAGTGGAGGCCAAATCGCTGGATGGATTTAAGAGAGTTAGATAGAGCTCTAGGGGCTAGTGGTATCAAGGTATATGGGGAGAAGGCAGGCACGGGTTTAATGATTGGGGACGATCAGCCATGATCACAATGAATGGCGGTGCTGGCTCGAAGGGCCGAATGGCATCCTCCTGCACCTATTTTCTATGTTTCTATGTCTATAACTGAGGAGGTAGTCATTCTGACTCAAAATGATCTCCTGTCCCAATATTTACATGATTATTTCAAACCTGGTAATTAGAACATCGATTATAACTTTTATACATACATTTTACTTACCTCCTGGCGATGCTTGGCTAGGTGAATTAGATATTAGCCATAAGTCTGATTAGGAAGCCATAAATTTAATTAGGGGAAAGGCATCTGTCCACTTTATGTAGAGAAAGAGGTCCCAGATAATGCTGAGCTGCCAATGGATGTGTAGTTTGTTCACTTTCATACTCAACATATATTTTTTCAAACTGCACTATTTAATGTCAGATTTAGGATAGAGGCAAGGTCAGGTCAATGTGGTGCTTGTATACCAAAACCATATATATTGGTGGAAATGCACATTTCAATCCAATGCTGTTTTTTGCACTGAGACAGATTCTCATTCTATGGTTTTATAGAAATGCAGTTGGTTTGGCTCACCAAGAGAAATAAATTCAGAAAATTAATGAAATCAAGCAGCCCATTTACACGGTCAAAGGTGAAGCATATGAATAAAATATTCAACACCAAAACTATATTAATAATTAAACAAGTATAGACCAATTCACTCAGCTCAAATGTTCCATTAAGTTTGTTTTGAAGATGTTTATGCAGAAATCCACATCACAGAAAACATTTAGCTGAGCATCTGAAATCCACCCAACCAACAGTTAATTGGAACCATCATTGTAAAGGAACACGTGATGTTGATTAGCATACAGTACACTTGATGCCTGAGGCTCATAAAGTGTACGTCTTCTGATGCAAAATCCACTATGGCAGTCACAACAGTGAAGTTTTCAAAACCGGCTCAGTTTCAATCAAGGCAAAGCAATCAAATTCAATTGCATTCAATGATTAACTTTACTTATTTTCTGACTCAAGACATGTGAATGGTTGAAATTTTCCTTCCTTTGGTTTAAACCACTGGATTCTAAGCATAATTATTTGTGGGATTAAGAGAATAAGTACTTTCTAATCACACTTAAATATTGCAGACAAAACCAAACCAACATAGTAAAGACGCAGAAGTGTTTGATGTGGAAAAATACAAGAGGAGATTATTTCATATATCAAGGAAAGGATTTTTTTTTTAACCCCTTTAAGTTTCAAGGTTTAAGCTATTTAAAATTGTAATGGATCTCCAGATCACATGGCATTTTAAACCTTAGAACCTTCAGGATATGAAGTCAACTTCTTTTGATATTAAACGCCTGATTCTTTACAACACTGCTTCATTTATACAAGTAAGGAAATATAAACAAAGGTTTTAGTGTAGATTTTCTTAACGTTCGTCAGACAACTTCTGGCACATGTCTTGTGATCATTTTCCACTTTCCCCCATTCATGAGGAGTAATGGTCTTATGTAAATACAGAGTCACTAAAGTCAGTACCTAAAAATGCCTTTTGCTTTTCCTTCTCTGACTGCCAACGAATGCTGAACTGGAGATAGCTGGCTGTAGGCATTGGATTACAGAAGCCAAAATAATCAGGACTATACATTTTACTGGTACCTCAAATCCCAGGAGGTCACGTTCATTTACTAATAAAATGAGGACCTCTTCTTCCCAACAAGACATTTTTCCTGCTATAAAAGAAAGTATGGGGTAAGCTACATGTTTTTTGCTGCAAAAATCCATATCAGATTCAAACTGAAATTTAAATGGGTTTACAATGCGAATTATGAGCTGACAAACTATCATCCCATGGTAAACAGTTTTTATCCACAAGTAGTTGCTCTACTCAACAGCCAAAAATCTGTAGCCTCCCTTTGATCTGGTATTTTGTTGGTTCACATGCTTGATCAATGGTGTTTTATCATTAATGTTTTATTATTATTAATGTTTAGTGTTTTCTGAGTCATTCGTAACTGTCACTGTATGTCATGTTGTTACTTGTGGGCGGAGCACCAAGGCAAATTCCTTGTATGTGAATACTTGGCCAATAAACTTACTTACTTAAAGTAGTCCTCTCTGCTCTCATCTACATTGCGATATACACTTTCACTCCCTCTAAAGGGCCTGGCTAAAGGCAACTTCATGAAGAAGAGGTGATTTTTTTTAGATGCTGGAGTCCAATATAAACAGTGATTTTAGTGTACGATTTCTTAAAGTTTGTCTAATCACCTACCACAAATTTCACATGGCTTGTGATCATTAGATGACTTGGTGAGCTGTGAAGTGTAAAAGGATGATCACATACACTTCTAAGGGATGCACTAGAGAATCCAGATTCCTCAAGAGCATTGATGGGAAACCCGAATAAAAGATGCACATCACTGTTCATCATCTTGAATAGATGACGCAGATGGGGAATAATAAGGAGAAACATTGTTTGGCGTTTGTATCAAGATATGGCCAGATTTATATGTACCATTATGCATATAGTCTTGCATGAAGATGAAAATGCCAGAATACATTATGTAGATAACCGCCTACAGTAGCATTAACAAGTTCACATCTGAAGGGTTCTAGCTCCAAATAGCTGACAGCAATTTGTTAAAAATAAAACATCTTCTTCAATATCTCACAGGTCCTTAGATTAGTTCGAATCCTACCACTATTAAAACCTTCAGGGACTGGAGAAAAATATTCATCTCAAATTTTGAACTATGACAATTTAATACTCAATGCCCACGTTGAGGTACAATAGTGACGTTTAAGAGGCTTTTAGATAGGCTCATGGACATGCAGCGAATGGAGAGTTATATGGATCACGTTCAGTCAGGGAGATTAGTTAACCATGACATGCTCTGAATGGACATTGTGGCCCAAAGAGCCTGTTCCTGGGCTGTCCTGTTCTGTGTATTTAAATTTACAAATTATGCAAATAAAATAATTCAAATATTAAAAACTTCTCTTTCCATATCATTCAAGCTGCTTATAAGTTACATCCAGGTGCGTTGGTGCAATATCTACAAGATATTTTAAATTATTTCATTCTGTGAGAAACAGTGATAGATGAAAAACAGGGATGCTTGTAGAATTGCTCTTTCTCCAAGCATCATGGATATCATGTTTACTATTCAAAATAAGATAAATGGATTGTATTGGTTAAGGATTGCATTGGTTAAGAGTAATATGATAAATGTCATAATCAATTTACTATGATAAATAATTTTAATCTACTTTTAAGCAAACATTTTCAATACCATGCTTGGGCATTTCATTCAGCAATACTTCTGAAAGTTTTTAATATCCTTCCCGCATGATGAATCTAATATTTTTCCATGAACATTCTAAATTACACTAATGGAGAAATGCATTTACTGTAACTAATTTCAACAATGATACCGGTACTATGAAAGTGTTAACCTTCATCTGTGTTCTTAATATTCAATTTGGAATGCAGACCACATACTAATTAAAATAATCTGCTAAAATGAGAAAGCCTTCCATTGCCATCATATCTGGCTCTAGCCCGAGGGGATGGTGGGTGTCAGCCTTGGGAGATCAAATTTATTGAGTTTTCAATAATACTCTGAAAAATGTTCTCCTGGAAATCAAATTATAAGATCTTTTCAAATCTACAGTCATATTGAAAAGGTCATTTCTCATCATGTTTTCCAACCCCAGTCATGCACATTACAATTGTTCAAATACTCCAGTGACAAAATCTTCTTTGAAATTGTGTCAATGAAATTGCAAAGAAATACGGAGTCAGAGTTTTAAAAAGTTTGGTCGCTTTCATTTAAAAAGACTATACAACATGGGCAGAGGATGTTGCTGTGAGCAGGAGGTGGGATAGAATATAACACGCGCTGGGTTGGACAGTTTTCTTTCATCACAATAGTGCAACAATGGCTGTCCTCATACAGAAAGAAGCACTCAGTCATTCTCGTGTACAACTTCAAAGGAATAGTTATCCTTTATCACCCTGCTGAACTAGTTATTCTTCATCTGGACGAATGTTGGCAGATTATCTGATCATGGAGGGATTACAACCTATTTCTATCCATATACATCAGCTGCTACCTCAGCCAAGTGGCCATTTATCATGTGTAAGCCAGGCACTGAACATTCGTGGAGAAAAAAGAACAGGAAATAACGCGGTTGTTATAAGAGACAGCACACCTTTGCACAAGCTCAAATACTGCCATGGCAATTTGTGAAATTGAAGTAAATACATTTTGTAATTGTGATCAGATTTATAAAACAAATCTAAGTGACTTCACTTGAGAGATCTGGCCCTCAAACTAATACTATATTATTTGATAGTAGAAATAAGGAACTGCAGGTGCTGATTTACAAAAAAAGACACAAAATGCTGGAGCAACTCAGTGGGTCCATGTTCTCTGGGGAACATGGATAGGTGACGTTTTGGGTTGGGACACTCCTTCAGATTGATATTATTTGCTTCTTATTCCTGCCTGATGTGGTCTAATAAGCTAAACAAACTAAGAGCAGAACTACTACCACTTCTTATTGAATGTCCAGTGACTGCTGTGAAAGGACAGCTGACAACATGGGAAAGTCCATGTGACAGCTTGGAGAGACAGCTGACAGGAGGGAACAGACCCCACTGGGGCCGTCATGGGCTAGCTACCCATGACAGCAGTCCCCAACGCTGTTTCAGCTAGTTGGAGACACCCGCTAAATGCTACTAAAAGTAAAATAAAGAGAATACCCCTAGAGCCTGCGAGAGCGGGGGCGGAAGATGGCTCACCGATTGATAACACGGTTATAGACCCAGGAACGGAAACGACTACTGACAAGGAGAGCATGGCACATGAGACATCCACAACAGCTGCGGGACACAAACTTCAGGTGTGCATCTGTGGTTGGGAGAAATTAACATCAGTGAAGGGCTTGAAGATCCACCAAGGGAAGAAAAAGTGCTTGAGAGAGCAGAAACATGGGCCTCGCATTGACCAGTACTTCTTACGAAGCAACCAGTCAAATCAGTCGAGTGAAGCACAGCGACGGGACACAAACCAAAGTTCGCAGAGCATCAGCACCCATGTCACTGAAGAGGGTGATACAAGCACAGAAATGCCGGTGGAGGAGCCCACGCAACAACTACAAAGACCTCCATTGGAGGGAAAGATCAAAGGGCACAAACCTGGAGTGAAATGGCCCAAGGCTGTTGAAAAGAAAGAGTGGGAGACGGTCAACAGTGACCTTATACATATCTTGGAGCAACAAGCGGGCACAGCAGTGGAAAAGCTTGAAAGGATGGGCAACACAATCTACAGCTATGGAGAAGAACGGTTTGGGGTGAGTAAAGGGAGAGGTGGAAAGAAATTACCAACACCAATCAAGTCCAGGAGGCAGCAGGAGATCGAGAGGCTAATCAGAGAGAGGAGACAGTTGAAAAAGCAATGGAAAAAAGCAACTGACGCAGAGAGAGAAAGTCTCATGCTACTCCAAGAGGACATCAAGAACCGATTGGCAACCTTGCGAAAAGCAGAGAACTTGAGGAAACTTCGCAAGAAGAAAGAACACACAAGAACACGGTTCTATAAAAACCCTTTCAAGTTCATCAAAGACCTCTTCGCAAAGGAAAAAAGTGGAACTTTGAAAACATCAAAACAGGAATTGGAGGAACACCTGGAAAAGGCCCACAAAGACACGAAAAGGCATGAGCAGTTGGTCATCCCACATGACATCCCGCCTATTCAACCACCTGAATTCAACATGGACACCAGCCCTCCGAGATGGAAAGAGGTGGAGAACACGGTCCGGCGAGCAAGAGCAGCATCAGCTCCGGGGCCAAACGGAGTACCATACAAGCTCTATAAGAACGCACCGGATGTATTACGCTTTCTATGGAAGCTCATGAGGGTGGTGTGGAAGAAGCAAACAATACCTAAGGCGTGGCGAAGGGCCGGCGGCGTGCTAATACCTAAAGAAAAGGATTCGTCAGACATCAGCCAATTCCGGCCAATATGTCTCCTCAACGTCGAGGGAAAAATATTTTTTAGCATTGTATCACAAAGGCTGTCCACCTATCTGGTAACAAACAAGTACATTGATACATCTGTACAGAAAGCAGGAATTCCAGGATTTTCAGGCTGCTTGGAGCATACAAGCATGATCTGGCACCAGATCCAAGCAGCTAAGAAGGACAAGAGAGACCTACATGTGATCTTCCTCGATCTGGCCAATGCATTTGGTTCAGTTCCCCATGAACTCCTTTGGGAATCTTTTGCCTTTTTCCATGTACCAGAGCTCATCACCACACTGGTCAAGAAATATTACCAAGACCTGTAGCTGTGCTTCGCAACAGCTGACTTCAGTACAACATGGCAGCGCTTGGAAGTAGGCATCATGGCAGGCTGCACAGTCTCACCCTTGGCCTTTACAATGGCCATGGAAGTCATCATCAGGGCCTCAAAATGGGTGGTGGGCGGTGAACGAACCAGGGCTGGGCTCCGTCTGCCACCCATCAGGGCATACATGGACGACATGACAACACTAACCACTACTGCAGCATGCACCAAGCGGCTACTTGAAAAGCTGCAGGAGAACATCAAGTGGGCCCGAATGAAAATCAAACCAAGTAAATCTCGAAGCATCTCCATAGTCAAGGGGGTGCTTAGAGACACAAGGTTCTGTATTGGTGACGACCCAATACCAACAGTGTCTGAGCAGCCAGTTAAAAGCCTGGGAAGATGGTATAACGCAAGTCTCAAGGACAAAGAGCAGGTGCAACAACTAAGGCAAGAAATTGTCAATGGACTGGAGAACATCAATCAGACCCTACTGCCTGGGAAACTGAAGCTCTGGTGCCTACAGTTTGGACTCCTTCCTCGGACAATGTGGCCACTGACTGTTTATGAAGCCCCAATAACAACTGTGGAGAAGATGGAGCGAACCATAACTTCATACGTGAAGAAATGGCTCGGTGTCCCACGATGTCTAACTAACATCGGCCTCTATGGCAAAGGGGTCCTGGAACTACCTCTCACTAGTCTAACAGAGGAATATAAGTGTTCTAAAGTAAGACTCCAGATGACACTGAGGGACTCTAGAGACAAGATCATCAGTGCTGTTGCGCCGCCCCTAGCAACTGGCCGGAAGTGGACACCATCTGATGCAGTACAGCAAGCTTCATCAGCCCTGAGGCACAAAGACATAGTGGGGCAAGTCCAGCAGGGAAGAGGAGGCTTTGGCCTTACGACAAGTAAACCAACTTGGCGAAAGGCCACAACATCAGAGCGGAGGACGTTGGTGGTTGAGGAGGTGCGGCGACAGGAGGAGGCCGCAAGAAGTGCAAAGGCGGTCTCTCTTGCCAAGCAGGGGCAATGGATGCAGTGGGAAGGTGTGGAGCGGAGGAAGATCAGCTGGAAAGAACTATGGGAAATGGAAGCAAGCAAGATCAGCTTCATCATCAGAGCGACATATGACGTGCTTCCATCACCAAAGAACCTCCATCAGTGGTACGGAGAGGATCCAACCTGTGCCATCTGCCCAACTCCAGCGACCCTCAAACACATCATGGTAGGCTGCAAAACCAGCCTCACGCAAGGGAGATACACGTGGCGGCATAATCAGGTACTAAAAAGCCTGGCATCAGCCCTTGAGAACAGGCGGTGTGCGACCAACTCCTTGCCTCCGAGAGCAAGCAACCCCCCTCCCCTAAGGGTAATAACCTTTGTCCGAGAAGGACAGAAAACTTCTAAACTTCCTTCCACCAGATCAGAAGAAGGAAGCCAATGCAGGGCCCGTGACTGGAGGATGCTGGCGGACATCGGCCGACAACTAATTTTTCCACCTGAAATTGCTTCCACCACCCTCAGGCCAGACTTGGTGTTCTGGTCCCCTTCACAGAAGACTGCTTACATCATAGAGCTCACAGTTCCATTGGAGAACTGTGTTGAGGAGGCCTATGAGCGTAAGAAGCTGCGCTACGCAGAGCTTGCAGCAGAGGCAACGCAGCGTGGCTGGAACACCAAAGTCTATCCAGTTGAAGTGGGATGCAGAGGATTTGTTGCGTCATCTACCATCAGACTGCTGAAGGAGCTTGGAATCCACGGTCAGGCTCTGCGGAAGACCATAAGATCACTCTCAGAGGCGGTTGAAAGAAGCAGCCGGTGGATTTGGCTCAAGCGGAAAGACCCATGCTGGGCCCCAAGTATGTCGGGGTGAATCTTTGGGACGGTTTGACACGGGACATGCGCTGAGGGTTGATCATCCTGCAGCGGGCCGCCCTTGTGGAGGGTGTAGGCCGAAACACCCAGTGATGCAAGGGTACACTACTGATGTGTCCTGTGCCCAACTGTCCTGAAGGTTACCCCACCCCCCCGATGTTGAGCGTCTACCACTCTCAACAATCAACGAATGTCGTGAAATGCTCCCCACCTATTGGCACAAGGGACTTCTTAACATCTTGTCCTGTGTATTTGATTCTCATATACATCAGCTGCTACCTCAGCCAAGTGGCCATTTATCATGTGTAAGCCAGGCACTGAACATTCGTGGAGAAAAAAGAACAGGAAATAACGCGGTTGTTATAAGAGACAGCACACCTTTGCACAAGCTCAAATACTGCCATGGCAATTTGTGAAATTGAAGTAAATACATTTTGTAATTGTGATCAGATTTATAAAACAAATCTAAGTGACTTCACTTGAGAGATCTGGCCCTCAAACTAATACTATATTATTTGATAGTAGAAATAAGGAACTGCAGGTGCTGATTTACAAAAAAAGACACAAAATGCTGGAGCAACTCAGTGGGTCCATGTTCTCTGGGGAACATGGATAGGTGACGTTTTGGGTTGGGACACTCCTTCAGATTGATATTATTTGATTCTTATTCCTGCCTGATGTGGTCTAATAAGCTAAACAAACTAAGAGCAGAACTACTGCCACTTCTTATTAAATGTCCAAAGGAGGAAATATACATTTTCTGTTGGAATATCTTGCAATAATATTAGCACAGAACACTTCTCTACCAATAATTCCCTATATGTTGGCTAGACCAACGTAGACTTGGTAATTGTTTCACTGAACACTTGTGCTCAATCCGTCTTGGCCTTCACGGTTTCCAAACATTTTAACTCCCCTTCCCATTCCTATACTGAACTTTCTGTCCTAGGTCTCCTCCACTGTCAAAGTTGGTCATCTTAAAAACCAGCAGTTACAGTCTATCTTCTGTAATCCAAAGATTTGGTCAAGTCCCACCATGGCAACTGCAGAATATAAATCCAATTCATAATCTGGAATTTGGAAAATTAATTTCGTAGCAATTATGACCACAAAACTAGCGGATTGCCAAAAACCCATCTGGTTCATCATGTCCTTCAGGAGAATGAATCTTACCCCATTTAGCCTGCATGTCACTACAGAATCACCCCCTGTGGTTGATTCTTAAATTACATCTAATGTGGTCAAAGATAGACACAAAAAGCTGGAGTAACTCTGCTGAAGGAATGGCCGTTGTTTCGGGTTGAGTCCCTTCTTCAGACTTATGGACCTTCATAATGTAGTCATTATGTTTGTATCGTTACCACCATGATAAAAATGAATAAGATGATCTTTCATAGTTGCTTGTTCCAGGCTACTCTGAAAGCATCTACCAAATCCACAATATCTACCAAGGAGGTCAAGGACCAGAAAAGATCATGCTTCCTTCAATCAACACCATCCTGAATCGAAAATACATTGCTGTGTCTGTATTTCTGGAACTGTCCACCCAAATATATTTTGGGAGAACTTTACCAGAAGCAATGCTTTACTAAGAAAGCATCTCATCACCACCTTCTCAAGGGAAATTTGTGATGACCATTATTCATAAATATTAACCCAGCACATAATTTATCAGTCCTCTTTAAAATTCCTTAGCCAAATTGTCAGGTATGGTAATTTGCCAACTATTCTCTAGATTATTAGTTAAATTGAGGTTGTTTCTATCCATGTAGACATATTAGCAATAGTGAATGTCCAGTTCAATCCCTGATCTATAATAAATCACGAGAATTATACATAATGAGCAATTACTTATAAAGTGAAGAATCTTATATACGTAACAGCTATATTATCATGGAAATTATATGTGAACCAAACTGAGTTTCTTTGAGAACCTACAGCATAGATTATTAATTTTAATTATATTTCTCTGAATATAGAGCAAAAATACAAAGTGCAATGTGGTTTATTGTTTAAATATTTAACCAAATATGCAATTTTTGTACAGCCGATTACACCAATCTTTTCAAATGCGTTGCAGTTGCATTTGCTCTTTTTACAATGAATTTATCAGTTAAAATGATCAAAATATAACTATTTCCCCCCCCCAAATTCAATGTCCTTTGCTATTACCAACTACCATATTTGCCAATAAATCATGGAATTTTATTGCCAAAGGATAACCCACACCTTTCAATATTCTTCAAAAAGGCATTTTGGGTAGAATGGATTACCCAAATGTGGTTTTATACTTCATCACTCCTGCAGTGAACGTCAGGACATTAGGTACCTAAAGTCTATGAGTTTTGGGGAAATCAAAATTAAAAATGGAAAATTGCAGACAGGGCAAAGCCTCCAGAGTTTACAAGCATCACTGGTGGAAAAGTTTTCGTAAGTCCATGTGACCATTCATGGTGAAGAGCAACAATGGGTCTGAGAACAGTTCATTAACAAAATCAGCTTGGGTTTCTTATCAAAACTTTGTACTCAAATATCACTTTAGTAGAAACAGGGAATTTTAGTCATTCTGTATGTGCAAAAGACCACCATAACTCTCTTGCTCCAGTGGCATTCGTGAGTAATGGGTCTTTCACATCCATGAAAGAAATGCTGTAACTCACTGTCATTGGTGAGATATAACGAGATTATGTAGGAGGATATTTTTCATTTTCAGGCAGAATTGCTACTGTATACCTCAAAGGATTAACCCTCTGAGTATAAAGCGATAACAGATTTTGTGCTTGGATGTACAGGTTTGAAGTACTGAACCTATTATGACAGCAGTTAATTAACAACTGCACCAAAATGCAAATTATTAAAACGTTCTTGGAAACTGGGAATGATTAGACTTTGCTGGAGAGCACAACTAGATTCTGAGGTAATTTACTTTGAGAAATATTTTCCATTAAATTAGCCAAATAATAAACTAATATTTACTCTTCTGTGCTCTGGTCACAAATAACAGATCTATCAGCAATTTATTTGAAGGTGTTGGAGAAAAGGTATGTCCTTAAAATATTGTCCACTTATAAAAACATATAGAAATAGGAAGCGGAGTATTTAGCCCATGGAACTTTCTCCTTTGGTTAACAAGTTCATAGTTGACCTTCCAGTTCAGCACAATTTCCTTGCCAAATCTACCAATCTCACTTGAATTAACTCAATGACCGGATCTTCACTACCCTCGAGTAGAGAATTCCAAAGATTCACTATCCTATGAAGGAAGACGTTTCTCACTTCAATCATAAATGGCCTCCCCTTATGTTGCAACTGTGATCCTTAGTTTGAAGGAAACATCATCTCTGCATCTATGCTGTCAAGCTCTTGACGAATTTTGTATGTATTATTGAAGTAACTCATAATTGTTCTAATGGATTGATGCCGAGTCTACTCAATCATTCCAATATGGGGCAGACTTGCCATCCCAGGAACCAGGCTGATGAATCTGCTCGGCATTCTCTCTGAAGCATTGGATATTGTACTTTTAAAGCCATGGAGAAGCAAAATGTTTACCAAACTACAGTTGTTATCTGACAAGCCTTGTTTGATTAAAAGCATCTTTACTTTTATACTGAAATCCTCCTGCATTTAAGGTTTGCTATCCAAAATACCTGCTGCACCAGTAGGTCAGCTCTCAGTGACTTGTATACCAGGAGACTCAGTCACTCCCTAGCCATCCAGCTGTCCCTACTCAATCATACTGTACCTTCCACACATCTAACTGCAGTCAGGATTTAACCAGAAAATCTGCAGCCATTCACCCATCTCACCAACTCACCCAATTGTCACTAACATCCAGATTTCAAGAAGCTCATAAAACTTTACTTTCTTCCCCATTGGCTTGTAAATTTTTACAGTGAGTGCTATAACATTGTCAACTTCAAGAGCTGGTTATAGAAAGCAAATGTAAACAATATCAGAAAAATGAGCTGCCATGTTGCTCAATAAGATTTAAATTGTTTTTTCTTTTATGTAACTAAACATTTGTCTTAAGCAACAATGATCAAGCATTATAATAAAGCACTCGCACTAACGTTTGTACTTTAAATGAACATATTTTTCTTATTACTGCATTAAAAAAAAAAAGTATCATCCCTTAATGTGAATCCAATTTCAGCTTTTTTGTTCTAACATAATACATATTCAGTGCTCTGGTTTTAATCACCTAACTGGAGGCAAGTTTGCCAAAATGTTCCCAAAGCACAATGATCACGGGAAGAGTATGGGGTGACATAATATCTTAGTTACAATTAGGCCTCAGTTCCTTCAGAACTTTTCCCCCCTGAATGATATATACTGGCCCTCCCCATTTATGTACAGCCACACATACGAATGTGGGCTTGGGAGATTGGCGGGATGGATTGGCCAGGAGACACTAGAATTAAGAATCATGGTTTAAAAATAGCTCTCCATTTATGATAGGGATGAGGTAAAATTTCTTTCTTTCAGAAGTTTGTCAGTTTTTAGAACTTGATTTCTCAAAATGTGATGGAAGCAGTGATCTTTGAGTATTTTTAAGGCTAAGATCGGTTTAAATAAGGAGCCAAAAGGGGTAGATGTGAATTCATGAGTTCAGATTATAATCAGATCAGCCATGATTTTATTGAATGGCTGCCAAGGTTCAAGGTGCCAAGCGTCCTGCTCCTAATTCATACATTTCTACGTATCTAAAACGAAATTTACCTTTCTTTCTGTTCCAAACATATGTTGTAAAGCTGAAATTTGTACAATGCAGATTAATCAAACTCCAGCACAGCAAATTGGCCGCAACACTGAAATCTTTTAGCCATCATTCTGTGGCCGAACTTTTCAGTTCCTGTGTTCTAAGTGTTATAGTCTTCTTGGGGTTATTTTGCTAATATCGCTTATGAAATATATTTATGTACTTCCTAGTTTCTGCAACATCATGGTTAGAGTTAGCAATTTAGGTTGATGCCTTTTCACTGACCTGAAACCTATTACCCGTTTATCTTCATGTCTGATCTGGTATCTACCAAAACATATCCACTGCCATATTATTTGCATCTACAACCTATTCCAGGTTGATACCAAAGGAAAAATCCACTCTCTCAAATTGGATTCACCCATAAACATAATACTTTTGATACTCTGCAGTTGAGATTCACATTTGCAACAACATTCTCAACTCATTCCTTCTCTGGGCCTGGTGTACGGTCCCATATCACCATTTGCAACATCCAGCACAGCAAACAATATGTATCTTCCTTTCAGATACCAATGATCACAAAGTCCCTGCTTTTACTTTCCAGGTGGTGCAGCAGTAGAGTTACTGCCTTATAGAGCCAGAGGCCTAGATTTGATCCTGACTCTGGCTGCTGTCTGTACGGAGTTTGTACGTTCACCTGTGTGTGTTTTATCTGGTGCTCCAGTTTACTCCCACATTCCAAAGACGTACAGGTTTGTAAGTTAACTGACTTGGTAAAATTATAAGAGAGAGAGTGTGTGTGTGTGTGTGCGCGTGCGTATGTGTGTGGTACCATTAGTAGTTGGCGTGGACTCGATGGGCCGAAGGTCCTGTTTCCGTGCTGTATCTCTAGACTACATCTCTAACTCCTTGCCAGTAAAAGGAAACATGTCAAGGTGAAAGGCAATACTCTCTGGGTAATTTCAAATCTCTTGGTTTACCAAGTTCATCTTTTATCCTGGGCCCTCTTGTGCCACTTTGCTGTTAATCCTTCTGTGACAACCTAAAGGTCAAAGGCAGAGCTAGCTTGCCCTGGGAAAACTATGCTTTTTCATCTTCATCCATAGTTCAAATTTATAGTGACTATGAAGTAGCTCAAGTAGTGGAGTAATGAACATCATAAACCTGCCTAATAAAAATGGCATTCCTGTAGTATTACAGGAGGTCAGGCAAAGAAGAACATTTCATTAAAAATTCTCCTGCTCACCCAAGAGAGACTTAAAAGTATAATAATATAAAATGGCTGAATGACACCATTAATGAACATTAATACTTCGTCCAAATCGCATAAAATATTCCATCTCCCATATGAGATAAAAAATGTCGTCAAGCTTCACTGTACTTTACCTTGAACTCCAAGTCGTCAAAACCCGTACGACAGCCCCAAAAAAAAGTTATTTTCACAGCTTCTGGTAATAGAAGCCTAGCAGGTCACTCCTGTGATTTATGGGCCTGTAATTAGTCCTGCTTGACAATGATGAATACTATACACTAACACCTTTGTAGCCCGCCTTGTTAAAGAACATCTGAAAGGAAAGCAATGCTATAATTTAAGAAAACCCTCTTAATTACAGTGGCAATGTAATGAATGTGCTAGGAACAGGCTTCCAGCTGTTCTTTTGCAAGGCGGATCAGACTGACAAATACAGTGGTGTTATACTTATGTTTAGGGTTTCCTTCTGAAAGAAGAAAGAAACCATAGTCTGCTTTTTTCCCCAAAACTATAATTTACATGAACAGGAATTGGAGGTGGAGGAAGGGAAGATGTGGACAATATAAAACCCTATTTCATTCATGCTTACAGGCAATTGTATTGCATACATGGATTAAAAAAACTTATGCACCCATGTTATGTGATATTAAAAGAAAAGGATTGCATTTACAGTGCCCTCCATAATGTTTGGGACAAAGACCCATCATTTATTTATTTGCCTCTGTGCTCCACAATTTGAGATTTGTTGTAGAAAAAAAAAATCGCATGTCGTTAAAATGCACATTGTCAGATTTGAATAAAGGCCATTTTTATACATTTTGGTTTCACCATGTAGAAATCACAGCAGTGTTTATACATAGTCCCCCCCCATTTCAATGAAAGTAGTCATGTTTAGTATTTTGTTGCATATCCTTTGCATGCAATGCCTGCTTGAAATCGGCAATTCATGGACATCACCAGTTGCTGGGTATCTTCTCTGGTGATGCTCTGCCAGGCTTGTATTGCAGCCATCTTTAGCTTATGCTTGTTTTGGGGGCTAGTCCACTTCAGTTTTCTCATCAGCATATAAATGGCATGCTCAATTAGGTTCAGATCGGGTGATTGACTTGGCCACTCAAAGAATTGACCATTTTTTAGATTTGAAAAACTCCTTTGTTGCTTTAGCAGTATGTATGGGATCATTGTCTTGCTGTAGAATGAACCACCGGCCAATGAGTTTTGAGGCATTTGTTTGAACTTGAGCAGATAGGATGTATCTATACACTTCACAATTCATTATGCTACCACCATCAGCAGGTGTTTCATCAATGAAGATAAGTGAGCCAGTACCTTCAGCATGCCATACATGCCCAGGCCATAACACCCCCACCACCGTGTTTCACAGATGAGGTGGTATGCTTTGGATCTTGGGCAGTTTCTTCTCTCCTCCATACTTTGCTCTTGCCACCGCTCTGATACAAGTTAATCTTCATCTCATCTGTCCACAAGACCTTTTTCCAGAACTTTAGTTGCTCTTTTAAGTACTACTTCTTGTCAAACTAACCTGGCCATCCTATTTTTGTGGCTAGCAAGTGGTTTGCATCTTGCAGTGTAGCCTCTGTATTTCTGTTCATGTAGTCTTCTGCGGACAGTGGTCATTGACAAATCCACACCTGACTCCTGAAGAGTGTTTCTGATCTGTCGGACAGGTGTTTGGGGATTTTTCTTTACTATAGAGAGAATTCTTCTGTCATCAGCTGTGGAGGTCTTCCTTGGCTTGCCAGTCCTTTTGCGATTAGTAAACTCACCAGTGCTATCTTTCTTAATTATGTTCCAAACAGTTAATTTTGGTAAACCGAAGGTTTGGCTGATGTTTCTAACAGTTTTATTCTTGTTTCTCAGTCTCATAATGGATTCTTTGACTTTCATTGGCACAACTTTGGTCCTCATGTTGATAAACAGCAATAAAAGTTTTCAAAGGTGATGGAAAGAATGGCGGAAAGACAAGATGCTGAGAGCTCTCTTACACCTGCATTAAGGAGGCAATTAAACACACCTGAGCAATTACAAATGCCTGTGAAGCCATGTGTCCCAAACGTTACGGTGCCCTGAAATGGGGGGGGGGGGGGGGGGGGGGACGGGACTATGTATAAACACAGCTGTAATTTCTACATGGTGAAACCAAAATGTATAAAAATGGCCTTTATTAAAATCTGACAATGTGCACTTTAACCGCAAGTGATTTTTTTCTATTACAAATCTCAAATTGTGGAGTACAGAGGCAAATAAATAAATGATGGGTCTTTGTCCCAAACATCATGGAGGGCACTGCATATAGCACCTTCTGTATTCTCTTAAGTTGTATATAGCGGGAAGTTGAGCAGCCAATTTGTGCGCAACAAGCTCTGACAAAACATTTAGCAAAGTTTAGTGACGCTCTTCTTTCAGCCTCAATTTAACATCTCTTTCAAAAATCCTCATTCTCGGAATGTAATACTCCCTCAGTTGCACAATGGAACTTGATCCTAGTTATTCATCTGCGTTTATGCCATGCTCTAGGCAAGGCATAGAACAAACTCAATGAACACTGCATTTCTATTGTAACACTTCTTTTTCAGAGAATAATTTACAGCAATTGTTCAAGTATAAAGCCAATGTATCAAAGGTCCTCACACATTGCTGGCTCAATCGTCAGAGTGAACTGAACCGTCTAAATGAACAATTAGATAGAGCCAACAAACTTTAATGTTGGAAGATTAAAGTCCACAAATTAACTTAGATCTCACAGCTGACTTGCTATAAATTGGTTTTGAAGGAACATTCTTAATTCGAAGATAAAGTCTCAGATATTAGGATATGTTTCTATATTGGATGACAACATTTTAAATCACCTAGAATTTGCAATGAGATTAATGGTGAGAATAATACCAACTGCTACAGTGCGGAAAATGTGAGACCAACATCTCAGCTTAGCCCATATGTTATTAAACAAATAAATCCAAAACCTTGTGATTCCATATTCATATAAAGGGTACGGTACAGTAATTAGTGAACTGACAAGAACTTTAACCAGTTACAAACTATTCTCACTGTTTAAACACCTGAAAATAGTTTGCCTTTTTAATGGAACAGGAAAGGGAAAATCCACACCTTCGAGGTCTACAAATCTACAAAGACAGCTTTCCTGGGCATCATTGGTGAGCATAGATGATAGACTGCAGGCTTAGTTTTTATTTCCTCCCTTCTGAACCCAACAATAACTTTTTGGAGTATGCCTCAAATGCCCAAATGCTAAAATATTGCCATTTGTACTGTTGCGATCCTGTCAGTTGACGAATAACATCTTCCTATGTCCTCAATGTATCTTAAGGAATTAAGAATCAATTCTCAATTCAGTCTGAAGAAGGGTTTCAGCCCGAAACGTTGCCTATTTCCTTCGGTCCATAGATGCTGCTGCACCCGCTGAGTTTCTCCAGCACTTTTGTCTACCCCCAATTCTTAATTTATTTCAGCTCTGAAATGTAGTAACAGCTATGTAGAGATTGCTAGAATATACTTGCAGCCCTCCTCCACAAATGGAAAACTGACCAGACAACTAGGTAAGCTGCTATTGGGATTCCAGCTATTTTCAAAGGAAGAGAATAATTTTCCCATTGTATTTACGGGGATGTTGGCAGGCTTGAGGTTCTAAGCAATAGGGAGAGGTTGATCAGGCTGGGCCTTTATTCCTTGGACAGTAGGAGACCAAGGGGTGATCTTATTGATGTATATAAAATCATAGGTAAAAAGGTAGGGTGAATGCACACTTTTTTCCAAGGTCGGGAAATCAAGAATTAGAAGACATATCGTCATAGAGTGATGCAGTGTGGAAACTCACCCAACTCACCCACACCGGCCAACAATGTCCCAGCTACACTCGTCCCACTTGCTTACGCTTGGTCCAATACACTCCAAACCTGTCCTATCTATGTACCTGTCTAACTGTTTCTTAAACGATGGGATAGTCCTAGCCTCAACTATCTCCTCTGGCAGCTTGTTCCATACACCCACCACCCTTTGTGTGAAAAAGTTACCCCTCGGATTCCTATTAAATCTTTTCCATTTCACCTTGAACCTATGTCCTCGATTCCCTTACTCTGGGTAAAAGACTCTGTGCATCTACCCGATCTATTCCTCTCATGATTTTATATACCTCTATAAGATCTCCCCTCATCCTCCTGCGCTCCATGGAATAGAGACCCAGACTACTCAACCTCTCCCTGTAGCTCACACCCTCTAGTCCTGGCAACATCCTCGTAAATCTTTTCTGAACCCTTTCAAGTTTGACAATATCTTTCCTATAACATGGTGCCCAGAACTGAACACAATTTTCTAAATGCGGTCTCACCAACGTTTTATACAACTGCAACATGACCTCCCAACTTCTATACTCAATACTCTGACTGATGAAGGCCAAAGTGCCAAAAGCCTTTTTGACCACCTTATCTACCTGCGACTCGATCTTCAAGGAACCATGCACCTGTACTCCTAGATCCCTCTGGTATACAACACTACCTAGAGGCCTACCATTTACTGTGTAGGTCCTGCCCTTGTTCGACATCCCAAAATGCAACACCTCACACTTTTCTGTATTAAATTCCATCAACCATTCCTCAGCCCACCTGGCCAATCGATCCAGATCCTGCTGCAATCGTTCACAACCATCTTCACTATCGGCAAAACCACCCACTTTTGTATCATCAGCAAACTTGCTAATCTTGCCCTGTATGTTCTCATCCAAATCATTGATGTAGATGACAAACAGTAACGGGCCCAGCACGGAACCCCGAGGCACACCACGAGTCACGGGTCTCCAGTTTGAGAAGCAACCTTCCACCATCACCCTCTGCTTCCTTCCATGGAGCCAATTTGCTATCCATTCAGTTATTTCTCCTAGGATCCCAAGCGATCTAACCTTCCAGAGTAGCCTACTATGCGGAACCTTGTCGAACACCTTACTGAAGTCCATGTACACAACATCTACAACTCTGCCCTCATCAACCTTTTTGGTTACGTCTTCAAAAAAATCAATCAGATTTGTGAGACACGACCTCCCACGTACAAAACCACGCTAACTATCCCTAATCAGCCCTTGCCCATCCAAATAACCTATCCCTCAGAATACTCTCCAGTAACTTACCATCTATAGATGGTAAGCTCACCAGCCTATAGTTCCCAGCATTTTCCCAGCAGCCCTTCTTGAAAAGAGGCACAACATTTGCCACCCTCCAGTCTTCCGGCAACTCTCCTGTATTTAAGGACGACTCGTAAATTTCAACCAGGGCTCCCGCAATTTCCTCTCTAGTTTTCTGCAACGTCCTCGGATATATCTGATCATAGGTTTAAGATGAGGCAAAATATTTAATAGGAACCTGAGGGGCATTTTTTCCCCCCACAGAGGGTGGTGGGTATATGGAATGAGCTGCCAGAGGAAGTAGTTGAGGCAGGTGCTATAACAATATTTAAAAGACATTATGACTTAGTGACTCAGACTTTATGACTTAGTGAGAAGAATCAATATCATTATCAAGAACATTGTTTGGCATGTATTTTATGTACTGTTGATCAACCCAAGCCTGAATGTCATCCAGGCTTCTACATCCAGTTGCTAAGGAGTTGTGGAATGGAACTAACATTAGCCAACATCCATGAATGGCGTAGGAAAGCAGTATAGATGGGCGGGCCTAGCTTTCTGCCCTGGGGAATCCCTGCACCAACATCCTGGGATCAGATGACTCACCTTCAACATTCAGAACACTGAATGATATACCACCCCAACCAATGACATGTTTTCCCTCTGATGTCCACTAACATTAGTTGTACAGGAGCTCCTTGATACCACATACAATCATATACTGTATTGATGCCTAGAACAGTCATAACTGATCTAGTATCTGGAATTCAGTTGTTTGATTCATGTTGCACCAAGGCTGTGATGATACCCGGAGTTGAGTGGTTTTGGCAAAATTCAAGGTAACCATCAGTAAGCAGAAGCAGGCATTAGTAAGCAGAATATTAATAATTGTTGGCTTATAGCACTTTGATAACACCTTCCTACATCGGACTGATGCAGGCAAATTGAGCAGTAATTAGACGGATAGGATTTCCGCTACCGGTACTTTATGTGATCAGGATTCACCTGGGGAATTTTCCACATTGTCAGTTGTTATTAAAGGCTCACAGCTAGCTAGAGACACCAATTTGGAGCTGACGGATTTGCTGCTATTTTGCACAACTGTAGAGCCACATAACACAACATAATGAATGGTAATCTAGACAAGAAGACCCGCCTTTGCCTCCACAAGGATTGAACAATGAATGTTACCATGGCAGATCATCTGCCACAGATATACTGGACAGACATATTCCAAAGGACTCAGCGAACTGGATCAGTGACTGTGCCACAGGACTTGCTACCTCCAAGAATTCTTCCCAATGTTGTTGTGGAGCAGCACTTGTTCATCAACTGCAGGAGGACAGTGGAATGTAATGTAATTAGAATAATTTTTCCTGTTCATGTGTGTACTGATGTCATGAGTCTTCATGGGGTTAGAGGTCAAGGTTGAGTAGACAAAAAATGACATCAGTCTGAAGAAGGGTCTCAATCCATAACGCCACCCATTCCTTCTCTCCAGAGATGCTGCCTGTCCCGCTGAGTTACTCCAGTATTTTTTGTCCATCTTCAATTTAAACCAGCATCTGCAGTTCTTTCCTGCACATGGTTGAGTACTTCCTCATTAGACTGCCTTTCCCTCTAATGAATCTATGCTGCCAGCAGGACAGGACATAACCCAGGAATTGTAATGGAAAAGTCTAGCATAATGTGTATAAGGTAAGGTTCTATGAGGCTGATCATGATCATATCAAGCCATTACTGATTCATCTCTGGGACAGCTTTTTTTTGTCTTACAAAGCTCTATGGTATAACTGAATGGTATTTCTGAGCTCCAATTTTATTATTTGTTAAATCCAAAATCATGAAATTAATTTAAAATTCATAGATGACTCGGTGGGATCTGAAAACACATCTGTGAAATTAAAAAAAGGATGCCAGGTTACCAGTCAGGTAACAGAGCCATAGCCACCATGTATCCGAGAATGGTAATAATATACATTTCAAATTCCAAGACATCTACTTGGAAAAATAATTGCAACATAAATCATTACGAAAAAAACCTTCTTTTAAACGCAGTATCCTGTATCCTTTGCCATGTAACTGGAGACAAAATGAGTTGTTGTTAATAAAACACAATCAACTTCCTATCTCTTCATTTAACTGATGTCCTGTTTGACAGATGACTTCCTGTGGTAATTCGAATAATATAATACAATGTGTATGAATCAACTGAACAACAATGTAACTACCCTGACGCCTGTCTGCATGAGCTTTTAATTCTTTTAACACCTCCACCTTCCTCCCCAACATTTTAGGTCTCATTCATCATAGGCTACAACTTACGAATTGGAAACAGTGACTGAGCTGAGGCCCCTTTTATAGCCTCAGAACTTTTTAAAGTTTCATAAGAAATCACTTCCTTTTGTAGAAATCAATCAATTGAAACCACCTGTCTGCTCAGCTACAAAGAAAACAAGTCTTTATTTTATGGCTGCAATTCTAGTTATTCCATGGGTACATAAAGAGATTAAAAATATTATTTTCTTCCATTAAATGTATGTAACAAAGCTTTTGAAATCAACACACATACCTGAAATACATAAGAAAGTTCCTTCAATCATTTTTTGAGCAAACTCACCTGCTGTAACACAAATCTAATGAAACAGGAGATTGTACATTTATGCTAAATTGCTAGATTTCGGCAAGAACGGATTCTGGGTGGCCTCGGCACTCCAGAATTAGTAAGGAAAATCGAGCAATTCCTGATCATAATTCAGTGCCTTGATCTGAAGCAGATGCAGTGTAGCACAATGGAGTAAAAGTAGTGAGGATCGTAACTATGTGCACATTTTGAGCCACTTGAAAACCAGTGAAACATTTAGCCTTGTAAAAACAAGCCACACTCACCTCAGGTTGAACTAGAAACTAAAAGCTTCTAATTTCATATCTGTGCCTAAGATTCACAATAAAATGACTCTTGCATCATATGTTGTTTAATTCAGGTTGAAATAGAAGCGACAGCATCTTCCCAAGTTTAAATACTCAGGAGGGATTGTGTAGATAGAAATTTACTTATTTGAAATGACAGTTATTCAAACCTTACAGCTGCATTGCTCTTTGAAATTTGGTTATCTTCTACATGGCTTAAATGCCATCATCCCAAATTCCATCCAAACCACATTCTGTGACATGTATTACAATCTTCCACATTACTCATTTCAGCATTTTTTTTTCCAGAGACTTTTGAACATTTAAATGAAAATAAAACATGCACACAACTCTCTAATAGCTGTGCATAATTTGTGGTGTGCACAATAATGTTGAAGGAAATATTACTTTTGCCTTTTTCATCTTTTAAATAAATAACATCATAAACAGAAACATTTCTTTATTCTCTCAAGGTGTAATTTGGAAACATAATTATAACAAAAATCACATATATAGTTCTGGATCACCTAGAGGAAATAAAAACTGCAATATTGAAGATGTTTTTGTTTAAGAAAGCTAATTGTGCTTTATGCAGACACTTTAGAGAATGCAGTGACTTGGCAATTTGATGTCATCTTCGCTAAACCTTGAGGTTTGAAAGTTAGGATTTAATGAAACAAACTTAAACCGAGGTGTAATACACTAACATAAAAATATTAAGAAAACAAGGTCATTTTTGAGTTCTTTTCATGTAATTATCAGAGTAAGCTTTGCTTGGGAAATGGAGAGAAGGGACATAGTTCCTAATTTCTTATCCACATATAAACGAGTGATTGAAACAGATTTTCAGAAAGTGGATTTTTTGTAAAACACTTTGCAGAGTATATAATAAACAGATAAAGCACCTAAATCATATAATCTTAGTATCTATTTTGCAAATTGTACGATTAATATAATTTATATACATTCTGCTAGAAACAGAAATGACAAAACAAAACGCTGAGACAAGATGGCGAGGACAATGGGATTGATTTCTTAAACATAGACCTGTGTTACGTACGAGCTAGATATGATTCATCAATTATTTTACACAATGATTTTAATTCAATTATATATTTATAGACATCACAGCTAATCCAAAATTATATGGATACATTTTATTTCCAATGTTACAACCAAAACTGTATTTTGCAGTAGACTGTTTAACATACAGGTAATCCTTGGGTTATGCAAGGCTTTTGTTCCCAAGAATCGATCTTTTCCAAAAATCTGAAGTTTGTGTTTCTATGGCTACCATACCCTATTAAACTAATGGAATATACATTATATCCAGGTGTTAAGGAATACCAAAAATATATATATTACTATATAAAAATTTTATGGGGGGGGGGGGGGGGGGGGATATGCGTAAAGCTGAATTTCCATAAGTTAGGTCGTCCGTGGTCAGGGGAACCCCTATATTACTCCAACTAGACATTTCCAGTAAATGGAAAGGATATTAAGGGGTCCTTTGTAAATTAACTTTTGTAAAATTTGTGTCACTTACATTCACTTTTTTCCAGTTTTAGCCTGGGTCAACTGTAATACAAACAGCCCTGATTCAGAAGTTGTGTGCTGAAACCCCACTTCAGGACTTGAGAGGACATTTAAAGCCAAGACCTCAGAAGGTCCTGGGTACCTTGCACATGAATCACTGGATGTTTATGTGCAGGTAAAGCATGCATCTACGGAGGCTACAAGTACATTGGCCTTTATTGTACGAGGATTTGAATTCAAGAGCCTTATTCCAAATATGTACAGGAACCGAGTGCGACCATGTGTACACGTCTGATCTGCCTTTCCACAAAAACTCACCAGATTGATGTCTGGGAAGATGGGTTTGTCACATACAGAGAGATTATAACAGTGTGCTGATGTGATACGCTTTGAATTCGCAAGTAGGAGGCATGAAATTATTGAAACAAACAAAAGTGTTGCAGAATTTGACCGAGTATATGCACAGTTAATGTTTCCGCTGGTATTAGTTTTATTGTCACGTGTACCAAGCCTTGCTTGCGAGCTATCCAATCTAATCATATTGTACATACAGTACAATCAAGCCATAGATAGGCACAATGTAAAAACAAAGAACTGTAGATACTGGGGGGGTTTATACCAATGATAGACACAAAGTACTGGAGTAACTCAGTGGGTCAGGCAGCATCTCTGGATAAAAAGGATGGGTGAAGTTTTGGGTCTAAGTATCCTGGCCAAAACATCACCCATCCTTTTTTTCCCCAGAGACGCTGCTTGACCTGCTGAGTTACTCCAGCACTTTATGTATATCATAGATAGATACAGCAAAGAGAAACCAGAATATGATATTGCTGCATTATTGCATTACAGTTATAGAGAAAGTGCATGTAAAAAAAAGTGCAATGTCCAGAATGAGATAGGTTGGAACATCGGGACTACAACCTAGCTTGTGGGAGGACCATACCATAAGGGGCAAGAGTTAGCTATTAAATTTTCAAAGGAAAGTTGGAATGAACACTTATTAAAAGTGCATAAATGCTCGATTAATGTAAGACACACTTTAATACAATTTAAAATTTTACATAGATTATATTATTCGAAAACTAAAATTCATAAAATTTTCCCAAACGTATCATCTATTTGTGATAAATGTCAATCCCAAGAAGCAACTATAGCGCACTCATTTGTCTTCTGTACAAAAATTCAAAAATTTTGGAATGAAATTTTTGAAATCTTTACAAAGTTATTTAAAACAAGACTGATACCCAAAGCAGAATGGATTATCTTCGGAATAACGGAAGATGATCCAGAACTAAATGTGTTTCAAAAGAAATTAATGGACTATGGGTTAATAACTGGAAAAAAGCTAATTCTAAAATTTTGGAAGAAGGCTCCAATACCAACTATAAATATGTGGATTTCAAATATGTTTGAAACATTACACCTTGAAGAGATAAGACTCCTCCTAGCAGGTAAACCAGATCACTTCCACCTGACGTGGTCTGCATTTATAGAATTATTACAAACATAGGGTGCAAAAGTACTTTAAAAAAATAAAAAATTGAGGTCGGGTAAGGGGGGATGATAGTTGAAGAGTTGGTATGTCCTATTTACGTGATGCTCAAAAAAAAACATTTGTTTCTCTTTTTTTCTCTTTCTCTTTTCTTTTCTTAGGGCCTATTTCTTAACTCTTTTTCTTTTTGTTTTTAATTTCGCTCTTATAGGGTCTTCGTCCTTTTTTGTTGTTACATTTTCTACACTTTTCTACACTTGCACTTTTTCCTTCACTTTCTTCTCTCTTTCAATCTTTTCTTTCTCTAGTGTAAAAAAATAAATAAAGGGAGTACATTAATTGTAAGAAGATATAAATGACGAGTATTAATGTATGTGGTTGTAATGTAATGTACTTCTAATAAATAAAAATTAAAAAAAAAAAAAAAAAAAATACCATAAGGGGCTAGGATATCTAGAACTAGTTGCCAAATCTTAAAATATGGAGCAGGCCATTTAAAGATCAAGACGATAAGAAAATTCTTCATCTAAAGGGTGAAAAATCTTTGAATTGTCAAGTCACGAGGACATTACATTCAAGATAGAGTTGGATAGGTTAAAAATATTTAGGGAACTATGGCACTAATGCAGGAAAAGTGCTGAAATAAAAGATTGGTTATAATGTTTACGGAATGTTAGAGAGGCCATAAGAGGCATGCGTCGACTCAAAATAAAAGGAAGTACCTTTAGAAAGGAGGGGAGGATTTTCTTTACTCAGAGGGTGGTGAATCTGTGAAATTCATTGTCACAGAGGTCTGTGGAAGCCAAGTCATTGGATATTTTTAAGGCGGAGATTAACAGATACCTGATTAGTAAGGGTGTAAAGGGTTTATGGGGAAAAGGCAAGACAATGGGGTTGAGAGAGACAGATCTATCAGCCATGATTGATGGTGGAGTAAACTCAATGAGGTGAAAGGCCTACTTCTGCTCATATGTCATAAACATGATTCCTTATGCTCGATTCCATTTTTATACTGACTTTAAACAGAGTCCTGTTTGCCCTTGGTTTGGCAGTACCTGGTCAACGTTTACTTTACATTCAATACCAGCAAAAATAAGTAAAATTGTACATAGAATAGTACAGCACAGAAATAGGCCCTTCGCCCCACAATGTGCGTTCCGAACATGATACCAAGCTAAACTAATCTCCTCTGCCTGCACATGATCCAAATCCCTCTATTCCCCGTATATCCTTGTGCTTATCCAAAAGCCTCTTCAATAGCACTAACTTTTCTGCCTCCAACACCACCCCCAGGTAATTGAAAGGGAGGAGAGAATATGTCTGATGGTGATTTTTGTTGTTGACTATGAATTACCAAGTAGATGAAGTGACAGTAAAAGTGCTGGAAATGGAAAAGACTACATGAAGATATTTTGTTTCAGCCCGTTCTAACAGAATTAATTCCTTCCTATCTTGATTCTATTCCTTCTCCAGGTGAACTCTGCCACTTTGATAAGTTTCTGTCCCAGTATTATGCACCAAGGGTTCCAGTGTTTTTGTTTTCCTATGTCCCCAACACTCCCTCCATTCACACGTCCTCCACATCAGAGGAGCAATTATCAAGCCTTCAACATTCACTATATGTGGCATTTCTTCCTTTGGTCTCTACCCTCTGTACGTTCCACCCTCTTCCCCTTTTCTGCAACTTATAACCTGCTTGTTTTTGATAGAGGCATCAAGAGGAATTGGGAATGTGCAGGATATGGTATTTAGGTAGAAGATCAGCCATGATTGCACTGAATGATGGAACAGGCTTGAAGGGCCAAATGGCCTTTTCTTGCAATTTTCTATGTTGTCTAACTTTCCCGGTTCTCTTGAAAGGCCATCAACTTGTAACGAACTCTGCCCATCTCCTACTCCAACATTTTGTGTCTCTCTCCACAAATGCTGTCTGTCCTGTGGTGTAGCTCCAGCATTTTACAGTTCCAAAATCTGCAATATTTTGTTTTGTTACCATTGCTGGCTATATATTCAAATAAATTATAAATGTAAAAAATGAATAAACCGATGTAAATCATGCGACGACCAGGAGAAATTAAGTAAATAATATGCACAAATAGACTAAAATAACTTAAGGAGCCAGTATGTAAGAGAAAAAATATTTAACTAGTGATATTAATCCTGTTGAGCAACCAAAAAAAATAGAATACCTCCACTAAATCACCACAAATTGCATCAATTCCTCGTCATCTTTGTTTACTTCCCTTCCCCCACTAGACTGGAAGCTAATTAATCCTGAGCACTGTGCTGGGGAGTGAGCATCTTGACAGTTTTGCTGTGTGACTACCAGTGTTATCGTTACAAATAGGTTTTGTACAACCATAATGTTCTTGGTTGAAAATGAACATGCTCAAATATTAAAAATTTCATGGTAAATAGACTATGAAGTATCAAGTATATTTGCATTCAGCAGCCATTTCCTGTTTCCTGTTAAAAAGCATCTTTATTTTAACCGCCATCCTAGACAGACAGAAAGCAGTAGCATGGGTGAGCTCTATCATCCCTCTCTCCCTCATGTGAGCCATTTTTATGAAATCAGGCTCATGAATAAAGAATTGCTCCTCATGAAGAAGTGAGGGCTTGCCTAATTTGACAGCATAAAACAAATGGGAAGCTGGCTGAAATCATTTTGTTTCAAGGTGACACTAACTGAAGGAGTCAGTGAAGTCTTATTGGTATTCGGGGAGAGTCGGCACAGTCAACGGACATGAGATTACACTGAATTGAGGTAGTCTAACTCCATTAATTTTAAACTGGCAGAGGTGGGGGGAAAATGGAACAATATGCATTATGTATTTGTTACAAAACTATCATGTCAAAATGATACTTAGCAATAAATTACACTGCTATCAGCAGTCCAACACCGCACATATTAATAAATCTGTATCTATCAAGCAGGCAGAAGTGTGACGGAGAATCATGCACTCACCTGCACCATTATTTCAAAGGAAATATCGTGGTTGACTGCACACATGGAAAAACCTCTCAACAAACCTATCTTTACAATATTGAAAGGTCTTTCTACCATTCATTTTTCAAAGAACACATGTGAAAGAGAAGGGTGAAGAAGCCACGGCAAATCTGAAACTGCAGCATACATTCTGTAAATACGAGAATGAATTATTGATGGGGTTTTCAGATTAATTCTTTTGCAATTCATTCTCAGCATTTTTGGATTTTAGAGGCATTAGGCTTCAAACAAACACATTTGGCTCCACGGCAAACATCATCACACGTTTATCTGGATGAAATGTTCCATTTTATATACAACTAAATTTCATATTTGTTTCTTCCTACATTTTGTGCAGAAATATTTTATGCGTGTCATGCCAAAGGATGTTAATGCTGGGAAGAAAACAATTTTGAGCTTGGAGGTTACAGCTGCAGATATAATCAGGCAAATGCTACGTGCGTTCTACAACAGTTCCATGCCTACTATTTTGAAGGACGTTCATGGAATCATATAACCTTATAGGAAGCCATTCAGCCCACTGCGACCTTGCAAGTTATTTGATAGGGCCATCCAGTTAGTCCCACATCATTTTAAATTTCTCTTTTTCAGTTGATATATATCTCATTCCCTTTTGAAAGCTATCAAAACAACACCAGCTCATTTAGGCAGTGGGTTTCCATTACAAATAATTCACAAAACCACCCCAGACAATTTTCGCAAAATATCTTTTTTACCAATTAAACTGCAATCCCATATGTAATAATTGAAAAAATGAAAAGCAATATAAAAACAAAACAAAAAAAAATCACAAATGATCTGCCTGGAAGAGGTGCAAACAGAAGGAGATTAATTTAAAAGCAAATGGAGAAAGAGAAAAAAGAGAAGAGAAAAAAATTAATGCTGGCGTTGCATGATACATATTGGAGAGAAAATGCAAATTTGAAATAAAAATAGAATGCTGAAGCTACTCAACAGATCAGACTGAATCTGTGGAGAGTCAACATTTCAGCTTGATGGCCTTTTAGCAAAGTTGGCTAACTTGAAAGATTGGTTATCTAAAACTGTTGGTGCTGTAATATGTCAAGTTGGAGGATGAGACGTTGTCCCTCAAACCAACATTGGGTTTTGTTGGAACAGTGTGAGAGGCAAAGAGAGCCAGAGTGGGACAATATGCGAGTTAAAGTGACAGACATCTTGCCGCTCGATGTTACCATAATGTACTTGATCTGAAAGATCTTTTAGGCCCATCATATCTTTAACATCTACCCGACAGATAGACAATACCCATTTTGTATCTATCTGACTCCATTGGTACTCCACTGAGTCAAGTCTCAGATTGGACTCCACAATTTCAAATCTCACTGAACCACATTGAGCCAAAGAGGAAAACCAATATCTGATTTATAAGCTTTTATCTGTAATATCCCAGTATTCCAGATATTGTCTATCATAACCTTGGTGCAGTACGGAACCGATTCAGTATTGCAACAGATGCAGAAAATAAATTGGAGGAATAAGAGTTTGGTAAAAGGATGTAAATTTAGGTGATAACCTCTGATTCAGGGACCTTTGGTAAGGAAAGAGAGATTTCAAATGAGTTTCTTGTTGAGAAAAAAAAATTGCATAAGATTTTTATCGAGAAAGTAGCTTTGAAAAAAGAGTATAATATCCAAAGAGAGACATGGTACCTAATATGGGAGAGTATAAATGAAAATTAGGGATCAACAGGTTGATGGGAACAGAATCATGGAAGCAAGAAGTGGGATTTTAGGTCAACACCTAAAAATTATTTTGAAATGTTACTTGGCACAGTCTTGGCACTTCCTGTAAATCAGAACATCAGCATTCAATTTGCTGTTAATCTGCCACATGCTTGGTATAAATTCAGAGACTAACATTCACACAATCCAAATTCCCAAATTTATTGTAGTAGATGAACTTCAGGAAACATCCTGGGCAAAGGATTCTGCACTTAATGAAAAATGCCTCAGCCTTCACTTCTAGGAAGTTGGTGCTAAGATGTAATTACATTACTTATGTTGAGATGCTGCTAGAAAGTAACTCTTACATAAGTCAGAAATGTAGACCATTTGTAGCACCATTATAACCTACCCTTTACAGGTTAATTCAACAAAGTACAAACTAGCATTCAAAGCAGAATCATTTTGGTCTCCCACAACCTGCTGAATCAACATGGCTATTTTTTAAGGTATTGGTTATAAAAAAGGGTCTTTGACCTGAAAAGCTGTTTCTCTTTCTGCTGATGATACCTGATCTACTGTGTAATTCCGATATTTGTTTTTGTTTTAGGTTATGTTTCTTTGATTTTCTTTAAGATACATATTTGAAGATGGGCGAGTGACAAATATGAGAGCATTATAGCAATTCTTCTACATTCCAATAATTTTGTGGTGAACTTCTGTGCTCAGAAGCATGTCATTGTTTTCCCATTTCAACTACCCATAATCAACAATATCACTCACAGAACTGGAGATGCATCATTATCTTAATCTCAACTATGGAAAAGAAGCAAACTGTACAACACTTCTGTCACTGTAGACACTTTGTCCCACTTACGCGACATGTCGCGGGGGTGACGCCTATTTGGTCGTGAGTAGTCGCGCAAAGAGTTGTACCCTTTTCTGGTCGCCGCTGGATTTTCAACATTTTGAAATTTTTCGGCAACCTGCTGCGACTATAATAATAATAATAATAATACATTTTATTTATGGGCGCCTTATACCAAAGTCTCAAGGACACCTTACAGAGTTTAACAAGTAAGAAACATATAATCGGAGTAAAATAAATGATAAAGACATCACCAATACACAAATTAAAGACAGAATTCGATCCAAAGACACACACACAAAAAAAATAATCAGAAACACAATGTGAAGAGAGAGCAGCGGCAGCTAAACCGCGCTAGCGTCCACTCTCCCTTCCGACCGCCATCTTGGACACAGACTAAAATAGACACTACATACAAAAATCATCCCCCACAATGTCCAGTCCCCATCCCCAGTTCTCCCACAGTCAGGCCTATTGAGGCCTCCGCAATTGCCTCTACGGAGGCCCGATGTTCCTGGCCGTTCTCGCCGGGTGCTGTTGCCCTGGCGTCACGAGAGTCCTCTCAGCGGCTGGGCCACCTGGAACAGCAGCTTCCATTGCCGTAGACCGCAGCTTCCGAAGCCGACAAGGCCGCGCCGGTTTGGAGCTCCCAGGCTCCCGATGTTGAAGTCGGCGCCGCCCGCTCCGCTCCGCAGACCTGCAGCCCGGAGGTGTTGAGCTCGGCGGTCACAGCTCACCGGAGCTCCAGCGCGTCGATCCAGCGCGGCGACCCAGGCAAGGCATCGCACGCTCCGCTCCGCTATAGCGCTCCAGCGCTGTGCCGCCACCGAAGCTGAAGGTGCTGGGCGGTCCCCGCCAGGAAACGGCGCTCCACGCCCGCTGGTAGGCCACGAGGACGGGTCTACGGGGCAGCCCGGAGAAAAAGCTGCCTCACTGACCAGGTAGGGACCTAGAAATATGGTTACCCCCTTGCCCCTACATTAAAAGTCTAGTTCTCCTACAGACAGCACACAAAACGAACCAAAACTACAAAAAAAAAGTGAATTAAACGGACGGCTGCTGATTCGCAGCCGTTCACCAAGATGGCTCCTCCTCCGATTTTTCTGGCGACTATGACGGGTGCCGGCAAGTCGCCGGAAAAATCGTATAAGTGGGACAGGCCCTTTAGTATCTAATACACAACAACAATGGGTTGTTCACTATTCTCTAGTACAGTGACACTTAGATACTATCAATGTTATAATACATCAGCTCATGGATATAAAATACACGACTAGCACACTCATGTATGCTACCATCTCTATAATTACTTACTTCCACTCAGTGATTGCCCTCAAGTATTTTTTTTTTAAGCATAAGAAAGTCAAATATTAAGGACAATGAAAAGCAAAATAATTAATAGTTGCATATTATTTAGAGATAAACGTCAAGGCAAAATGTTGAGGTCTATAAATGAAACGAGTCAGAACCATTTGACTGTGTGCTGGAGGTGCCAAGAGATAGAATCAATATCAAACAGAAATATAGTCATTTGTTCAATTTGTGACAGTTGAATCAGTAATGAAATACCACAGAACAGAAACCTCTGATCAAAATGTTCTGCATTAGTCATTGTGGAATTATGGAACAATTTCACCCAGAAGATCTTAACATTTACTTGAGGTCTTTACATTTTTTTAGGACACCGGAAGTCTTCAAAAGAGGGCCAAAGCAGCAACACATTACCTAACCACAGTGCTACTGAGATAGAACATTGAACAGTACAGCACAAGAACAGGCCCTTCGGCCCACAACGTCTGTGCTGAATGTGATGCCAAGACCATCATGCTACTGAAAATTCGTAACTGAGTATATAGATGAATGTTTGGAGAATGTGAATAGGACAATGTGCTCATTTATTTTCTCCTCGCATTCTCAAAATCACATTGTATCCCGCAGTCTTTGCTCAAAACATGATATGATTATTAGTGAAAATCTGATGGCAAATAAGTTGTCCAATTGTCTCTTGTTCTGTGAAATACTTGGTTTCCATTCAATGCCTTCTAACATACATAAAACGAAGATCTTTTTGTGAGAAATACCAGTGCCAAATACACCAGTATGCTGCATAACCCCGCATTGCATGTAGAAATGGACAAAAACAATGTATTCTCTGTGGTCTTTACATGTTCTGGGTTATATGGTTCAGATCAATTCATGAAAAAAATATTTTACATATAATGCAAGTTACACCAATTTACTAGTTGTGTCTACCATTAAACTGCAAATCAAACTGTTATTTGAGAATTGTATTTAACTAGTTATCTGGTGGGATAAACAATAAGAGTACAAAGGACCCCAGAACTGTGGCTTAACAGTCAGGAAAATGAACATTTCTTCATTCGTTTTTGTGGTAAGTGATCACATCAGTATATTTACAATGGTGCTTGTTAGAAAGGTTAACTACACAAGCTGTGGCCACATTACTTACACAGATGTCACTAATTGTTCTGTCATCTTTAAAATGTAACAACTTAGTTCATTGGGAGATTTTGTTGAATTTATTGTCAAGGAACATCCTCCACCAAAGTCCACATCTAAATATCCAAAACCAACCACACACACACACTTCAAATGCTCTGTGCAACAAAATCATCTGTACAAATGATTCCAAAATGGAGTTAACCTCAAAGAAATTGCCAGAAAAAGTGAGCATGCATAAAACCTGAAGGGTCACAACCCGAAACGTCACCCATTCCTTCTCTCCTGAGATGCTGCCTGTACCACTGAGTGAGTTACTCCAGCATTTTGTGTCTATCTTCATGCATAAAACAATAGACAATAGGTGCAGGAGTAGGCCATTCAGCCCTTCGAGCCAGCACTGCCTTTGAGCTGATAGGATTGGGCACATTCTTACATGATCAACCAGCCAGTACTCAAGTCATGAGTAGTTTAGTTTAGAGATACAGCGAAGAAACAGGCCCTTCGACCCACCGAGTCCGCACCAAGCAGTGATCCTGCAAATTAACACTACCCTACATACATTAGGGACAATTTTACATTTAAAACCAAACCAATTAACCTACAAACCTGTACGTCTTTGGAGAGGAAGCGCGTGTGGGAGGAAACCGAAGATCTCGGAGAAAACCCACGCAGGTCATGGGAAGAACGTGCAAATTCCTTAGACAAGCACCCATCGTCAGGATCAAATCTGGTTCTCTGGCATGTTGGTTTTGGCTGCAATTACTTTCTGTTCACGCATTTACCATCTCAGTAGCAGAGACAGTCATCAGGCAGGCAAATGTACGATTGGTGAGGAAAAAAACATCAGAGAAATGTTAGCTCTAAGTATAATCTGAACGTAAGGTAGAGTCAGTTTTAAAAACATCCAATTTTGTATTCAACAGCAAGTATGGCAGGCTGGTGGCCATGTAATTTCAGGGAATACGGTGAAACTAATTATTCAGTTGAATAATTATGACTTTACATATGCAAAATATGCATTTCAAAAGCTTTCAAATTGTAATCTGCACAGATCGTGCTATGTTCTCGGTCAAGCTTAGTAGTGACAACAAATATCCAATGAAGCGTTTATCACACTTCATTACGAGAAAAAAAAGTAGCATTTGATGGACCAGAGGGCTTTTCATCCATTCTTTCTGCAGAACTGACTCATCTTGCTGGGAGTACAGTTCCAGTAACATTTCAGCTATCTATTATGTACTCAAACATTTTGAAAACAGTTTCTGAGCTCAGAATTGGTGCTGCACGGGTCATGAGCAACTAACACAAGTATGGAAATATGAAATAAGTTGTGGAATGGAGATGGAATTGGAGCTAGATGACAGTTGCGGGCCTTAGAAAAGGCTATGCCAGTAATACGTAAAGACAGTCTGAACCTCACTTTATTCAGGAGATGACAAGATAAATGAATGCTTCAAGCGTTCTCTGCTGTTTTGAAGCCCAGATGGGGGGATGTTGTAGCTGCAGCAAATGGGCCTCCTCCCACCGAGACATAGTCAACACTCCCACAAGCTGCTCAATGACAGTGACTACAGGTTAGTGATCTCAGTCTGCTAAAACAGTCTCTTCTCACAGTCAGGTACATAATGTCAGAATGCTTAGCACCAACTTCAAAATGTTGACTTCTCTAACTTCAAGTAACCCTTGCTTTCCTCCTCTCCATCCCTCCCCCATCGGAGCTCTCCGACCAGTCTGACAGTCTTCCTGATTACATTTTATTTTTGCATACTTCCTTGTCACCTTTCCCAGCTACCAATGATCCATTCTACATTTTCCTTGATATTCATCCCCTTTGATGTCTCGTTTTCACACCTTAACCTTCCATATCTCTGTGTCTCCCTCTCTCTTGACTCTCAATCTAAAGAAGGGTCTCGACCTGAAACATCACCCATTTCCTCTATCCAGAGATGCTGCCTGTCCCGCTGAGTTACTGCAGTATTTTGTCTTATCTTCAAAGATCAAAGATTGAAAGGTAACAAAAGTAATTCCACTTCTGAGAGGAGGAGAATGGAAAAGGGGAACTACTGACTAGTTACCTTGATAGCGGTAGCAAAGCAAGATTGATGAAAAATAAGCTAGTTTCAAGTTACTGAGTATGTGGGAGAAATATGTGGCTGGTTAGGAAAAAGGGAAAATCTATGATAGGGTTAGACCTAAATTGCTGGGGGGAAAAGTTAGAGTTTCTCCATCATTTGGGCTAAAGGGAGAAATTAGAAAGTTATGTAAAAATGTAAAATGTTTCAAACAGCAGGTCTGAAAGACATGCATGGCATGTCTGGTAGTGCTAATTGAGAGAGCAAAATGGAGCCAGATGGACAATTTACAGCAGGAAATGGCCAGTTTTGATACAGATAGAAATGGAGAGTTAGTCAAGTTGGATAATTCGAAATTGAGACCAGTGGGCAGAAACAAGTGCAGGTGGGAGATGGAGATGTATTCCGAAACTTGTGCTGGGTTTCATTATAACACTGCACAAAGCCACAAACCAATTAGTCAGCGTGGGAGTGAATTCGGGTATTAAAGGGTGTCTTCACCATTCGAAAGGTTGAACTTCAAACCGTGCAAACATTTCACCAGCACCGCCATAACCCATAGCAGTTTTTAAAACAGTGAATTAAGTCATGTAATTCAGTGCTCTCCAGCTAATACATATAGTTCTGCAAATGTGGCAAGAATTAAGATAACTTTAATTATTCTTTTATTCAAGCACTCCGCTACTTACACAATAATTTACTTGTAAAGCAATTAAATAATCACAGCAGCATTAATTTTAAAAGTGCTGATCTAATGGTTTGTTTTACAATGTGCATTGCGTACACAATAGCCATTAGGGTGCAGAGTGCACCCAAGGGCTCCAGCTGCCATCTTGCAAGTGATAACGCAACCTATCATTTCCGCTCGCACGTTGAAATTAAGGATCCATATGCACCAAGGATACACACTCCTCCAATGAAATTATAATAGGGCAAATAGACTCCCTTATGTGGCTTCATTTGTTGTCCAATAATGCAATGGAGACAACTGTCATAAAAAGGACTCTAAAGCTATATTTATCGGAGCTGTGCAAACAAGATGACTAACACTTCTGAATTGACTACAGCATTCAAATGTGTTTATTATCCATTTCTTAATTATATGTGTCCACAGCTGTCAGAATATACTCCAAAACTGATGGATTGGAAAAAAATCCATTATTATTAGAAGTGAACCTTCTGTTAATGCTGACGAGATGTATTCTTGTAGCTCCAGGACTAAGACTTATTTGAAGCTACAGTGCCCTCCATAAGGTTTGGGACAAAGACCCATCATCTATTTATTTGCCTCTGATACATGATTTATTAGCCTCTGACACGTGATTTTTTCTATTACAAATTTGAGATTTGTAATAGAAAAAAATCACATGTGGTTAAAGTGAACATTGTCAGATTTTAATGAAGGCCATGTTTATACATTTTGGTTTCACCATGTAGAAATTACAGCTGTGTCTATACTTAGTCCCTCCATTTCAGGGCACCATAATGTTTGCGACACATGGCTTCACAGGTGTTTGTAATTGCTCAGGTGTGTTTAATTGCCTCCTTAATGCAGGTATAGGAGAGCTCTCAGCACCTAGTCTTTCCTCCAGACTTTCCATCACCTTTGGAAGAAAAATCCCCAAACACCTGTCCGACAGATCAGAAACACTCTTCAGGAGTCAGGTGTGGATTTGTTAATGACCACTGTCCACAGAAGACTTCATGAACAGAAATACAGAGGCTACACGGCAAGATGTAAACCCATGGTTAGCCGCACAAATAGGATGGCCAGGTTACAGTTTACCAAGAAATACTTAAAAGAGCAACCACAGTTCTGGAAAAAGGTCTTGCGGACAGATGAGACGAAGATTAACTTATATCAGAGTGATGGCAAGAGCAAAGTATGAAGGAGAGAATGAACTGCCCAAGATCCAAAGCAAACCACCTCATCTGTGAAACACGGTGGTGGGGGTGTTATGGCCTGGGCATGTATGGCTGCTGAAGGTGCTGGCTCACTTATCTTCATTGATGATACAACTGCTGATGGCTGTAGCATAATGAATTATAAACTGTATAGACACATCCTATCTGCTCAAGTTCAAACAAATGCCTCAAACCTCATTGGCCAGCGGTTCATTCTACAGCAAGACAATGAAGCCAAACATACTGCTAAAGCAACAAAGGAGTTTTTCAAAGCTAAAAAATGGTCAATTCTTGAGTGGCCAAGTCAATCACCCAATCTGAACCCAACTGAGCATGCCTTTTATATGCTGAAGAGAAAACTGAAGGGGACTAGCCCCCAAAACAAGCATAAGCTAAATATGGCTGCAATACAGGCCTGGCAGAGCATCACCAGAGAAGGCACCCAGCAACTGGTGATCTCCATGAATTGCAGACTTCAAGCAGTCATTGCATGCAAAGGATATGCAACAAAATACTAAACACGACTACTTTCATTTACGTGACATTGCTGTGTCCCAAACATTATGGTGCCCTGAAATGGGAGGACTATGTATAAACACTGCTGTAATTTCTACATGGTGAAACCAATAGTATAAAAATGGCCTTTTAATAAAATCTGACAATGTTTACTTTAACTACATGTGATTTTTTCTATTACAAATCTCAAATTGTGGAGTAGAGGCAAATAAATAAATGATGGGTCTTTGTCCCAAACATTATGGAGGGCATTGTATGTACAATGGCTGAATAGAAATGGGAGGAAGAGATTACATTGTTTTGCCTTAATCTACTGCACACCTAATCACATTGCTGGCAAAAATCACAACCAGACTCAGAAAATAGGATATTATCTACTCCTTTAGTGTACCACAGCAGCACTATTTCATGCTCAATGCCCGTTACCAATCTGGGGAACGTACACGGTTTTAAGTATTGGTTCGTTTATACACCGTTATAGGAGAGATGTCAGTCATCTCTTCAAATTATCAGTGTTGCCAAAGCTGAAGAGTCAAGCTCAAAGTACACAATAGAAAATTAACACAAGAAGTTTCAAATTAAATTCCTATTTTGATATCGTTCACAATTTCCCTAATTGTCAACATTGCACCAGGAAATCTCACCAAATTAATGTTTGTATCTTGGCACATGAAATATTGAGACGGTGATTTGGGAAAATTTGGATTATTCTAAGGATTAGCTCAATCTTTGAACCAGTCCATCTGGTAGAGCCCATAAAAAGTTAAGATTTGACTGGATTCCGCAGCTCAAAATATTTAGCGTCATTGGTGAAATATTGTATGATTAAGGGCCTGTCCCACTTTCACGACCTAATTCACGACCCTTTTTTATGAGTGGACATTTTTCATCAGGCTAGAAAAACGTCCCGACCTACTTGATGCCACGAGTACCTACGATTAGCATCACGACCTACCCACGACCTCGTGACGACCATGCTGCGAGTAAGATTCATGGGCAAACTCGGCAGAGGTCGTGAATTAGGTCGTGAAAGTGGAAAACATAGAAACATAGAAATTAGGTGCAGGAGTAGGCCATTCAATATGATCATGGCTGATCATCCAACTCAGTATCCCGTACCTGCCTTCTCTCCATACCCTCTAATCCCTTTAGCCACAAGGGCCACATCTAACTCCCTCTTAAATATAGCCAATGAACTGGCCTCGACTACCCTCTGTGGCAGAGAGTTCCAGAGATTCACCACTCTCTGTGTGAAAAAAGTTCTTCTCATCTCGGTTTTAAAGGATATCCCCCTTATCCTTAAGCTGTGACCCCTTGTCCTGGACTTCCCCAACATCGGGAGCAATCTTCCTGCATCTAGCCTGTCCAACCCCTTAAGAATTTTGTAAGTTTCTATAAGATCCCCTTAAAGAACAGGCCCTTAACTCTTGCTTTAAATTACACAAACAAAAATCACAAAAACTCTTGCATTTACATATCATCAATTACACACTAAAGATACCCAGAGCTTTTCTTTCAATACTTTTGATAGTTGGTCACCTCAGTGCAGGAGAAAATGTGATAGCAAATTTTGTTCAGTTAAACTGTGCAAATAACAATGGAAAAAGAATGAGATAACTAATTTTAGAAGAATAAGTGATGTATAAATGTTGAACAACGTTCAACTTCCTCCATCCAGGGTCACCAATTTAACTTCAGTAGTGAATCTTTCAGTAAATAACTTGATAAACCCAATTTCAACAATGCTCCTTTGTTCTATTACTACAGGACTGTTTCTTCTGCAAATATAAGGATTTTAGAGAACTATATTTGGGAAGATTCAGAAATTCAAAAATTTCCAGTGATGTCACAGGTTAGGTCAGCTAATTGATATGTTATTAGGAAACAACAAATATGTATATATTGATATATATTTCACAAACAATAAATATATTTCCTAACCATTGGGGAGCTCCTTCACTCTTAGTTCAAGAAATCAAATCAGTTTGGTCTCGCCAGCTCCTGATTTGCTCAGTGCCTGCAGATGCCAAAGTTCAGTAAAGTGTTATACTGAATATACTAAACACATTCAACCAATTATGAGTTGTTGGCATGAATATCCAACTCCATTTTCCTCTCACTGCATTGTTCTGACCCATGAGAACGATTAACAAATAGATTTTAAGGTTGCATTCCACAACCCATGTGGGGAGGGAGTGGGAACCCATGGGTCGACATGATGAAGTGAGCATTTACCTTACCTTAGCTGGAGGCAAGAAAAATCAGAACATAACTTTAAAAAATAATTTCAGTTCTTGGTTATAAGCCTGTGCCTCGGTGTTCATAAGGTATCAAAATAGCACCCAGACCCACCCTCCGCCATTTAAAATGTTTATTTTCTGCGATGTATTAAACAGCAATACAACATATAAAATTGTAATAATTAAACAATGTATGGTGTTTTGAGCTTTGCTATCTCGCACACAATCTGATTTAACTACAACTCCACAGTAAACGTTACACTAAATTGGCTCAGTTCTCTTCAGATCAACGATAGCTTTCAGAGTTCCATTTAATTTATTAATTTGAAAAGTGAGAATGATAGTCTGGAAATTGGTGAATTTAATTAAGTATTTAAGGGTTAGGAATCAAAGGATAACAAGTGAGCATATATCAAACATAAGAAAATGAGTTTTTAAAACAACATTTGATCAATAATTGGCTGGTATCATAAGTGATGGGAGTAGAATTAGGCCATTCGGCCCATCAAGTCTACGCCATTCAATCATGGCCGATCAATACCTCCCCCCTAACCCCATTCTCCTGCCTTCTCCCCATAACCTCTGACACCCGTACTAATCAAGAATCTATCTATCTTGCCTTAAATATATTCACTGACTTGGACTGGATCCACAGCCTGTGGCAAAGAATTCCACAGATTCACCACCCTCCGACTAAAGAAATTCCTCCTCATTTCCTTCCCAAAAGAACACCCCTTAATGACGTTTAGTCCTAGACTCTCCCATTAGTGGAAACATCCTCTCCACATCCACTCTATCCAAGCCTTTCACTATTCTGTATGTTTCAATGAGGTCCCCCCCCCCCCCTCATTCTTCTAAACTCCAGAAAATATAGGCCCAGTGCCATCAAATGCTTATCATATTTTGGGATCTGGTATGCATGGTGTTCAGAGGGAATGGGAAAAAACTGCCTGGAGTTGGAAGTGGGCAGAGAAGCGAGATTAGTTTGGTTGGTCTTGCAGAACCTGCGAATACTCAATACACCAAATGGCTTCCTTCCTTCAGAATTGTAACCCATGTTGTAAATGCAGCTATATATTTTTACTTATTATTCTCTCTTCATAATAAGCAACAAAAAGGTTGAATGACAACAGTTGAGGAGAATGTGGGCTGAAAATCAGTGCTAGCTACAATAAATTGGAAGCAAAATGCTCACAATTCATTTACACTTTTAGTTTTATTACTTAATGAAAATACTGTCAATCCTAAAAATTCATTAACGGCATGATTTCATCTTTCCTAATGGAGTAAAAAAAAGTGGCTAAATTACTTCTTTCTAAATTTACAGCATACCAATTATACCTTTGGGAATAGATAGCATTTTGTCCTTTTGAACCAGTCTGAAACGAGTGATTGACTACAAATGTAACAAGATGAATCTTCAAGGGTTTATAGCAACAGTGCATCCTTCATGAAAACATAAGGATAGATTTCTTACAGTTCCTACTGGAGTTGTATGAAATTCCTCATTTCTAACCTTCAGAGGACATTTACATGATCTTTGGGAATTTGTCAACATTATCAACACTCATTTTTCTTAGAAAGATAAAGCGTGATTGGAATAAGACCAACTCCACCGACCCTTTCTCAAAACGTAAAATCTGCTTGCTTGGTACTGTGAGTGGTCTTTTGAATACACTTGCCCGTAAAGATGGCTAGGCAGCAAGACACTATAACATCCGTCTCACCTGATGGTTAAAACAAAGGCAAAAAAAAAAAAAGCTATTGCACTGGGTAACCATATATTTTAGCTGTTCTTCCATAAATATGAAAGACCCATAATTCAAGAACACCAATGGAATGAACAAATCATGAACATCTTTCTCATGAGTTTAAGAACACTGAGCACCAGATTCTCTGCAGCAAAATTATGGCCTCTTACTATTAGGAAAGCATTAATAGATGTTTAAACATATTAATTGTTTATCAATTTCTACCTGGACAATTTGAGCTTCATAATCTTTATAATGCCACAATTTTTTTTAAATCAGAAGAGTGGTTTGGAAAGTGTACCACCGATTAAATCTCAAGGGAGGAAGAATGTAAATAAGAATCCGTCTAGTTCACAGAAGGAAGGAAGATACAAATCCAAGCTAGTTTGTCAAAATTCCAAATGACACATCCAGTCATTCTAAAGTGCAAAATATGAAGGAGGAGTGTCAGGCAAATTCAGAAATACCTGTTCCAAATCTATCTCATTCTTTCAACCAACTCCTTGAAGACAGGTCAATTCTTCAAACAAGAGCATACAAGCATAGTTGTAAATAACAGTTCCACAAAATAAGAGCAGGCACTCACTCAGCTTATCAAACTTCTTAAGTTTGCAGTCGAAAGAAAATACTAGTAAATTATATTGCATGTTTAAAAATGTCAAATGAAAATTGGATTGAACATTGCTGTATTGCCAATTGACTTCTTTGCCAGGGTTAACAACCAAATAATCATTGCCAGGATGAGACCTCAGTGAAAAACCTCTCATTGTTCAAGAAAGTAAAGTACCCTATGTTATATGTTACCAAGCACGCACTCCGTTTTTTTATGTGGTGAGGGGGAAAATTGAATAACTGGAATAGAATGTACACATCATTTCAAAGTTTAGTTGTTTTCTGAGTAGCTCTATTCTGGACTGTAACTCACTGCTAAATGCTTGTCACCTCACTACATAAATGTTGAATTATTCTGGATTCTACAGTAATGATCTATAATCATCAATGTGAAGTCATGAGGTCTGAAAATTGAAAATTCTGATGTCATAACAACTAGCGATCCACATAAATTTCCGGCACAGTCAACAAACTGAGATATTCTACCACGGATGTCAGCTGACAAAGGGGCTAAAGAGTGCCTAACATTGCCCTCATCCTGATTGCCATCTTCGTGTGTGGCTGCATCAGACTGAGCCAAACCACGTAAGCACTATGTGTCACTACCTAAATATAAGGAATGGGTGACGTTTCGGGTCGAGACCAGTTGGGTCTTGACCCAAAATGTCACCCATTCCTTCTATCCAGACATACTGCCTGTCCCGTTGAGTTACTCCAGCATTTACACGTGTCACTATCCGTCTGGCCCCAGGGTTGTGAAGGATGGGCCAAGCAATGTGCTAGTTACTACTGGACACTGCCGCACCATCCATCGTTGTGGAAAATTCTTCTAGACCACCACCTTCTCACTATTCGGCAATGTGGGTTTTATTTTTCATCTAAGTAGAACGTCTGGCTTGATCACAAAAGATACCTTGTTACTTAAATGTTTTTACTCAGAAGTGCAGTCAGATTTTTATCTCTGGGTTACAGCCAGCAAAACCTTACTATCGCTTTATCAGGTGTGAGATTTCTCACTCACAAGCAAGTAAGAACAAACAGTTTTATTCAAAGATTCTGACATTGAGAAGAGTGTGTGAAACACCTCAAAGGTGTTTATTTTAAGTGTTGAACTGGTAACATTCTGCATACTGTGTGCAAAACCCTGTAGCAATTATGTTTCCTGAATACCTCAATATTATTCCACTGAGACTGCAGAAAACACACTGGAAAATATATGATTCTCACCAAAAGAAATTATTTTTTAAATTAAATCTATTGGTGGATGATGAAACTCATCTTTTTTACTCATTGTGTAATTTTAATATTAATTGTTCCAGTGCATTCAACATTTTTTAATGTTATTCAGGGCCATTTTGGTTGTAGCTCCATAACACACTGAAGTCTGGGAGGATACCAGTAGATTGGAAGACAGCCAATATGGCTCCCTTGTTGAAGAAGGAAGAAATGCAGAAGGCAACGAACTACAGACCAGTTTGTTTTAACAGCTATTTTTGGCAAGTTGCTAGAGTCAATAATCAAAAAGGAAATAACTAATCATTTAGGGAAACATGATCATAATTAAACCTGGTCAACTTGATTTTCTGAAAGGTAAATCACATTTATCAAATTTGCACAAATTCTTTGAGGATGGAACAGGGAAAGTTGATGGAGGAGAACATGTAGATCTAAGACATCCGAGATGTCCTTTTGCTTTAGTAAACGTGGTTTCCCCCCCACTGCTGACGTAGATGGATACCTCACCTGTGTCTCCTCTGTGTCCTGTAGTTCACCTCCTCCCTGACAGAACAAGGATAGAGTTCCCCTTGTTCTACCTTTCAGCCTACCAACCTCCACATCCATATAACCATATAACCATTACAGCACGGAAACAGGCCATCTCGGCGTTTCAAGTCCGTGCCGAACATTAAAAAATAAATTTTAAAAAAATTAAAAAAAATACTCCCCCCTAGGCCCATCTACCTGCACTCAGACCATAACCCTCCATTCCTTTCCCGTCCATATACCCATCCAATCTATTTTTAAATGATAAAATCGAACCTGCCTCCACCACTTCCACTGGAAGCTCATTCCACACAGCTACCACTCTCTGAGTAAAGAAGTTCCCCCCTAATGTTACCCCTAAACTTCTGTCCCTTAATTCTCAAGTCATGTCCCCTTGTTTGAATCTTCCCTACTCTCAATGGGAAAAGCTTATCCACGTCAACTCTGTCTAACCCGCTCATAATTTTAAAGACCTCTATCAAGTCCCCTCTTAACCTTCTGTGCTCCAAAGAATAAAGACCTAACTTGTTCAACCTTTCTCTGTAACTTAATTGCTGAAACCCAGGCAACATTCTAGTAAATCTCCTCTGTACTCTCTCTATTTTGTTGACATCCTTCCTATAATTAGGCGACCAAAATTGTACTCCATACTCCAGAATTGGCCTCACCAATGCCTTGTACAATTTTAACATTACATCCCAACTTCTATATTCAAAGCTCTGATTTATAAAGGCCAGCACACCAAAAGCTTTCTTTACCACCCTATCTACATGAGATTCCACCTTCAGGGAACTATGCACAGTTATTCCTAGATCCCTCTGTTCAACTGCATTCCTCAATTCTCTACCATTTACCATGTACGTCCTATTTTGATTTGTCCTGCCGAGATGTAGTCCCTCACATTTATCTGCATTAAACTCCATCTGCCATCTTTCAGCCCACTCTTCCAAATGGCCTAAATCTCTCTGTAGACTTTGAAAATCTACTTCATTATCCACAACACCACCTATCTTAGTATCATCTGCATACTTACTAATCCAATTTTCCACACCATCATCCAGATCATTGATGTACATGACAAACAACAGTGGACCCAACACAGACCCCTGAGGCACCCCACTAGTCACCGGCCTCCAACCTGACAAACAGCCATCCACCATTACTCTCTGGCATCTCCCATTCAGCCACCTTGAATCCATCTTGCTACTCCACCAGTAATACCCAACAATTTAATCTTCTTAACCAACCTTCCATGAGGAACCTTGTCAAAGGCCTTACTGAAGTCCATATAGACAACATCCACTGCTTTACCCTCATCAATTTCCCTAGTAACCTCTTCGAAAAATTCTAGAAGATTAGTCAAACATGACCTTCCAGGCACAAATCCATGTTGACTGTTCCTAATCAGACCCTGCTTATCCAGATGCATATATATATTATCTCTAAGTATCCTTTCCATTAATTTGCCCACAACTGACGTCAAACTAACAGGTCTATAATTGCTAGGTTTACTCTTAGAACCCTTTTTAAACAACGGAACAACATGCGCAGTACGCCAATCCTCCGGCACTATTCCCGTTTCTAATGACATTTGAAATATTTGTGTCATAGCCCCTGCTATTTCTACACTAACTTCCCTCAATGTCCTCGGGAATATCCTGTCAGGACCTGGAGACTTATCCGTTTTCATATTTTTCAAAAGTGTCCGCACCTCCTCTTCTTTGAATCTCATAGTTTCCATTGCTACTCTGCTTGTTTCCCTTACCTCACATAATTCCATATCCTTCTCCTTGGTGAATACCGAAGAAAAGAAATTGTTCAATATCTCCCCCATCTCTTTTGGCTCTGCAGATAGCTGTCCACTCTGACTCTCTAATGGACCAATTTTATTCCTTGTTATCCTTTTGCTATTAATATAGCTGTAGAAACCCTTTGGATTTACTTTCACCTTACTTGCCAAAGCAACCTCATATCTTCTTTTAGCTTTTCTAATTTCTTTCTTAATATTCTTTATACATTCTTTATACTCCTCAAGCACCTCATTTACTCCATGCTGCCTATAATTATTGTAGATCTCTCTCTTTTTCCGAACCAAGTGTCCAATTTCCCTTGAAAACCATGGCTCTTTCCAATTTTTACTATTTCCTTTCAACCGAACAGGGACATAAAGATTCTGTACTCTTAAAATGTCACCTTTAAATGTCCTCCATTTCTCTTCTACATCCTTCCCATAAAACAACATGTCCCAATTCACTCCTTTTAAATCCTTTCGCATCTCCTCAAAGTTAGCCTTTCTCCAATCAAAAATCTCAACCCTAGGTCCAGTTCTGACCCTCTCCATAATTATATTGAAGCTAATGGTATTGTGATATATCCAACATATCATTCTCATATTTTTTCGCCTCCCTCAACGTAATCCCACTACCAGTCACATCTTCCCATTCCCACCCCTTACCATCTTCTACGGAGACCACTCTGCCTGAAACTCCTTGGTTCACTCATCCGTTCCCAGGTACTTTCCCCTGCAACCACGGTGGATGTAACCGGTCCCTATACCTCCTCCCTCACCTACCATCCTTCCAGGGAACCCAACAGTTCTAACAGGTGATACAGAGATTTACATGCCCCTCCTCTAAACTAATCTACTGCATTTAGTGCTCCTGATGTGGCCTGCTGTACATCAGCAAGACAAAGCATAGGTGACCGTTTCGCTGAACACTTGCGCTCAGCCCACCAAAGCCTGCTGGATCTCCGCGTTGCTAACCATTTTAATCCCCCTTCCCATTCTCATATTGACCTTTCACTCCTGGGTCACCTCAATTGCCAGAGTGAGGCCATACACAAACTGGAGGAACAGCACCTCATATTCTGCTTGGGTAGCTGACAACCTAATGTATGAACACTGAATTATTTAATGTTAGGTAACTGCAAAAAACCCTCCGCTAACCCTCTCCCCCAACCTCTGCCCCTTCCCCTGTCGCGCACCTATTTCTCCCCTCCCCTCCACCCACATTCCTTCCTCTAGCTTCACAACTTCCAACTCTTCTATCCTTTCATCTCGCATCTTCTGCCTTTTTCATCTCTGGCCTTTATTCTCAAGAGATGTTGCCTAATGAGTTACTCCAGCTCTTTGTGTCTTTTTTTTTTTATAAACTAGGGTCTACAGTTCCATCCTCCCACAGTCAAACACTTCTCCCACTCTGGTCTTTCCTCCTTCTCCCTTCAGCAGAAGCCACAGTAGCTTGAAAGCCAGCATCACCCCGAACTCAAGAACAGCTTTTTCCCCTCAGTTATCACGCTTCTGAATGGTCCTAGCTTCTGAATAAGCTAGCTATCTACCCCATTGTGGACATTGGATTTTGTCTGTGGAACTGATGCGCTACAATGCTGAGAACTATATTCTGCACTCTGTATCTTCCCTTTTGCTCTATCTATTGTACTCGAGTTTGACTTGATTGTATTTTGTGTATGGTACATCCGATCTGTTTGGATAGCATGCAAAGCTAAACCTTTCACTGTACCTTTGTACACAACACAATAATAAGAATAAACGTAACCTGTTCTGTACATTAGGGTGTAACAACATTTATTGTTCACATAAAGCTCACAGAGTAAACAGTATACAAACAGTAGTAATAAATATAATAAATACAATGACACGTGCAAAACAACAGAACAGTGCAAGATTGTATTATAGAAAAATGATAGTTCTTACCTGCACTTATTTCTTCAAAATTGCTACTTTTGCAAATACTATGCAATTTGCATTAATATTCCCAAATAATCTATGGCTGTCTTAAGTGCAATATGCAGGCTAGATTTCTACTTAAGCAAGCTTTTAAACATTGAACAGGGAATCACTAATACATTGCAACATCCTCCTAATGTGTAAGGTACACAGACCATGGAAGCTGAAATTTATCTTGTAAATTTTTGTTAAGTGCCCAAACTCCTGAGATACAACATTCACTTTCTGTTCCTTATGAATGTTCTGACAGCCTCTGCTTCCAAAATTGCTCCCCACTAACATGATGTGATTTACAATTTCAAAAAAAATAATCTGAGGGATGCCACCAGCAAACCAAATATTACATTTTCTGCTTCATGCCTCCCGGAATCAGCAAACCTAGCTAGCTACCCGAAGCAGCCGTCAGGGTACCTTCTTTGGATGTGAATTATACTAATTCACTGCTTGAATATCATTGTTCCACAAGCAATGTCACAGGCTTTTTAAGTTGATGAACCGTGATACAGCACCAATGGTGTGAATAATTAAAATTAGCTGATGAAAGTGAAATCAAACATCACTTGACTAAACTTCTGAACAGATGTGTCATCTTAATGAAAAACCAAACAGACTGAAAATGCTTTTAATACTGAACTAAAATTATCCCCCAAAGTGTGAGACTTAAATCACCAGTAACTGCACTTGAAGGAGCCAGTATGCAAAGCAGCAACTTGTTATGGTTGCTAATTTCATTTCTCCCCAGCATGTGCTAACAGTTAGCTACCATTATTCAAGTGCGTCCATTGATGCAAGCCTGTCCCCAAGGTGTAGCATTAAAATGTAATAACTTCCACTGTAAATGAAAACAAAAACCATTAGGTTTTCCAGGGATTTGAAACCTAATACATGTCCCATCTGGCTGCCGTGATTAAGCGTATAGTAGAATTGGAACCTCAGAAGGGAAATTTTGAACAGATTGGCTGTCTAACTGTCGACATGACACAGCCTTGCAACCTGAACACAACCTCTCTACTCCGTGAAGAAAGTGGTCACAACAGAGAAATTCACACATTAAAATTCACATGGCAAGCCCAACTGCTTCAAACGGCAGTTCAAGGAGAAAGCTACTCCGGGTCCATTAGTCTGATAAAAATAACACATTTTAAAATCTGCTTGGGCTAGTGGTCTTGTTCTGCATCAAGGTCAGACTCTGCAGAAACCAAGCAACATTATTTAGCTGAAAGTACACATTATTTCCAACTTCTACTGAATTTACATTTGAACATGCTGAAAAAGGAAATAGAAGGGCTCATGGGAAATATCGAGGCACATGTCACCATATAAAATGTTGATTTTATATAAGAATCATAATGATGTCTAAAAAAACCTGGTGGCAAATACATGGAAATATCCTATGTCAGAAACAATAGCAATGAGTACCTGTGGATTGGTTTGCTATTCATTTTATTCAGAACTGAGCAGAGTTTATTTTTTGGAAGTCAGTCATGTTATTGGGCTGTTGCTGAACAAACTTTGCAATTGAGGGATATCAGACAAAAATATGCCGCAGCACATTTTGATTCCTTGATTAATTGCAAATAATATTTCTGAAAAATGGCACCTTAGCATTGGTGTGAGCTGAGTTGGCATGTAACTGAGTCATGAAACAGATAACCAAGTACTTCCCAAATGTACGTTTATTTAATCATTTGACATCAGTCCACTAGGATCTGAGATTAACAGGTTTGATTGGTATTCCCAGAATTCCACGATGGAAGAGTATAATTACATATAACCTGTCATCCAGATGGCAGAATGTGGTTCCCTTACTTGGATATGTCATGTAAAATACTTTGCACTATTGCACAAAGTACTTCTTTCTTTATACAAAGTGTCATTCAATTAAACCTTTAATGCTTCAGTAAATCTATTTGTTGTCCGAACTGCAGTGGTCCAAAGATATGACGGCATGTGATGTAGTTTAGGTGGTCAAAGTGCAGTGACAAGGGTGCATTGTTTGAAGCACATGTGCCGTGGCAGCTTAAGAGCTATTATGCAGGAAATGACAGATGCTGTTTTCCTAACAGGTGTAAATGAGGACTGGTTTCATTTTGACCGTAGAAATTCTCTGTGGATTCCATGCCAAAGGTTTAAATGTTAGCATTTAAGAATGCTAGCATTCTTGAAAACATTATTACTACATATTGGGTTTTGGATGGACTATTTGGAAGCGTGATATGACCAGTTTCATATTTGTGAATAATTATGTTGGTATTGCAGTTTTATATTGATCTGAAGCATTCAGATTGAGAATATAATGCTAAAATGGAGAATGCAAATAAATAAACCCAGTTTTTAGGATCACACCTTCTTGACAATAGACAATAAACAGTAGGTGCAGGAGTAGGCCATTCGGCCCTTCGAGCCAGCACCGTCATTCAATATGTTCATGGCTGATCATCCACAATCAATACCCCATCATTGGTGGCACAAGGTGTTGTATGGTTTGTTGAAACCAGACATGGGAAGTATGACGAAAGAGAGTACTCAGTCACAGAACTTTAATGCAGTCTCATCTGACTTCCTACGATGTTGCATAAATAATGGCAAGATCAAGTACAGGTTTTAGGTCATGTGGGATTAAAAGCTTCAGCATAAGTGCATGGGGGCATACAGATATAATTCAGTTCCCATTCAAAGTCATATATTCTTACTTTCATATGCATCTCCTTCATAAGAACAGCTTCTTGCCCATTGCTGCCACAATACCCCCTTTCACACTTCTTTCCCAGAGATGCTGCCTCGTACTCTTACCCTTAACTCTATCGTATTTGATTATTTTATAATTGGACTTTTTTTTTTACACACTACTTCAGATTGTACTTCAATCATGAATCATTCACAGAGGAGAGAGGGAGAGAAAATAAAGGAGATGGGGGTGGGGGGGTTTGTAGTTACCTAAAATCGGAGAATTCAATGGCTCCTGCGAGACTCCTGACGGGCACCCGAAAAAAGGACCACATCACCCCGATCCTGGCCTCCCTCCACTGGCTCCCTGTGCGGTTCCGTATACATTTCAAGATCCTCCTCTATGTCTACAAAGCCCTTAATGGGCTTGCCCCCACCTACATTAAAAGTCTTCTTACCCACCACTCCACCTCCAGGTCCCTCAGATCGTCCGACTTGGGGTTGCTGAATATCCAGCGGTCTAGGCATAAGCTCAGGGGCGACCGCGCCTTTGCGGTTGCAGCTCCTAGACTGTGGAACAGCATCCCCCTTCCCATCAGAACTGCCCCCTCCATCGACTCCTTTAAGTCAAGACTAAAAACGTATCTATACTCCCAAGCCTTTCTTGACGTCCTCTGAGCGAGGGCTATATGTAAATATGTATGTAGTTTGTTTATTTATACTATTCTTATAACAAATGTAAAGCACTTTGGCCAACGAGAGTTGTTTTTTAAATGTGCTATATAAATAAATGTGACTTGACTTGACTTGTAAGCTGCGCAAGTGGAATATGAAGTGCTGTTCCTCTAGTTTGTATGCGGCATTACTCTAGCAATAGGGGAGACCCAGGATAGAAAGATCAACGTGGGAATGCGAAGAGGAGTTAAAATGGTTAGCAACTGGGAGATTCAGTGGGCCTTGGCAGACTAAGTGCAAATGTTTGACGAAATGGTCACCAAACCTACACTTGGTCTCGTCAATATATGGGAGGGCACATTAGGAACACTGGGTGAGGTGCACATGAACCTCTGTCTTACCTGGAAGGACTGCTGATGTCCCAGGATGGAGATGTAGGGACATCACCTCCAGTAGATGCAGGGGAAAGTATCTGGACAGGGGGTGGTTTGGGTGGGAAGAGATGAGTGAACCAAGGAGTTGTGGAGCGAGTGGTCTCTTTGGAAGGCAGAAAGTGGTAGGGATGGAAAGATGTCACTGATGGTGGGATCACGATGGTAGTGATGGAAATGTCAGGGAATGAAGTGTTGGACTTGGTGATAATTGGACTACCAACTCTCCCCCCTTTTTTCCCCTCCCCCTCTCTTCCCTATGTTTCCCCCTTGACTGGCACCGATTACTCCCCACCTCTTACCCTTCCATCTACATTCCTTCCTCTAGCTTCACAATTTGAAATTCTTCTATCCTTTTGTCTCACATCTTCTGTATTATCATCCCTGGCCTTTGTCAATCACCAAACCGACCCACCTGTATCAAGCTATTACCTGCCCGCTTTGTCACGCCCCCTCTCCACCTTTCTTCCACCCCCCCCCTATTAATATCAGTCTGAAAAAGGGTCCAGACCTGAAACGCCACCTATCCATATACTCTAGAGATGCTGCCTGACCCGCTGAGTTACTTCAGCACTTTGCGTCCTTTTATGAATTAAAACGTGTATTTGAAAGTGTGAACAAAAATAAAAACATTTTACCTTTGAAAACTAAATGGAAAATAATATGCAGGTCATTCTCAAACCATTGTATTCTGCTCAAGCTATTCTGTCCGTTACACCATATATTCTGGACTGCAGGCCCCAGGGATGAATGGTTATCAGTAATAGTTATTTTCATAGTAAATTAAACAGTCTCACCTGGCAGATAAATTACAAGACTCAACACATAATCTTTCATCAAGCAGCTTAATGACAGATGGATTGAGGAGTTATTTAAGTCAATTCCCAACGACATGTTCCTCGGGGTTGTAAAGGTAAAGCAATGAACGCAATTACTACACCACCTGCCAGAAGAGTTCTGCTGCTTTCAAGTCTGCTTTGGTAACATTAGCTTTGTGCTGGCCTTTTACCCACAATCTGTCACTGGGAGAATACTACGTAATCTGCAGTATTTCAGTCTTCAGCTTTTGGTACAGTGGAGAAAAATGAAGAACAATTCATGATATCACTTAGAACCTAAGTGTACTTTACTGTTTTTGTGCATTGTGCTGAGATCTGTTTCCAGCACCAATGTATTGTCTTTTCTTTTTATTCAGGAATGTACTGGATCCAGGGTGATGATGCAAAGAAGAAGCAACTCTAATTAGACTCATACCACATATCCTAGTAATTATTCAGTCTCTTATGGTCTCCACCCTACCAAAGAGATTTTGCGCACCCTCCCTTTTCCATGCAACTTAAAACATCCTTAATTTCAGATTTCATTTATTTTTGTACAATTCTGTCAGTCAATATTAATTGTATAGCACATTTAAAAACAACTCACGTTGACCAAAGTGCTGTTCATCAGTGCAGATACTAATGTGCTACATACAATGGTACATAGACCTAACAATACATACATAAACTTACAACATTAGTAAAATTTAGTTTATAGTTAGTAAAAACAAAGCCCAACCAATATTTGAGTCAGTCCACAAAATCTGCACCCACCCAAATAGACTATTTCTAATCTTACAGGAGCATCTAGACCATCTTACTTGCAATAACTCTTCAAAAGAGAACTCTTCATTCATTTATTCATTACTGAGCTCAAGATTAGGAGCTCATCGGGGAGGGAAATAGAATAGAACAAGTCTCTAGCAAAGATGATAGTTGCAATTATGTGTATGGATAAAAATTGTTATATTTTAAAAAGGCTGTAGATAATTCTTGGCCGTGACCATTTCCTATTACAATATGGACGAGCTTGTTGGTAATATTCAACAGCTGGTGTGTTAAATGTGGTAACGAGAAACAATGACCCAGTGAGGATGTTAGATAACTACTAAAGTAGAATTATTGCACAAGATGTGGAGAAGCGCCTAGTTACCAATTCAGGGCCAACTTCCTAGAGGTCAACATGCTTATCATGTGGCAGAAGGCAACTCAATGCTGAACATGAATCACAGAGCCTGGGGAAAACAATATGAAGATTATATTTCTTAATGAGACTCTGAAATAGGGACATGATTCAATATGTGTATGTCTACACCACGAATTGTTCCCTGAAAATGCAGATCAATGCCAAGCCCAATCTCAAGCGTCTCAGCATTGTGTGCGTATACTCATCACTCATAGAGAATAGTTGGAAATTATAACTTGGAGCACAACTGTATCTTAATTGTTGAAAAACATGGACTGCATGATGCCTAATGGGTTAGAGAGCGGGGGGGGGAAGTCTGATATAGGTCTGAACCTATCATAGAAGAAAAAATGTTTGGTCTAAACATCTACCAAATTCAATCAATCTGATGATTATGCCACTCACCAATTATTTGGTTAGAAAGTTTTCCCATTAATAATTCCTGTCCTGTGAAACGTACAGGTATATATATAAAATATATAAAATGTAGACAACATTGTACCCAACTACAATGCTCATACAATCGAATAACTTCCCGATAATAAACTGTAAATGAAAAATGGCTCCTTGGATAATATTATAGAGGCTTCTCAACATTTATTTGTTTTTACCAATAAAGAAAAATATTTTTCAAAACAAAGAAATAAGAAAACATAAAGCTAACAAAATCCAGAGTTTCCTTTTTAGAAAACTCTCTCTTAAGTCAGTTCATTTTATAAAATGGATAACATACCCAAGGACTACGGGTCAAAAGCTGGTTGAAAACTTTCAGCTGAGAAGACAACTTAACCCAGAAATACTTACTCACAACCCTCAACTGCATCAGCCAGACAGACAGTTGATAAAGGCCCGGTTGGCAGGTTGCTTCAGTGATTAGATAAAGGCTAAAAGTCAACAGATAGGAACCATGAAATCCCCAGAGACCCTACAAACTAACAGGGCAGTGAAATGTGTCAGAAGGGAGAACTGAAATGGTATAATCAGAGAAGACAGTTGAAATGAACTCTGCGTGCCTGTGCAGAGGCACAGGCACAGGCCAATTTCTTCTTTTAGGGCTAATAAGGACATGTTTTCTTAAGTGAGAAAGGCATGACAGCAACAACCTCAGTTAGGATTAAAACATAAACTCAAGAGGATTGAGAGGAATAGTCAATGCACTTAGTCTATGCCATCTTCATACTGACCTTTGAAAATAACAGGAGCAACCATTTGATTAATTTCTGCTATCAAGTATGTATCTATATCAAAAACAGCACTGATAAATGCAAACCTTTGTTCTCATGAGCGAGGTTCTAATCTCGTATCACATGACAAAAGCGTAACCTGGGGAATGTTTTTCTGAGTAAAGTTTGACGACTTCTACAAAGTCTAATTAGGTATCAACAGTGCACTTGTGATTTGTCACTGGTCCCAAATTAGATTCTAATTAGTACTGAAGCCCAGCTAAACTCAAAAGCCAATAAACAAATCTGTCTGTATTTCAACCCCTATTTGCTGTATTACTGAGTAAAGAGAGTATTGTTTTATCCTGAGAAATACCAAATGAAATAAAAAACAGAAATGCTGAAAGAAGTCAACATCTGTATAAAGGGAAAGCAGCAAACATTTCAGGTCAAAGACCATTCATCAGAACCTTCACCAGCTCTGTCGTTTTTTATTTCCCTATTAGAAATTTAATGAGCTTGTTTTACCACAGTCAAACTATCTTTGACAATTTTAATTTAAAATAATAACTTCTTTATCTTCTAGCAGAGATGGCCAGGTAAGTGGTGGGGGGCCTTCTCACCAAATCATTGTAGTCTTTGTGGTCATGATGTTCACAGACTAGTATTATGTAAATAAGTCCTGCACAGCGTGGGTGGAGTTAATAGTTGTGCCACTCAAGTTACAGCACAAAACAGCAGGGCTCTCATTAACTGAGAAATTCATAATCTAATGGAAGCAGTTTCAGTTCAGGCAAGCAGCATTTAGAGCAAATAAGGATAGCAGGACTGTATAGCATAATATTTCTGAGTAATATTCAGTTTTGGAGCAGTCTAAAATTCTAAAATTAACTATAGAAAAGTATACCTATATTCTTGGTGCAAAGTTGAAGTGAAAATGAGTTTGATCATTCTCATTAACAAGTCCCATAAATCGTAATTGACTAATATGCAGTTTGACGTTACTCAATATGTCAATTTCTAGTTTTAACTACATGTGGTTAGCTGTCATAATACCGCAAATTTACCAATAATCCGATATCGAATTGTTTGAAAATGCTGGCTCACTCACTAATAGAGCATGCATGAGCTAGGGATCCAGCAAGTAAGCTGGGCTACGTTCACAACTGCAGAAAGAAAAGGCAACAATTTGACTCAAAGAAATAAAACAACAAAAACATTGTTTACTGAAGTGCAAATTAAGTACTTTTATCTACAAAGAGAAATGTTAATTAAACATACAGTTGGATGTAGACTGCTGACAAAGGGCAAACTACAATCAAAGAACAAATTAAAAAGGGACTCATGAAAATTATGGTGTTTACTGGTTCGACATCTACAATCAGGTGCTTGGGTTTTAGATTTCCCTTGCTCCCATCTTCTGCCTCCAGTCTTACACTAAGGTTATTAAAGTACTACTGAATTTACCCAAGCAACAAATGGTGCTGACCGCAGTCCATTAAAGTTTTCACAAGGGATTTGCAGAATATGCTGGCAGGTAATGAAAAGAGCAAAATTTTTGTACACATTCAGGACCTCAGTCACACTGCAGCGCATGCCAAGCCTGACTGGAGTGATGTGATTTGGGTGACAAGCACGTTCGATGCATTGATATTTATTCTCTAAACTGCGTTCCCACAATGCATGTGTTTTGTTAATAGTCACAGTCTGTATTTCTGTGAAGTTTGTTGTGCTTGGATTTAATGGAATGGATGCCCCATGAAGTCCCTTTGGAATGCTGTAAAGAGTACATCTGGGATGCTACAGCAATACCAAGGGGCTTCAAATGCTTAACCTAAACATCCCAGTATTCCCAGTAACCATGTTAAATTGATATGTTATGCTTGCTCAGGAAGTCAGCATGCCCTGAAAGGACGATATCCATTTCAGACATTCTTTAGACTTTTCTGAAAAGACATTGTTGATAAACTAAAGCCAAGAGTTAGATATTCATGAAAACTTCTCAGGAGGACATTCAATAAAATTAAAATCACATTTATTAAAATCCAGTGGAGAGGAAAGGGGGGGGGGGGGTGAGAGGAGAAGAGGGAGGAGGCATTGTGGGGGAAGAAAGGTATAATTTTGGTGGAGTTAAATTGAGCGAGTTAAAACAGAAAAATGTCACAAGGAAGAAGTTAATGCCTTGAAATTCAAAGACAATATTTTATGTTTCTTAAGTGCAAGTGGTCATGAATTCAAAACATTGTATCTTGAAAATGTCAAAAAACTATTTTTGCATTGGTGTGAACAGCTAAATCCAAACTGGTTTTTATGCACAAAAATGGCAAACAGAGCAGAGGCTTGCTCTCTAGAGAGTTAACGGAAAGATTTATATAAGATACAGTCACTTACATTCTGTGATCAGCACAAGGATTCAAAAGTTGTAGATAACTGAAGAAATAAGGTGACTTTGGTAAACTACTGATGCTACAAATGTGGTAGCTTGCAGCAGAAAAAAGGTGGGGAGTAAATCTTAGAGCATACAGAAGATAATAATATAATAGATTAATTGCATTCTTACAACTTTGGACAAATCGCAGACAAAGATTAGTTTCTACAACACGTATTTTCAAATAAAGAAACAAATCCTACGTGCTATAATTGGGTCAGTGGGTTTGGATCTTTGATTGTACTCATAAATAGTCAACAGCACGGTCTCCTGTGACAATAAAAATAGGTGCATCAAAATTGTTTTACAAAAATTGACATGGAACAACAAAATAATGCCTGTCAGATTTCCCAGGCAGGGAATGGCTGAGGCTGGAATTTGAAAAGAATGAGGCAATCCACAGCGGATTACCCATTTTCTACCATCTTGAAAATTTAAAGTACCCGAGTTACCTAATGCAAAATTAATCATGTACAATACATATTTCATTAAGTTTATCCTATGCATTTAAAAAATAATCACCCCTTGTAAGGTAGTATAAAAATTACAATTAATCCTTCAAAAATCTAGTTGTTCATAAATTCATAAGTTATAGAGACAGAATTTGCCCATTCGGCACATCAAGTCTATTCCACTACTCAATTTTTGCTGATCTATCTTTCCCTCTCAACCCCAATCTCCAATCTCCGCCTTAAAAATATCCATCGCCTCCACAACCTTCTGTGGCAATGAATTCCACAGATTCACCACCCGCTGACTAAAGAAATTCCTCCTCATTTCCTTTCTAAAGGCACTAGTCAGACCGCATTTGGAGTATTTACTCTGAGGCAATGGCCTCTGGTCCTAGACTCTCCAACTAGTGGAAACATCCTTTCCACATCCACTCTGTCCAGGGCTTGCATTATTCGGCAAGTTTCAATGAGGCCCCCCCCCTCATCCTCCTAAACTCCAGTGAGTACAGGCCCAGTGCTATCAAGTGTTCATTATATATTAACCCAATCATTCCAAGGATCTTTCTTGTAAACCCCCTCTGGACCCCCTCCAACGCCAGCACATCCTTCCTCGGATATGGGGCCCAAAACTGCGCACAATACTTCAAATGCGGTCTGACTCGTGCCTTATAAAGCCTCAACATTACATCCCTGTTTTTATATTCTAGTCCTCTCGAAATAATTCAAAGTGCGTCAAAGAAAATACGGCAGAATATATTGAAATCAAAATGAAGCCGACTGAATGGTATTTCCAGACAGTAGCCTGCAGAGAATGAAACAGGTTTATTTGGAGTAACTGTGCAGACAACATTACATGGAGGCAGTAAATGAGCTTAAGAAATAAATAAAGATGGAATTAAAAAAGAAAATGACAGAAGGAAGTAATGAAATTCAATAGGGGGAGACAGCACAAATGCAAGAAATAGCAACAAAGGGTATTGTAATATTTGCATTGCATATAAATTATAATATTTACCTTTCTCCATATATTAATTTGTTTGTATCCTTGTTTAAGAGTCACGTTTTCCAATTAGAATGACATCAGGATTACGAGACATATACAGCGGATTTGTATTTGACAGTAAGACCAAAGGGCAATAAAGGGAATCTGCCACTATCCGTCAATGCGAGTTTCTTCTCTATTACTGGCAATTTCTATCCTGTGTGTTGGCCTTTCACAACCAGTACCAAAGCCCCACTCCTAACTGTGATTTCAATAGCACATTTAATTCACAATTCATGAGGCATATTCTGATCCACTGAACACTTTGTAAAGTCGTTTCTCCCACTGAACACCACATCCACCCCCAATCTTATTCTGCATTCGAGATGCATACAAGATGTATGGTATTTTATTAGTTCATGCTGGGGACACTTAACCAAAGCAGAAAAGCTTCGATTTTAAATGCAGTCAATTCACCACTAGTATTATAATGATTTGCAGGCTCCTGTCTCTGTTAATTCCTACTGCAATAAGTCAATGCCGCATCTACGTAAAGTGCTTTCGATTCTGATTTAGTCCATATTTAACTAAATTTGGAAATGTAATGTGCCTTGTAAATGGTGCAGGAATAATTATTTTCCACCAAAAGAATCACATGAATACTGACAAAGGCAGGCTTGTGATACCACTGGCTGGGGGAAGGGGCCCTGTGGATAATCCCAAGGCCCAAATTATGATCAATTAAGAATTTCAACTCAGCATGGATTTTAACAGTGTAAGCAGATTATATTCCCCTCTGAGTAACTAAACACTATGGTCAAAAGCTGAATAAAATAACATCCATATGTACAATCCCCATAATACAATTTGTATATTGAATTACATAGACATGTTTCTTTCCAAAAACAGTTTGCCCCAGCGCACATTAGAAAGACACAGAAATATCAGAGAACGTTATACTCACTAGCTCAGGCAGCATCTGCAGAGGTAGAAATAGAATTAACCTCAGGGTCGATGACCTTTCATCAGAATTATTTATGTGAAGCTGTTCTACAGCAGGTTTAAGGTCCAGGAATTTGGAAATTGTGTATAATTGCCATCCCTTACCATCTGCCATAATTGCATAATTTAGGATAATTGTTTATGAAACTCAACATAATAAATTACTAGGTAATTACCTTCACTAAGATTAACCATCCTCAAGTTAGGACGTAATTAGTTGAAGATTGACAATGTAATGGTGAAAACATACTGCTATACTCTCTACAGTCTACAGTCAAGCACTCCAGTTAAAAACAGACTTTGAAGATGGCTATAAAACTAGAATAAAAATTAAGCAACTGCTTCACCAGCAGTTTTCAGAACAATTTTTGGAAGTAACTTTCAAAATAACTATTGTCAAAATGTGTATCCACCACTTTAACTCCCCCTCCCATTCCAAATCCGACCTTTCTGTCCTGGGCCTCCTCCATGGCCAGAGTGAGGCCCACCGTAAATTGGAGGAGCAGCACCTCATATTTCGCTTGGGCAGTTTACACCCCAGCGGCATGAACATTGACCTCCAATTTCAGGTAGTCCTTGCTTTCTCCTCCCCTTCCCAGCTCTTCCTCAGCCCACTGTCTCCGCCTCTTCCTTTCTTCTTCCCGTGCCCCCCCCCCCCCACCCTCACATCAGTCTGAAGAAGGGTCTCGACCCGAAACGTCGCCTATTTCCTTCGCTCCATAGATGCTGCCTCACCCACTGAGTTTCTCCAGCATTTTTGTCTACTTACGATTTTCCAGCATCTGCAGTTCCTTCTTAAACATCCACCATTTCTCTGTCTCTTTAACAGATCTGCTGATGGTTGAATCTACCAATCCCCGCAGTGCTTTAGTTTTGTATAGCCTAACCCACCTAGTTTCACAAAACGTTTAAAGGAGATGAGTGGGGCAAGTTTTTTTAAAACATGGTGGGTGCCTGGAAGGCGCTGCCAGGTGTGGTGATGGATGCAGACACGATAGTGGCAGTGAAAAGGCTTTTCGATAGGCACATGGTAAAGCAGGTAATGGAGGATTATGGATCATGTACGGGCAGAAAAGAGTAGTTTATCTTGGCAACAGTCCGGCATGGATATCAAGGGGGCGAAGGGCCTGTTCCTGTGCTGACCTGTTCTATGTGCTTTGGCCTATTCTGTTTGAAATTTGACCTGGAGTGGGCTGCACTAAAATTAAGGATCTAAGCAATGTTAGCTTCAGTAATTTAATTGTATAGAAATAAATTGGTTCGTGGTATTTAAGCTTTATATATGAACTTCAGGCTCCATTGTGGCTCATGAATACAGAAAGCCTTTTTAAATTGGTCAACAACTTAACTTTGTGTTTAAAGTTTAGCCAGTTTATTTTATTGTCACATGTACCGAGGTGCAGAGTTTAATTTTCATTTTATGGCTCTTATTAAAATAGAAATAATATTTATCTATTGTTACAAGCAACAGATTTTCACCATCTCTGGATTTAGAATCTTTTAATATCTGTCCTCCTTTAAGTTTGATACTCTTTCATGGAACTTTTTTTATATTACATTGCTTTCACTAAAAATGATATGTTCTCTTGGGACTATTTCCTCTCCCTATCCAAAGACCAAGTGTCTTGATAAACAATTTTAATCATATTTAAAATATATACTGAGCAACTAATTTACAAAAGATACCAGCATATGAATCTTTCATGAGAGTGCATTTCTGTCATTTTGCACAAAACTCCTTTAAAAGCAAGATAGGATTTAATTAAACTATCTAGTTTAGGTCATGATATAGCCCATCTTTCTTCAGAACCGGGTCTCCACTTGGGCAAACATCCTAAGAAGAATAAACTTTTAAAAAACTTGCTGTAACTAAAAGCCAGTCAAAACGTCTTATTTATGGAAATAAAGCTTTCATGAATGAATAACCCAACTTGCACGATAGTAGGTTCGGTCAGTGGAAAACATTGAGTGAAGGGCAAAGAATGGGATAGAACCCTAAAGCCTTCACCCTGTGTCGTGATTGATGTGCTGTGGGTCCTGTGGCAGTTAACAGTGATTTTCATCTGTTGCCAGTAGCAACAGCCGGGGTCTCAGCATGAGTCTAGCAGCAGGATTTGCTACTACAGTCGTGCCACACACAGGGGCAGACAAATAGCCTTTCAGTTGGACAGGGTTCACCGTGTGTTTTTAACAAAGAAACTCCTTTGGAAGGGCCGAGAATGTCAGTCCTTTGATGGCGCCATGCTGGGCTATTGGTTTCTGTTACTAATTTGCGCTTTGCATCTCAGTGCGTAAGGCCAGTGCAATGTGAACACCTGCAAGGCATTGGAGAAGACTCCATGAGGACAGAATCCATATATTACTTACTGAGAACAGGTCAGAGACAGCAATCTGACAAAAAAAAATCTTAACATGAAGAAAAGCAAACAGAGAGTAAAAAACATACTAATATTAGAACTCAGTGGTGTGTAAATAGTGGAACCACGCTTTCACAAAGTTGGATAAAACTGCAAGAGATGTTGCTGTAATAGCTGAAACCCATTTTGAAACATTTTCCAGCTGAAATAAAGGTGATGCCCCAGTTTAGTCTGCTATGAAAATTGTCTTCGATTACATGGGATTTAATTATTAATTAACGACATAGATGAGATTTTGGCCAACACTACTTTTTAGATCAAATTTGGTTAATGATAGGAGGTATAATAAAAGTTACATTTCTCATAATTTAATAGTATAACAGGATTATTTGATCTCTTCAATAATTTATCCTGTGAAACATCACCACAATGAAAACCAGTTTAAAAATCTAGGATTGGGTTGCACACTATTTTAACTATTGTCCTTTCAGATTTGGGATGTCAATTTTCTCTGTCACTGGGTGTAGAGGTATTACATGGAATTCGTTTTCACGATTCTACTTTACTCATTTGTACTTGGGCTTTGGAGATTTGTACAAAGCAGTTTGTTGAGGGCCAAGAAGGCAGGGCAGGCTTGAGAGGCCAGATGGCTTTCTCCTGCTCCGATGTTGGGACCCGAGTACAAAAATGGCCAGACTCCACTAAATTTGCAAAGTCGCACAGTATTGGAAATTATTCAGATTGGTTTACTGTTACATACACAAGAGTGCAGTGAAATTCCTTGTTGGCATGAAGCTTATTAGAATAAAGGGTAGGCCATTTAGGACTGAGATGAGGAAAAACTTTTTCACCCAGAGTTGTGAATCTGTGGAATTCTCTGCCGCAGAAGGCAGTGTATGTGTTCAAGAGAGAGTTAGATTTAGCCCTTAGGGTTAAGGGAATCAAAGGATATGGGGGGGGAAAGCCGGAATGGGGTACTGATTTTGGATGATCAGCCATGATCATATTGAATGACAGTGCTGGTTTGAAGGGCCGAATGGACTACTCCTGCACCTGTTTCTAAGAATAACTTTAGACGGAGGTCTATTATTGTCGCATGTACAAAGGTACTGTGAAAAGCTTTGTACGTACACGGTATGCATGATCATGATAGATACAATAAAAACTATGAAAAATGCAAAAACAGCAAGGATTGTAGCATTATGTGAAGTGGTGCAAAAATAAGTAATAAAGTTCAATAACGGAATAACTGAATGAGGTATAGTGAAGAGTATGAGTACATGGTAGCATCTTCTATTGTCTCCATGGTAGAACACGAGTTTGCTAAGCTTCCCCAGCACTTGTGCCAGGGAATCTGCACCCAAACTGGGCTCAAGATTCTGCAAGCCCATCGATTCCAATGGCGACTGCTGGGCTGTGGGTAAGGCATGAATAAGATCATATTTTCTTTCAAATACTATTGTAATCTTCATTTAAAAGATTTGAATCATTTTTGGTTGACTTTAATTTTAATTTTAAAAATGTATGACAATTTTGAGAGCACAGATTTATCTGTTGAAGCCTTGCCAATTTTCACCACTCCATATGGCGCAGATACATCAGTGAATCTCCTGCCAAAGCTCATGGTCTCACTGACTGGATCTTAAACTGACCAAGTCTGGAAGATACACCAACGCCTTTACTTCTTTAGAAGGCTTAGGAATAGCACGCAACAAAAAAAAACTTTTCACTGTACCTCAGTACACATGACGATAAATTAACTCCACAGATGCTACCTGATCTGCTGAGCTCCTCCAGCATTTTGATTTTTGCTCAAGATTCCAACATCTGCAGTCTTATGTATCAACATCAACTATGTTAGTTTGTTCAGCATGTTTTAAGTGATTGTCAGTACATACATTTAAGAGACATTTCTATACAGGTGTTAAAAATGTAGAAAAATTGGATACTTCCTTAACAAATTCCAGTTTCCTAACAATACCTGGTATATTACATAGGTTCTTTAATTTTTTTCTGGTTATCAGTTATCTTGCTCATTAATCGGAGCCAAAATAGGACAAAATAAATCACCAGAATTTTGAAACCAACAGACATTTGCCGCACAACAGAGGTGTAATGTTAGTAACGTTGTGGAAAGATTGTGAAGTGACTATTCACTTTGCTCATTTCAGTACATGGTACTTCCAGTATTTGTTTCACCAGAATGGTTAATATCCCACTTAGTGGCCTGATGTAAGGGAATTTCAAATATCAAAGAGATTATATTGTCCAATGCACACTTTCCTTTCGCATCACTGCACTCGGTATCAACCTGAGCACTGCAACTTCCAGCAGGCTTATCACCACTGCACTTGTAACAAAATGAGAAAATATCTCATCACAAAAACAGTGTAGGAAGCTCATTCACACACAGGATATGTGCAGCATATAACAAAATGAATCTGAAGTCAAGCACAAGAAGTGCATATGATGGAACACAACTGAAGGCATTCAGTGCCATTTGGAAACACTATTTCAAAGATATACACTTAGAAACTACAACAGCCATCAGTTTCATTCCGAAACCGTTTCAGAAAGCACACGTTTTTATCAGCACTTTCGGTAACCATCTGATAACCAAGTTATTCCTGTCTCGACAGGTCAAATGCCCCCCTCTTCCTGTAGCAGCAACCACACTGAGACACCTATAGCACTCACTTAACCACAGACATCAGAATCTAACTGACAAAGCATGTGGGAATAGAAGAACAGCTTCATTAATTCTGTATTTCTATAAAACCAGAAGCAAGCCACAGCTATAGAGGGACCAACCACAGATAGTACCTAGATAACAAAACCCGGCCTAGCAATGCAGAACTTCCTGTTTCAAGCCTCCCACAGACTTGCTTCCCCTTTCCCCACAACCCAGCTTGATGTAACTAATACTAAACCTCCCTGCACACCTAATTTATCTTTTGGTTAATCTCAACATGTTACAATTAAAACAGAAACAGATAAGATGCGCAACTTGGTTTTTTAATCTGAATTAGTACATCTCAATACTGTTCTATAAAAGAGCAAAGCAAACGGAAAAGCCATGCAATTAAGTTCATTCTTTTTCCTTCAAGAACTGTTTCTGTTCCATCATTTGTCATTCCCCTTTCGTGTATTTTCACTCAAGTTATTTTATAATGGTTGTGAGCTAAAGTATCTTAAGATTTATCTCTCCAAAATTACTTTTGTCTAACATTCAATGCAGACTTTCCTTTGCAGATACAAAAAAAATAATATTATTATCAGCCACTACATAAAGTGAATGAAATCACTTTTTATTCAATCAGTTTCCTCTCTACCAGAATTTCAGACAGACTCAAGGACAGTGAGTGCCCATGGTCCAAACAATACTCTGCAGGTACTCGGCTACTCTGCTCTGACTGTACCTCAATCTCTGGTATTTCAGTGGGTGTGTGGGAACACCATCATCTGAGGTTCCCGCCAGGTTGCACATCATTATCACTTAGGAATACATTGTCCTTCACCGAGTGCAAATCCTAGAACTCTTGACTCAAAAGTAGGATCATTTTCACCAGAGCTGCAGTGGTTCACCACCACCTTTCACAAGGGAAATTAGGGAAGCGCAATAAAAACTGGCTTTCCCAGTGATCAGTGGCCAGATCCCCAAAACAATGAAATAAAAAACATATTGAAATTTTAAATATATACATAACTATACAGTTTTATATTATTTTAACTTAATATTGTGTAACTGTGAAAATATGATGACAAAAGAATCAAAATGACATTTATTTTAGTTTAGTTTAGAGATACAGCACGGAAACAGGCCCTTCGGCCCACCCGGTTCACACCAACCAACGATCCCCACACATTAACATTATCCTACACACACTGGGGACAATTTACATTTATACTAAGCCAATTAACTTACATACCTGTACGTCTTTGGAGTGTGGGAGGAAACCGAAGATCTCGGAGAAAACCCACGCAGGTTACGGGGAGAAGGTACATAATCCGTAAAGACAGCACACGTAGTCAGGATCCAATCCGAGTCTCTGGCGCTGCAAGCACCGTAAGGCACCAACTCTACCCGCTGTGTCACCGTGCCGCCCATTATTTTTAAGTGTAGGGAGGATCTGCAGATGCTGGTTTAAACTGAAGATGGACAGAAAAAGCTGGAATAATTCAGCAGGTCAGGCAGCATCTCTGGAGAAAAGGAATATGTGATGTTTTGGGTTGAGACCCTTCTTCAGACTGAGAGTCAAGGGAAATGAGTATGAGAGATATTTTAAAGGGACAATTTTTTGATCACATACATTTTTAAATTAGTTTTTCTTGGGCATTCTTGCACACCAGTAACAAGCAATCTACCTGCAGGCATTGCCAATGTGCCTGAAGCCGCATTATTGTAGAACACTAGCTTTGACAACTCAGTCACCGTCTGAAGCAATGCCTTGTAGGAATGCAGTAAAACCACAGCTAACATCACTATGACAATGGACATTGTCCTTGACAATGATGTCAGTTTCTCTGCCCTGCTAACTGGTGATGTCCAGTTAGCAGGGCAGATCCTAGGAATAGATCCTATCTATTCCTTTGAGAAAATGAATAGATGCCAGAGCAGAAAAATGCCAGAGTAGGAATAGATCCTATCTATTCCTTTGAGAAAATGACTTGCTCCCATCCAAGATCCAACTTTTCTAGGCCCCATATAGATTTTTTCCATCTCTTACAAAATATTTGATATCAAACTGACACCAGGTGGTGTGGTGACCCAAACCTGGCCTTGTTTTTCACATAACTGTTCGATGCCCTCTTACAGCTTGCCTGCCTCTTATGGCACAGCAACATCCAATGATACTACAAACCGATAGGGCAACAGAGAGCTTCGCTTGAAATGACTACTTGTGCAAACCTAACCCATACACGGTTATATGGCAAGAGGAGTTAATTTTGTAGCATGCAATTCCATTTGCTTTTGGCACCGTTTGTTACTGATTAAAGCATTTCTTCAGAGTATCACAAATGAACCAAAAACTTCTTCAGTTGGATTTTTATACAAATATTGTAATTAAACCAAAGAACTAAATCAAATCACTTCAGTTGCATACTGGTAATCGAGTAGATCCAGAGCCTGAACTGCAAATAATCTATGTTCTCTTATTGAAGTTGGGTAGTTTATCGGAGGCAGCTAGTAATACCCGTTACATGCCTCATGTCAATGACAGTGATTCCCATGCACTACTTTCTTGTCATCAATGGCACCTGCCAAAATAAACAAAACTTGTCTGGAAATTATCATTGCCAGCATGCAGCCACATTTTCAGTCTTGTGTTCCACACTAAATATGTGTCCCATGAATGTGTCCTCCGAAAAAATATCTAACTGGCATTGTGGAAGTCAGTAGTGGATATATGAATGCAGACTGTTGTGGGCAACTGACTTTGGCAAATTGCTGCAAAAAACTGTTAAGTTGTGTTGCTTTAAGTTTCTTAATGGATGATAACTGATGATCGGCAGGTTACCTCAAAGCCACACAGAGCTGCATTGGAATATACTGCCATCCTTACCTACATCCAGAGCCCTGTCTTTCTAGGGGAAGCAGATTTACTTTGCTTCTTTGAATTTCAGTCAGTCATACAGCGTAGAAACAGGCCCTTCAGCCCACCTTGTCCATTCCAACCTAATTCTCATCAATGCGAGTCCCATTTACCCATGTTTGACCCATATCCCTCTAAACTTTTCTGATCCATGTACCTGTCGAAATGTCTTTGAAATGTTGTTGTTGCTGCCGCCTCAAGCACTTCCTTTGGCAGCTCGTTCCATATACGTGACGCCGTGTGAGAAAAGGTTGCTATACCTCATGTTCCTATAATTAGTATACATTGTATTTACTGCTCGTAACATTGTCTCTTCCATACTGGGTACCTGCTTAGCAGCTCATGTTTGTAAATTTAACCCTAAGCTTTCAGTTACTTTTCACATTAATTCTCCATCAAAAACTGACCTCTCTGTCCTTAGCCTCTGACACCTTTCCAATGAAGCTGAACATAAGCTTGAATACCTCATTGTCTATATGCACATTATAATCTTGTAGGCTCAAGGTTCAGTCCAACATTTTACTTCAGCAATTTCAGTTAATAATTCTCTATATCACCCTTTTGCACCTGCCTTCCACCTCATCACCAATCTTCTGTTTTTTTATTTCACCTCTCTTCTTCGACCCTATAAAAACTTCATCACCATTTTAAATGCTGTTTATATTACATATTGTGTAATGGAGCATGGAAACAGGCCCTTTAGCCCAACCCATCCTTGGCATCCAAGATGCCCCATCTAAGCTCATCCCATTTGACCATCACGTTTGTCCCATATCCCTCTTAACCTTTCTTGGCCAAATGTCTTTTAAATATTGTTATTGTATCTGCCTCAACTACTTCTTCTGGCAGCTCATTCTACACTGTCATAAGATCACGTGATAGTAGAATTAGGCTATTTGGCCCATCAAGTCTACTCTGCCATTCAATGATGGCTGATCTATCTCTCCCTCCTAACCACATTCTCCTGCCTTCTCCCTATAACCTCTGACACCAGTAATAATCAAAAATCTATCTATCTCTGCCTTAGAAATATCCACTGTCTTGACCTGTACAGCCTTCTGTGGCAAAGAATTCCACAGATTCACCACCCTCTGCCTAAATAAATTTCTCCTCATCTCCTTCCTTAAAGAACGTCCTTTAATTCTGAAGCTATGACCTCTATTCCTAGACTCTCCCACTAGTGGAACTGTCTGTATGAAAATGTTGCCCCTCGTTCCTATTAATTCTAGCCTCTCTCCTTAAATCTATGCTGTCTTCTCAATGTTCTTGACTCACCTACTCTGAGAAAAAAATCCTTTCAAGTTTTGACTTCCCAAAGTGCAATGCCATTGAATTAAACTCCATTTGACATTACTCAGCCCGCTTGCCCAGCTGATTAAGATCTCCCTGTAATTCTTGATTACCATCTTCACATCTGCAATAGCATCGGTTTTAGTGTCATCTGCAAACTTACGAATCATGCCTTGTACAATCTCATCCAAATTGTTGATATAGATAACAAACAACAATGGACTCAGCAGTGAGCCCTGAGGAACACCACTCATCACAGGCCTCCAGTTCGAAAACAACCCTGTTTCCTATCTTTAAGCCAATTCTGTATCCAGTTAGATAGCACACCTTGGATCCCATGTGATCAGCCTATCATGTCAAAAGCCAAAGTCCTAAACCACTTCCACGGCCTGGCCCATGGGCATCAACCTTCTTGGTTACTTCTTCTAAAAACTCAATCAAATGTGTGAGCCATGATCTCCCAAGCACAAGTCATGCTGGCTTTCCTGAATCAACCAGTCTATCAAAATGTATGTATATCTTATCATACCACAGATGTTAGCATACTGGTCTATCATTCCCAAGTTTTTTCCTTTATAGCTCTTCGGAAATAGAGGCAAACAATAGACCCCCTCCAGTCTTCATGCAGTTCGTGGAAATACACCACATACATACATCATACATCTCAGCCAGAACACCTGCAATTGCTTCTCTAGTTCCCCACAGTGTCCAGGAGATTTATTTACCTTCACACTTTTTTGGATATACAGCACCAGGACATAGGGCCTGAGCTATAGAGTGTGGCTGGGCAGGCAAGGATTTTATTTCATGGAGCGCAGGCGGATGAGGGGCGATCTTATTGAGGTGTATAAGATCATGAGGGGAATAGATAGGATTAATGCAGTGTCTTGTACCCAGAGTTGAGGAATCAAGAACCAGAAGACATAGGTTTAAGGTGGGAGGGTAAGAATTTCATAGGAACCTGTGGGACACTTTTTTTTTTTTGCACAGAGGGTGGTGGGTATATTGAACGAGTGGCCAGAGGAGGTAGTTGAGGCAGGTATTACAACAACATTTAAAAGATATTTGGCCATGTACATGAAATGGAAAGGTTTAGAGGGAAATGGGCCAAACGTGGGCAGGTGGGACCATCTTGGTTTGGGATGGGCAGGTTGGGCCAAAGGGCCTGTTACCGTGTTATACAACTATGGATTTTCCTCGACAATAATACGGGTCGTCCTCAAGACACCACCATTAGCTTGACAAAGTTCCCCAGTCTTCATGTTATTTGCCACAGTGAAAATAGATGACAGATATTCACTGAGGACTTTTTCCAGATCTGCTGAAAATCAATCCTGAGACTTTAAGATTATTTCCCTCTCACAGATGCCTTATCTCCTCATTATTGCAAATTTTCTGTTTTATCCTTTCAGTTTCATGAAATGCCACCCAAGAATGGCATTTTGTGAAAAAGCACGGCATCTGGCTGTTAATCCTCTTGGCTTTCTTTGAGTGTATGAAAAATAAAGGGTATTTTTGAGGAGTCTCACTGGGAACTATTCAAACTTAATCTGGTCCTATTACTTATTTTAAATTTGTTGAGCCGAGTGGGTCATGAAAAATCCTGCTCGGAAATCAAACAAAAATACCAAACAAATTCTCTGTAATACAGAATATTTTCATAGCCACTACTTAAATCTAGCCAGATGGAAAATACTTTGAAATAAGCCTAATGAATATAGTCTGCTGGGTGTTTGAGAAAATGAGCACGAGGCAAACAGTAGTTTAATGGAAAAGGGTTCAAGAAGGATCTGCAGATGCTGGAAAATCTAAGGTAGACAAAATTGCTGGAGAAACTCAGCGGGTGCGGCAGCATCTATGGAGCGAAGGAAATAGGCAACGTTTCGGGCCGAAACGTTGCCTATTTCCTTCGCTCCATAGATGCTGCCGCACCCGCTGAGTTTCTGCAGCAATTTTGTCTAATAGAAAAGGGTAACGATTTTAAAATGTATTATCCTTGTTATTACTGAACAGCAGTTATCCAAAATGGAATTGAAAAAACGGAAAAATCATCAACATCCTATTGGTTGCTGACAGCAAAATGTTCCTGTTCATTTGTCAATTGGAAGGATTAAACTGTCAAGAGATCATTAGCAGCACATGTCAAAGAAAATTAGAGACTGTATTAATTACAGCAAATGTAGCCGAACTAATAGTTAGAACACATTCTAAGCAAGATAAATAGTACTTTGGTATCATCTACATGGAAGTATCTAGCTGAATTGAAAGGGATATGGACATTGTCTCTGGTAGTCTGGGATAATACGTAAATCTGTCAAATCTAATCAGGCATTTTGATTTTCATTGACAATCCTGCCAGTTACAATTAACAAAGCATCGACCTTGTTACTACCAAATTAAACTTCAAAAATACAATCGTTTTGATAAAATAATAAAGCCACACAGAAAGAACAACATGGAAACATAAATTTAAGCAGTGAAATAAGAAATTATTTTGAAAGTTAGTAATTTGATTTCCAGATAATAAAGAATGATGTTGGCTTGCCCAGACCTTTTCCTTCTGATGCAAATCTATCTTTCTGCCAGTGTTTCCCAGGTTAATTTTTCTAAACTACTAATATGGATTTACTTTTTCTTTTTGATTTGTTTTCCTCAATTACTTTTCTCTCCTCCATTCTCAAGATGAGGAACTACAGTTAAAAAGACATAGGAAGGAATTCTACCAAGCTTTACAAATGAAGGTGGTTGAGGGACTTAAAGGCCTGTCCCACTTACGTGATTCTTTCGGCGACTTGCCGACACCCGTCATAGTCGCAGCAGGTTGCCGAAAATTGTCAAAATGTTGAAAATCCAACAGCGACCAGAAAAAGGTACGACTCTTTGGGCGACTACTCACGACCATACAGGCGTCACCCCGCGACATGTCAGATAATGCAACAGAGTTATTTAAAAACAAATGCAGTGCCATTCCACAAGAATATCTTTATTTTTACGTAATTGCACCTTATGGCTTGCATTTGTGCAGCTCCTCACAATTGGTAGAATGTATCAAGATATTTTACATGAGCGCACAGCTAAGAACTCATTGGATAGGTGATTTAACTTCATGAAAGAGAAACAAAAAACATTGGAAACTGAGCAAATCAAGTAGAAAGGGAACAGAAACTATATTTCAGGTAGACATTTCGTCTTCAAGACAGCTCTTAAGAAATATAATCAGAGTTGAGCTAATCTCCGGGACTGATGGGAAGAAGATGTTCAACCCTCAGTTGCCAAACCCCCAAATTAACTTCAATTATTGAGTTTTAGTGCCCAGGCAATCCATAAGCAGGAGGACAGTCCTCTCCCTGCTGTACAACATTGCCCTATAACTATTAAGGTATATGGCATGATTCTGGTGCAATGAAGCATCTCCTGCTGATCTGTGAATGGAGATATCACCAACGAAATCCTCCACTGGTTTTAAATACAACACAGAACAAATAACAGCATAGCACAGAAACAGGCCCTTCAACCCATAATGTCTATGCTGAACATGATGCCAAGGCCAACTAAACACATCTGCCTGCACATAATCTGTATCCCTCCATTCCATGCATATCCATGTGCCCATCTAAATATCTCTCAAATGCCACAATTGTATCTGCCTCCACCACCACTCCTGGCAGGGCATTCCAGGCACTCACCAAAGTCTATGTCAAAAACTTCCCACAGATTTCCTTTAAACTTTGCCCTTTTCACCATTGCCCTCTGGTATTTGATATTTCCAACCTAGGTAAAACATTCTGACCATCTACCCTATTAATGCTTCTCATAATTTTATATATATCGGGTCTCCACCAAACTCTGGCGTTCCAGGGAAAACAATCCAGACCTGTCCAACCTCTCCCTGTAGCTACTACTCCCTAATCAAGCATAATTCTAGAAAATCACTTCTGCATCCTCTCCAAAGCTTCCACATCCTTCCCATAAGGGGGCACGAGAACTGCTCGGAATAATCCAAATGTGTCCAACTCAAAGCCCCACAAAACTGCATCAGACTTCCTGACTCTTATAATCAATACCATGACCAATGATGGCAAGCTTACTATATGTCATCTTTACCAATCATATCTACTTGTGTTATCATGTTCAGGGAGTTATGGACTTACCAAGATCCCTCTGCACATCAATGCTATTAAGGTAGGACATGAATTGTATATTTACATTCAACCTCCCAAAGTATAACACCTCACGCTTGCTCAGATTAAACTCCAGCTGCCATTTCCCCACCCATTTCTGTAATTGTTCCCCATCCTGCTGCATACTCTGACAGCCTTCCTCATGGTCTGTCATCCTAGCAATCTTGGTGTCATCTGCAAGCTTGGTATTGAAAATCTCAGTCTCTGCACTGTCAGCACTTGAAAATCAGCATACACAATGGGAAGAACACATCACCACACAACTATCCATCCATTCAGGCAACTCCTGCCCCATCTGTGGAAGAATCTGCGGTGCCCACATTTGGGCCTCATAAGATACCTCAGAACCCACGAAACCAGAGTGAAACTATATCACCCTCAATTCAAAGGAACTAATTATTAACAATAGTACCAGAACTCGCCATAGTTTTGTAGCTCTGTCCCAGTTACTCGCGGTAGAATAATCATCTAAGCACAAATGGAAGATTAACTTAAATATTAACTAACACAGACCTCCAATTAAATTTTAAAGACCAGGCAGAATCTGTTTAGAATTGATGCATTTGGCTTCCACACTTGGTTCCATTTAATCACACCCAAGGGCTCTCAGTATACAGACACATTGGTAGTAAGGTTTTTGTTGAGAGTTAAAAAGCACAATTACTTTACATTGTTCAGTAAACTTTGTTCTGTTGGAATTGATTTTCTATCACCTCTCATTCCCCTTGTTGTTGGTAAAGCTCCAGTTTTCAATCATTGCATTGTGCTGAAGGGTCTCCTCCCCACCTCCCCCTATTGATAAGGTTTTCTCTCCTTTGACAGGACATTGTTTTTCAAATTTTGTCTTGTCAGATAATATCACTCTCATACCAAGCATCCTCTGTGTTTGCTTATGTATGTAGGTATCTACAGAGGACAGTTGAATCACAAGACCAAACTGTATCTCGCTGCCAGTTCCAAACGTACAATGGAAAGAAAAGCTGCAAGTACAGTATGACAGCATTAGTCATTTACGAAGGCAGGTACTGCTGCTGTTGTGATAACTGTCAATTGGGAATAACTTGTCATCGAAGAAAGGATCTTGGAGATTTTATAGAGCTTATGGGATTAAAGATACAATTAACACATTTATTTACACACACATAGCTATGCCACATGTGTAATGTAATGATGTTCATAACATTTAAGCGCATAATTTAATAATGAATTCATCTGAAACAGTGGCGTTTCCTGAAAGGTACTAAGTTGAGTGGCCAGCTATACTTCAGATTTAGCTTTATGTTAACCAGACCTGCTGGAACTGACAAAACCCATTAAGTTGAATGAGATAACATTTATTAAAAAGGGTAAATGAATTTAAGCATTGTTTCAATTAAAGTCTGTAGAGGCTGAAAATCTGAAGTAGAAATGTTGAGTATTTCCAAAATGTAAGTGCGTATTTAAATTTTTTTAAATTAGTATTTTATTTAATAAGTTAAATGCAGTTTTAAATAATTAAACATTTTTAGTATTTAAATTTTAATAATAGGTTACATGTGTTTCAGTGGGTTCTTTATGTCACAGATCAGAGATAGTTAGTCTGACAGTTGTGCTGCCAGATGGTGATCTTGCTGGCCTGTGGGAAGCCTCTGTTTCCTCTGCCTGCAGCCTCATCACTGCTCACAGCCCATGGCAGCAACACAAGCCACGCAGCCAAAGCTAAATGTGAGCACAGGTGTCTCAGGAGAGGTGATCACAAGGTTGTGCTGGCTGAAATGCAATTTGGCATTACTGCGTGACCTGTTCGTTATTTCCAGCACCTTTATCCTTTCGTTCCATGACTCTACAAATTGGTAGTTCCTATAAACGCATAACTGGCATTTGGGGAGAAATTGTTTTCAACACCAAGCATTTTATATCACAATTCAAAGTTCAATCTTATCAGTCCTGTGCTATCCTACAAACATACGCTATAAGCGGCAGCAAGTGCAGTAACATAATCAAGTACAGTGCATTCAGAAAGGATTCAGACCCTTTCACTTTCTCCACACTTTGTTACGTTACAGCCTTAGTTTAAAATGGATTAAATTCTTTTTTTTTTAAATCATCAATCTATACCCAATACCCCTGAATAAAGAAGCGAAAACAGGTGTTTAGAAATTTTTGCAAAGTAATTAAAAATATAACTGAAATATCACATTTACATAAGTATTCAGACCCTTTGCTATGACACTCAAAATTGAGCTTAGGTTCATCCTGTTTCCATTGATAATCCTTGAGATGTTTCTACAACTTGATTGGAGTCTAACCAGTGGTAAATTAAATTGTTAAAGAAGGAACTGCAGATGCTGGAAAATCGAAGGTACACAAAAATGCTGGAGAAACTCAGCGGGTGCATCTATGGAGCGAAGGAAACCCACAGTTGACAGTGCAAGCCATGAAGACGAAGGAATTGTCCGTAGACCTCCGAGACAGGAATGTGTCGAGGCACAGATCTGGAGAAGGGTATAAAACAATTTCTGCAGCATTGCAGGTCCCAAAGAGCACAGTGGCCTCCGTCATTCTTAAATGGAAGAACCTTGGAACCACCAGGACTCTTCAAAGAGCTGGCCACCCGACCAAACTGAGCAATCAGAGAGAGAGACCTTGGTCAGGGGTGTGACCAAGAACCCGATGGTCACTCTGACAGAGTTCCTCTGTGGAGAACCTTCCAGAAGGACAACTATATCTGCAACACTCCACCAATCAGGCCTTTATGGTAGAGTGGCCAGACGAAGCCACTCTTCAATAAAAGGCACATGACAGCCCGCTTGGAGTTTGCCAAAAGGCATGAGAAATAAGATTATCTGGTCTGGTGAAACCAAGATCGAACTCTTTGGCCTGAATACCAAGCGTCATGTCTGGAGGAAACCAGGCACCGCTCATCACCTGGCTAATATTATACCTACGGTGAAGCATGGTGGTGGTAGCATCATGCTGTGGGGATGTTTTTCAGCAGCAGGAACTGGGAGACTAGTCAGGATCGAGGGAAAGATGAACGGAGCAAAGTACAGAGGGATCCTTGATGAAAACCTGCTCCAGAGCTTTCTGGACCTCAGACTGGGGCAGAGGTTCACCTTCCAACAGGACAATGACCCTAAGCACACAGCCAAGAGAACGCAGGAGTGGCTTGGTGACAAGTCTGTGAATGTCCTTGAGTGGCCCAGCCAGAGCCCGGACTTGAACCCGATCGAACATCTCTGGAGGGGCTTGAAAATAGCTGTGCATCGAGGCTCCCCATCCAACCTGACAGAGCTCGAGAGGATCTGCAGAGAAGAATGGTAGAAATTACCCAAATACAGGTATGCCAAGCTTGTAGCGTCATACCCAAGAAGACTTGAGGCTGTAATCGCTGCCAAAGGTGCCTCAACAAAGTACTGAGTAATGGGTCTGAATACTTATGTAAATGTGATATTTCAGTTATTTATTTTTAATTACTTTGCAAAAATTCTAAACACCTGTTTTCACTTTTTTATTACGGGGCATTGTGTGTAGATTGATGATTTAAAAAAAAAGAATTTAATCCATTTTAGAATAAGGCTGTAACGTAACAAAATGTGGATAAAGTGAAGGGGTCTGAATACTTTAAGAATGCACTGTATATCATTATAAGAGCATAATATTTGCTACCCCTGGTGATTATACTAGTTCTTGGAATTAAACAGTTATTCATTGATATCCACTCTGTTTACAAAAATCCTTACTCTGTAGAGTTCCCATAGAAATGAAAACATAGAACTACTACTATTTTAAGCTAACAAAACTCTGGCACACTCATTGAAGGAGTCAGTCATTAAATCCTGTTAAGGTGAGCTCGTAATGATAAGATCATACTGTTTCAATGAAAAACAGATCAACATATTGATGCATAATACAACTAAAACACCAGTAAAATGTAACAATAAAAATCATTTTTGGGTGAAACATTTCACTGCAATTAAAAGTCCCTAAAAAACCCTACAATATTGCATTTTATGCCATAATAAAATGTGCTGCTATATTGCTGATGAATTAATAAAACATTGAGACAAACTAATTATTCATTCAATATCATTTACATTGCTCATACAAGCAATCCTCACATAATGGAAGGGTTGTGCTCCTAGAAAATCTGCAATTGTGTGATTTTCTGTAACTCGATCACACTCCTTGCATTGAATCCCGTGTTATATGCAGAGATGGGAGACGTGTTTCTACGGAATGTTTTTCTCACATATTAGGTCATTTAATTAGCAAAGCCAAAATGACCAACTAGCTGAGACCAACATTAGACTTGGGGAGAAGGGTTTGGATAAGGCACATTTGGAAGAAACATCAAATTGTGTCAAGGTTTATTTTTAGTTACTCGATAGTGCAGGGCAATAAGATTTTGATAAGAGTCACTGTGTCGATTGGGTTGGTAGTGACAGTTGAGCTCCTCCTATGCATTGCCCTCTCCTGTCCAAGGACAGGTGTACTGATGTCTCAGAGCGCAGCATTGTCACGCTCTGCACACGTGAGGCATTTTCCCTGATGCACAAGGCCTGTGGATTAGGAAGTGGGGAAGTCAGGGAAAGGGATGGTATTCAGGGATCGTGGTTCATGGGAGAAAGATAATGTAGAAGGAATTCAGGACAAAAGTGTGGTGACTTTGTAAAAGTGGAGTAAAAGCCAAAGGATTACCTTAAAGGAACAGGCCATGGGTACTGAGGCTCCCCACAATGCAGCATGTCAGAGAAAATTCCCGCTGGTATGGACCACTGTAACAATTTCATACTACGTCTAACTGTAATTAATACATCAAAAATAATGTGGCACAATGAAGCATGCTTTAAAGATTAAGATGACATTACAGAAGTAGGATATATTTTAAAAAGAATATTATGGTCAAAGAAAAAAAATTAACTTTATGCTGTGCGATTCAGTGAGAATTTAGAATATCAGATGAACACGAGCAAGTATCTTTTGGAAGAATGACAGCATTGAGCCCCAGTTTAGGCTGTTAACTGCCCCACAACATTCTGCATTAGTAACAAAGAGGGCCAGATCCATTGTTATTAACGTATCTGCATCACTTGTCAATACATTCAATATTCCCATGTTAATTTATGCAGAATGAATAAACACAAATGCTACAAAGGTTTTAACCTCATCATCAACCAACTGCAATTCAACAATGGTTTTATCAATATAAAGGATTTATATTGACTGTGTGATGTTCTTATTATTTCCTTCATGCAGTATATCCGAACAAGATACTGCTGAAATAGCAACATCACATCTTGAAAACAATTTTTATCCATCACTGAAAAAGGTAGACGTAATTAAAAAATACAAATGGCATAACTTTGCTAAGTTGCAACATTGAGCAAAAAGACATACAATCAGGAAACAGCTGTTTTGCTTCACAGATGTTAAACCGTAGTCCACAATCTTAGAGAGCAGTCTCTGCACTGGTTTAATTAGTTGGTTATTCATTCATATCATAGATGCTGGCATAGCCTTACTTTCCAACAGCACTCTCAATCATCTTGCTGAAGAGCAAGAAGTAAAACCATGCTGGATCCAAGCACTGGCATGGGCAGTTGATCAATTCAGACAAGATGCTGTGAAATTATTATTTGCATAGAAATGTAATTTGCATGCACTATAAAAGCAAAAGAGTACCACAATATTTTGGCTGCTTTTGAATATGTATAAACATGCCTTCCTTAAAATGTTGAGATTTTGCACGTGATAAATAATGTTTAGAATTATCAACAAAATGTTTTAGTGAAAGGGAACTGTTATCCCTACTAAGTTTCATCTTTGTGACTCCAGGCACACAGAACATGGTTAACTCTTAATATGTTATGTAAGCTCGTAAGGAAAAAGTCTCATTAGTACCTTCTCATAATAACATGCTACCTTACCAGAATCCTCAAGAACAACACAAAAGCATTCCATGTAAGGCTTTCATGTACAATATGGTGGACATATTTTGAACATATTTTAGGCTGGCAAAAGATTTGAGGTGAGCAACTGAAATATGCTGCGTTTGGCTAAACCCAGTATTTTCACAATTACAGATCTTTTGCAAACCAAGTAGAAACTAACTTTACCCGTATGATTGTCACAAAATCCTACACGAGAAAACCAATTCACAATTTTGAACTTTGAATAAATGACCATGCAGGCATGTAGATGCAGATATATAACAAATTAGCTATGAAACAGAATACCATTACCCGTGAGAATCTGTGTATGACATTGGAAAATTTGCAATGACTTACAGAGTATCCTCGTCCTGAAAACGAATGTGCAGAACTCTGTTGGGGAAAGAAAGGGGAAAACATGATTAGATTTTGCATTAAACTTTCATAATGTTATTAATACCCAGTTACAGGCCTCTGGTGTAACACTAAAGTTTATAATGGAGGGTTTCTGATGACTGAGCAACAATGCTTTACTTGTTCAAAGACTTGCCTTTATTTGTAATTACAGTATTGGTTCACAACTTTGCCCTATGCTTTTGGGAGCTGATTATCATTTTGAGTGAGCATTATGTGAAGTACCTCTGTGTGTTTGCTTTGTTAATGGTTCAACGCAAGTACAATTCATTGGACTGGTAAATATTTTGTAAATTGTCACATTGTTTGTTTGCATAGATGGAACCAGGCAATTCCATCCAAAAGAGTGAAGGTTTATACATTTATTTTGTAAGAATGAATAAAAAGCCAAAATCTCAAAATATGATGCATTGCCTCTATCTGCCAATGTCATCTATGTTTGGTATTATATGTTAGGGAGCAGGAGTTTGTGGTCAGTGACAAAACAATGACACTTGCCAGTAACCTCGAAGAAACCTGTCCACAGAGATTAGGCAATTTGTGGTAGCACTTGCCCTTTCCCAATGTTAGTTGTTGCCAGTCATCATTCAAATAGACCATGGCATCCAGGTAGTTGACTGACTGGTCAATTATATTTGATAATTCTCAGAGTCAGCACGCAGGGAATGATAATGCTTTATATAAATTTACATTATGAGATATTATAGACTAGCCTACACTCCAAAGCAGATGTGCAATATCAAAACATTTTAAAAATTACATTTTCATAAACAAATTAAAAAAAAAAAAGGAATATTAATAGTGGTACAAATCTTAATGGCAAATACCAGCAATTCCATATAAAACTGCTGTTTTTACATCAATCAACAGTAAAGTTGTGCCCTCCATGCATGCATGCATTCCCTAGCTTACCAAAGTTGGTATTGACTCCAATGTTCAGCGATGAAGCTTTATCCTTCAGATACTTCACCAATGGAATCAGTTCTCTGATACTGCGCAGGTAGTACCCGACACAGAATCTGAGATCCTTCAATTTAAAAGGGAATTATAGGGTTGCAGTCATGTAGCAAAGTGGAAGGTAGGTTAACTTTATTTATTTTAATATATTTTAATGTTTTTAATTATTTCTAAGTGGCTTTTGATGATTTTATTTGTTGAAAAATTAAGCACCAAAATATTAACTTGTGTCAACATTCAACAACTATTCAAAATGAAGAAAGTTTAAAAAACTGTTTTGCCGTTTGGGCAGCTGGTAAAATTGGGAAAGAAGCTTTACTGACTGTCAGAACTTTAGGGAAAATAATTAGACCAAAGCTATTGTCTTTAAGCTGCTAGATTCGAGGACAATTCATATGTCCAACATCAAACTCCAGAGGTAGACACAAAATGCTGGAGTAACAGGCAGCATCTCTGGAGGGAAGGAATGGGCAACGTTTCAGGTCGAGACCATTCTTCAAACTTCTGCCCTCTAAAGCCAACATTTTCTGTCTACCTTCGATTTAAACCAACATCTGCAGTTCGTTCTTGCATATCAAACTCCAGAAACAGGAATCCAAGTTCCATCAGCAAGAGAGATCAGGTAGAAAGAAGAAATAATTCAAGGATGTTCTCAATTGTTGAGCTGACAGTGACGTCTCCAGGCTGTGATCGACTTTGTGCCAGTGTTACAAAAAGTGGCTGATGGTAGTTGATGCGTAGGTTAAATTTCACAAAATTTGAACATGTTTCCATTAGTTTAGAAAATAGCAAGTGCGACTCGTCTTTTCAAGAAACGAGATGGAAAATAGGGAAGTAAAAATGAGTCAGGTTTAACAATGTGAAACACTTTAGATGTTATTAAAGAAATGATGTGGGCATTTAAAGAAATTCAAGATTTTGAAAGAAAAATCACGCCTAACCGAATTGTTGGCATTCTTTGAAGCAGCTGCAAGTAGCAGAATCTGCAGGACCCCAACAGCCTCAAACACCTCAGCAACATAGAATTGCAGTGGAGGCATGTCGTTCTTAACTCTGAGGCGTTGCTTAAAAAAGGAAAGACTAGGCCAGCAAGACGGGCATTGCTTTGTCCTGAATGGTGTTGAGTTTCTTCAGCATTATTGTGCTCATCCTGGCAATTAATGAGTGCTTCCATCATGTTCCTGGCCTGGCTTGTACATGGTGGACAAGAGTCTGGCATGCCAGGAGTTAAGTTACATGCCCAACTCCAGAACTTTTCTTGTAGTCAATGGATTTATGTGGCCAGATCAGCTGTGTTTCTATCCAATGGTGACACTACCTTCTTTCTCCTCCTCCCCTGGAATTTGACAGGGAGGGAGTTGCCAGATGATTAGATTTTCTCTTGTAGATGGACATTGTCTGGCACTTTTCTGTGGCAGTTATTAGTGACCAGCCTAGATGAGTAGACTGCTTCATTTTCTGAGGGTTTGAAAAAGGACTTGAACATTGTGCAATCACCAGTGACCACCCTTACTTATAATGTAAGAAATGTCATTGATGAATCAGCTGAAGATGATTGGGTCTAGAACACTGCTCTGAGCATCTCTTACAATACAATTTTATTTGTCTTTTGGACAAATTTGTCATTTGGACCACTTGAGGTCCAAACGAAATGTCGTTTCTGCAGCCATACATTACAAAACGAAAAAAGACCCGAGACACAACACAATTTACACATACATCCATCACAGCGCTGTGATGGAAGGCAAAAAAACGTATCTTTCCACTGCACTCCCCCCCCCCCCCCCCCCCGATGTCAGAGTCAAAGTCAAAGCCCCCGGCGGGCGATGGTGATTATCCCGCGGCCATTAAAGCCACGCCGGTTAATGCAAGGGTCACGCACCGGGTCTTGGTGTTAGAGCCCCGGCGCACGCTCGCAAAGTCCGGCGGCCAAAGTCCGCGCGCTCGCAAAGTCCGGCGGCCATTCCAAGCCGCGCGGGGGGATAAAGCCCCGCTCCAGGTGCTCTTCAACCCCGCAACTCGGGCGGGAGAAGTCACCGCTGCTGAAGCCCCGAAAAGCGGTCTCCCACCAGGGACCCGCGGGCTTCCGGTGTTGCCGTCCGCCAGACCCGCGGTTGTAGCCGCCGAATCTCCGGGGGTCGGGTAGCAGCAGCGATTGTCTCCACCACAGCTCCACCCGCTCCGGACTCGGCCAGCCCCGCGATGGTGAGTAGTCCGCAGCTCCGCAACTGGAGCCCCAGGTCGCTCCTGCTGGAGGCCGCTCCACGTTGCCCAGCCCCAACGACAACGGAGACCCGATAAAGAAAAGGTCGGGTCTCCCGTGCAGGGGAAAGATTTTAAAGTTCCCCCACCCCACACACATACCCCGACAAAAAAATAATAAAACTACATAAAAACGAGACAAAAATAATAAAAGACAGACGGACTGCAGAGGCCGCTGCAAACAAGAGTGGCGCCGCCCACCGATAACATTTCCTGCAAAGCACTGGGGTGGAATGATAGGCCTCCAACAATCACAAGCATCTCTCTGATTCAAGGCATGACTCCAGTCTTGGGAGCATTTCCTCTCTGATGCCAATGGAGTTCATTTTGACTATAGCTTCTTGATGCCATAATCAAAGGCCTTCTTAATATCAAGGAAGGTCACATTCACCCCAATTCAGTTCTATGTCTCATTTTAAGACCAAGGCTATAATGAGCTCTGATTCAGGCAAAATCCAAAATGAACATGTGTGAACATGTTGATAATGATTAAGAGCACCATCCATCAATAGACTGATTGAATATATCCTGCTTTTTTATACATTTTTCACATCATCGGGGAGATGCCAAAGTTGTAACTGAAGGAACAGATTAGCCAGATGCTGGTGTGTAGAAATGCCAAAGTTGCAGTGTAATGACAGGCAATGCTGACAGTATCACCAGCATTGCTTTAGCAAGATCCAGGCCGGGATTTCCAACAAGACTCCATGGCTCATTTTCATCTACTAAGTCAGATGCCCAGAGTAAACCATTAGGCAAAAATATCTGAAAAGTAAGCATAAGCTTCCCAAGAAGCTTGACAAGATAGATGCTGAGACCATGTTTCTCTTTGAGGGCAAATCTACAACTAGGAGGTATTGTTTCAGAATGAGAGATAATCCATTTGAGGTAGAGATGAAGAGCAACAAGGAACTGCAGATGCTGGTTTACAAAAAGAAGACACAAAGTTCTGGAGTAACTCAGTGGGTCAGGCAGCATCTATGGGGAACACGGATAGGTGATGTTTTGGGTCGGAACCTTTCTTCAGACTGATGTGGATAAGATGTTCACATCAAAGATATGAGGAATAGACAGGAAAATGAAGCCGAGGCCAAGACCAGATTAGATCAACAATTCTTATGGCTCCATTTGGTATATTCAGCCTCCTAGTCATAGATGCGCAGTCATAATAATAACCTTTTCTAATCTTGAGATCAATCAAGTGCAGCAGATATTGCAAACTGTGTCGTGTAATCCCGAGGTCCCAAGTTCAATTTCAAGTCAGCTGCAGCTACAATGCTAGAGTGTTAATTTAGTAACTTACTGCCTCATTAGGACTGATGATGCAACTTGGGGGTGGGGAGTGGGTGGAGAATATTGTGTACAAGGAAACGTAAGTTTCCTCTTTTAATTGTGTTAGTTTTATAATACACATATTGGATTCTGGGTAAGGATAGGAATAAAATGAAGTCCAATTCACAAATTAAATTATATTAACACAAAGTGTGTTGGCAAATTACAATGCAATGCAACACTCGTACATTTCCATACAATCTATCACAACTGACTAGAACAAAGCACACATGCTACCTAAATTCAATGGATTTAAACCAAGAGTGACCATCTGTTTTATGATAAACTGTGACAGAAATTACTGTGAGCAACACAAAAGCTGCAGAGTAGTGCTGAAGAAACATTTTCCACCATGAGACAGGCACTAATCATTGGCTCTTTAGCAAGCATGTGGTAGCCGAAAGAGTATTCAGCTATGAAATTAATAATCGACCGGTGCTGTAATCTGAATTTAATCAAATATTCCAATAATCGGTGCATCTCCACTTCAGTCAGGTTTCTGAGCTAGCCAGCCATACTTGCTTCATCAGCCCTAATCAACCAGCCTTCATCACAGAAATTTTGCTATTTCCTTTTTCAATCAAAACCTCAGAAGGCATTCTACACCTGCCAGCCTTTCTGCTGTGCTAATAATTGCCAATTTGCACATAGCTCAGGCTATATCACTCAATTTGGCCATGGCTGCTGCGTGCATACACCATGATTCATCAGCAACCCCCCCTCATGACAATTAGAGCCAATGTCTCGACTAACTGGAGCACCCATTCTGGAGGCTCAGCAGACAATTACCAGGCTATTTTCCCATCTCACCCAGAAAAATATGAGAACATGTAACAATGGCATTCAGTGCCTCTGAAATGTTACCCTTGAGGGAATGAATATTTCAAATTATCACAGCTTTACAACCACATTCAAATTTAAGCATTTGGAAGGATACGGGCTCATTTAAATGATAATGAAGGAGATCCATTCAATTTACTAAAAAACGGCAAGTTCTTTAAGCTGACGGGTCAAGAAACAGCAAAAAACCCTTTTAACCATTGTGCCTGGCTCTATTTAGAACTCTATAGCAGCATGCACATCAAAGGGATTAGTATGACAAATAAAAGAGAAGGCAGAAATGCTCCCTGCTTCCCCTGGGTCAAAACAACAAAATACAAATGTCACTTATCAGACTCTTAATATGCTGCTAAGTTCCAATTACGCCACAGTAAAATAAATGATAAGAAAATTCATTTTAGGAGCACACACTGTTGGTTTTGTGCACTGATATTGGGGCATGAAAGCCATACAAAGCACCTAACAAAGCAAACGCAGAGTCCTAACAGAGCCACCTTTCATTACTTTAGAAAAGCCTGGTCCTCAACGACAACTAATGGGAAAATAAATTAATATTGCATTTCCCGTCTATCCTTCAGACTACACTGCTACATCTTTACTTTCCTCACACAGAAAGAGCATTTCAATTTTAAAGAATATATCTGAGGTGATTTTTGGAAATATCTCCAGATTCCTCTTCTATTTGGCTAGCCATGGTTCTAAAAATAAACGTATTGCAATGCCAGCATCCTCCCACACTCCCTAGCCTCAAACAGCAATGTTACATCAACATGATCATTTCAAGGACCTTTTTGACAGCACAGGCAGAAGACCAAACAATTTCTAACTTTCTGCTTTATAGAAGGAACTCTAATCTTTTGCTACATTTATTTTCTAATTTGCAAATAGTAAAGGAATAATTATTCAACTTTTAGAACCATATATTTATTTGGCTATTTTACATTTTGGATACAATGTAGCATTTTCAAGCTGAGTTGGATTCTGAATTTCTAATGGGTGCATTGCAGATTGAAATGTTACAATCGCCCTCCAAATGTTAAATGTCCTGCACATTCAGAAAAACAAACAAAAAAGGATATTCACTTGTTTGGTTGACGGATTAACCCTTTGAGTACTGAAGGCCTTTTCAGCTTTCGAAATTCGTACATCTTTTGTACAAGATATCTGAAAATATTATAAAGTAGAATTAGAAGTATAACAAACCGGGACAATGTTAACACACAGTATTCTAGAAATTGTTTTGCTAATATTGCAATGCAGTTGTGGTTCACTTGGTGCAGGAATGCAATGGCATTCTTCGTGTTAACTATTTTATAGGAATGATTACCATAATTTTTAGAAACATGCGCAAAGTAGTCCTTTGTTATGTTTAGCACCGATCGTTTGGGGTTAGTTCAAGTTTTATTAGAAATGATACGATTCAATATGCATCTTGCACACATTTCCCAACGTGTGAACATCAACTTCTCTTAAACTTGGAGCATGTTTATTTGAAACCTATTCCTAAATATTTATTGGACTAAATCTAGCATATTTATCCTGGCAACATGGTGGTGCTTAGCTGTTACTCCTCCAACTTCTATAATAATGCAGCTTCATGCTTCAGGAATTGTACCACCGAGAAAATCTCTGTAGCAGCAGAATCTACAATTAGGAATGATGCATGAAGCAGTTCTTAATATATGTGTGACAATAAATATGTTTCTAAAGGAAGGGAAAACAATGAACATACAACACATTTTGAACCCTCCGTACACCAGTGAAGTACTATAAAATGACCTCCATAATGTGTTCGATAAAGACCCATCATTTATTTATTTGCCTCTGTACTCCGCGATTTGAGATTTATAATAGAAAAAAAATCACATGTGGTTAAAGTGCACATTGTCAGATTTTATTAAAGGCCATTTTTATAAATTTTGCTTTCACCATGTAGAAATTACAGCTGTGTTTATACATAGTCCCCCCATTTCAGGGCACCATAATATTTGGGACACATGGCTTCATGGGTGTTTGTAATTGCTCGGGTGTGTTTAATTGCCTCCTTAATGCAGGTATAAGAGAGCTCTCAGCACCTAGTCTTTCCTCCAGTCTTTCCATCACATTTGGAAACTTTTATTGCTGTTTATCAACAAAGTTGTGTCAATGAAAGATAAAGAAGCCATTATGAGAGTGAGAAACATGAATACAACTGTTAGAGACATCAGCCAAACAGGCTTACCAAAATCAACTGTTTGGAACATCATTAAGAAGAACAAGAGCACTGGTGAGCTTACTAATCGCAAAGGGACTGGCAGGCCAAGGAAGACCTCCACAGCTGATGACAGAAGAATTCTCTCTATAATAAAGAAAACACCTGTCCGACAGATCAGAAACACTCTTTAAGAGTCGGGTGTGGATTTGTCAATGACCACTGTCCGCAGAAGACTTCATGAACAGAAATCCAGAGGCTACACTGCAAGATGCAAACCACTGGTTAGCCGCAAAAATAGGCGGCCAGGATACAGTTTGCCAAGAAGTACTTAAAAAAGCAACCACAGTTCTGGAAAAAGGTCTTGTGGACAGATGAGATGAAGATTAACATATCAGAGTGATGGCAAGAGCAAAGTATGGAGGAGAGAAGGAACTGCCCAAGATCCAAAGCATACCACCTCATCTGTGAAACACGGTGGTGGGGGTGTTATGGCCTGGGCATGTATGGCTACTGAAGGTACTGGCTCACTTATCTTCATTGATGATACAACTGCTGATTGTAGTAGCATAATGAATTCTGAAGTGTATAGACACATCCTATCAGCTCAAGTTCAAACAAATGCCTCAAAACCGATTGGCCGGCAGTTCATTCTACAGCAAGACAATGATCCCAAACATACTGCTAAAGCAACAAATGAGTTTTTCAAAGCTAAAAAATGGTCAATTCTTGAGTGGCCAATCACCTGATCTGAACCCAATTGAGCATGCCTTTTATATGCTGAAGAGGAAACAGAAGGGGACTAGCCCCAAAACAAGCATAAGCTAAAGATGGCTGCAATACAGGCCTGGCAGAGCATCACCAGAGAAGACACCCAGCAACTGGTGATGTCCATGAATTGCAGACTTCAAACAGTCATTGCATGCAAAGGATATGCAACAAAATACTAAACATGACTACTTTCATTTGCATGACATTGCTGTGTCCCAAACATTATGGTGCCCTGGAATGGGATGACTATGTATAAACACTGCTGTGATTTCTACATGGTGAAACCAAAATGTATAAAAATACCCTTTAAGAAAATCTGACAATGTGCACTTGAACCACATGTGATTTTTTTCTATTACAAATCTCAAATTGTGGAGTACAGAGGCAAATAAATAAATGATTAGTCTTTGTCCCAAACATTATGGAGGGCATTGTAAGTGTTATAATGCTATAATGTAGAAAATCTGTCTTATATATTGATCAACAAGAGAACAGAAGAATTCCTCTTTTTCAAAACAATTGGATTATTAATGTCCATCCAAAACAAGGTCACAGTTTTAAAGTAATACAGCACCAGACACCTGGCTTTGACCCTGACCTCGGGTGCTGTCTGGGTGGAGTTTGTACGTTCACCCTGTGACTGCGTGGGTGTTCAGGTTTTCTCCCACATGCCCAAAAAGTGGGATTTTTAGGTTATATGGCCTCTGTAAATTGCCCTTAGTGTGCAGGGAGTGGATGTGACATAGAACCAGTATGAACGGGTGAACGATGGTCGACGTGGACTCAGTGGGACAAAGGGCCTGTTTCCATTCTGTAGTTTTCAATTCAATTCAATATCTAAGTTGATGCCACTGAATTAAACTGTCTGCATAGTTTATATATTTATGATGGGAAAATAAACTGAAGAATTTCTTGCAAAGGGACAGAATCCATTGAAGTAAAGTGAAAACCTGCCTGCTCGATGGGCAACAGAAAAAAGTAAACAAAAATTGTTAAATCAATTCATCTAATTTGGGAAATAGCTTGAGGCCGCGGGTATCACATGAAGTAATCAAAATGACTGACAGACCTGGGTTATCCATAACCAGGCAGCTAATAGAGGCCTGAAGATATAAAGCATGACTGGAAGATATTTATTTGTTTGGAAAATATTTCTCAATTTAGAAAGTACTCTTTAATGCTCGAAAATTCATATTATGCATCTTTGCATAAGCTTTTTATTGTTGGATAGAAAGTTACCGTACTCTATGTTGCCCCCAGATACCCTAAATAAGGAGCAAAAATATAAATCACTTTTGCCAGAGACTTTGTCATAATTCATTATCTTAAAGATGTCCAGAAAACATCCTAAAATCCTATTGTAGAAATAAGGAGCTGCAGATGCTGGTTTACACTTACTATTCATTCAATTGCAATGTAGAAATGAAAATTTAAGAGACAAAAGAATGTTTGAAAAGTTCTTTATAAAAGATGTCTATAAAAGATGTCTAAAATCCAGAATTGTCAGCTGCAGTCAACTATGTCAGAAACAAAGTGTGCTAAAGGTGTTGAGGTATACTTGTCTATTCAACAACAAATTTGATATCCCTAAATTACCACAGAACATATTCTCAGAATTACACGGACCCTGACAATTAATAATAATAAAGACTCATGCTATTTAAACTGTTTAAAAGGATCAGATGCTCTTCTTGTGTCCTTTGCATTAATTTCTAGACCAAGCTGATTTGTTGTATATATCATAGAGTACATCATTAAATAACAGTAATATGGATTCATTAGAGAGGAAGAAAACCTTTGTACATTGATTACCTTAACACAGCTTTAAATTACTGAAGATGAACATGGATTTCTGTGAACCTAATTTGACTTGATTCCCTGCAGCATGAATATTTTAAAGTTTTCTCTTGGCATAAGTAATCTTATTTACTTTGTCAAAAACTAGGTGATTTACATACAACAATAACAAATATTTTCCTATCAGTCATCTTTCAGATCATTTCAATTTTATTATGGTGGAAATGTTCACAAATACATTTTGTTACAAAAAGCAATGATTAGCAAATTGGTGTATTGATTCAAGCAGCTAAAGAGTATACCTATTTAGCAGATCAGTTGATGCTTCTGCAGTCGGGGCAAGAGATGCTTGCAGTTTGGGTGCTGGTGCACTCCTTCAGCCACTTACATTTGGCTTTTTTGTGGTCTGGACAGTAGAGCATGAAGTTCTCAATATCTCCCCGAAAATTTATTTTCCATTTCGGGCTGTTATGGACCAAGGATTTCATCAAGACAGTGGGAATGCTACATTTTTTCTGAGAACATCTCGAATTATTTGCCATGTCTAAACTCTGAATGGAGGGCTAGTGTCTGCCATGCAATCGACATAGAGTAACCATAAAAAATGACTGGGTATTATTAAAGCTACAATGCTAGGGATGGTGGGTGAGGTCATCATTGGTTCCCCTATACCATCAGTGAATTTGTAGGATTTTGTGCGTATAGCTTTGGTGGCACTTCACTAGTGCTTGGAGATGCCTGCCGTTGGTAGTCTACATCTCAAAAGCACATAGGAGAGCATTTATTACTGCTGCCTGGTAGACCATTAAACTTTGATCTGGAATTGAGTTTTTGATCTTCATAATCTCTCATCCGGCCAAAAGCTGTATTAAAGGCAATAATAAACGACATTATCAAAGTCTGCCGTCATTGTGAGTTGGCTCTCAAGATATGATAAATGATGCACCCTCTCAGGAGACCTGTGAAAGACTTTATTTGAGAGAGGCAGGGAGCATGCTGTCAGAGAGGTAGGTTGGTAGAGGTCTTGCTTTGTACAAACCTATGAAGTTATCAGATATTTGTGCTGATCCTATTTTTAAATTTGGAGTTAATTCTGGAGGTCGCAGGGAAAATTAATAGAAGTGTATAAAATTGTGAGAGGCATAGTTAGGGTAGACGGTCAGAATCTACTTCTCAAGATGGGAATACCAAATATTAGAGGCCATAGCTTTAGGTGGGAGGGGCTACGTTTAAGGGAGATGTGTGGGGCAAACTTTTTTTACACAGGTGTGTTCCTGAAACGTGCTGCCTCAATGCGTGGTTGAGGCGGATACGATAGTGGTATTTAAGAGTCCTTTGGAAATGGAGGGATAGGTATTATGTGCAGTAAGGGTATTTTGTTCGGCACAGACACAGTGGGCCAAAGGGCCTGTTCCTATGTTCTATGTAATACACTGAAAAATAAATCTATTTATATGCATCTGAAGTGTCCTAGTTGTTCTACAGCAATCAATTGTACCTAGCATGCTACTATTCAAATGTGTTCAGTATTTAGGCTGTTAATGGATAGTTACATGATTAAAAGGTTTTAAAAAAATGTACAAACTACTTACACTTTAACGTGTTACTCACTTCGTTAACATTTACACTGGGATCAAATTGTTGCATTATTCGACTAAATGCATATGTCACTATTCACTAGTAGCAGACAATTAATACTCATTATGGCAAGACCTTGTGATTTGGGAAACTTTAAACTCTTTAAAAAAATTAAGAATATCCAAGATTCAATTCCACATCTATGCTGGTTTGACTCACATGAACTGCACTGGTAATGCAAGCAGTGTAATCACTTCATGCATCATCATTACCATCCAGTGGGTCTGGCCAGAGGCATAGATTGGCTTTTCCTCTAATAGCCAATTTGTTGACTAGTCCCCCAGTGCTCACTACCCAGATCTCTCATATGAAACATTGTGAGATATTGGAGGGCACTGATGACTCAACTATTGCATCTGGAGAGGTCGCTCCTTCAAGAAATAAGGTTGCGATAAACGAAAGTTAGAAAGGAGGAAAATATTTGGAGCCTTGAAAAACAGAATATTTCCCCAATGGATTTGGTTAACATGACATACATTTGCAAAGTAACAAATTGTGAATAGAAAAATGTAGAATTGAAACATGCAGTTTACACAGAACACACACATCCTTTGAATTCATTCCAAATGATTAACATTCAGTTCAGGGATTCTGGTCATTGATTTTAATTTATAAGATGCCTTTCAGATTTTTATGGTGTTTATAGAGTATGGCGTTTACATATCTGTTGTCCTGCTGCAAGCAATAATTTCATTGTTCAGTTTTGGGACATTTGACAATAAAACATGCTCGACTCTCGCTCTGTCGGTAGCAAAGTATTTCAAGGGCCTAGCAAATATTTATATAGTTGCATAAGTTGCTAGGCCAATGAGTAAGAACAGTCAAAGAGCATCTTAATGTGAAGGAAAGAGAAACAGAGAGGATACATGTCAAAGGTTTGGGCCTTGGTAGCTAATGGGATGCCTCTATAATGATGGAATTGGCACTTAATACCTCAACCAATAAAAGAATTACAGTATTGCTACAACTGAAAGAATTTCCTCCTTGGAAAATGTTGTTTGTATACAGTCTGCAGTTTACATTGGCACAGACGGCTGTGGAGGCAGTCAATGGATATCTTTAAGAGATTGAAGATTGACAAATATCTTTAAGAGACGGAGATTGACAAATTCTCTATTACTACGAGTGTCGGGGGAGAAGGCAGGAGAATGAGGTCAAGAGGGAGAGATAGATCAGCCATGATTGAATGGCGGAGTAGATTTGATGGACCGAATGGCCTCCTGTCACTTGTGACCTTATGACTAGCAGGTGTATAGAATGAGCTGCCAGAAGAAGTAGTTGAGGCAGATACAATAACAATATTTAAAAGTCATTTGGCCAAGAAAGGTTAAGAGGGATATGGGACAAATGTGGTGGTCAAATGGGATGACCTTTAGGAAGGAGATGAGGAGAAATTTATTTAGGCAGAGAGTGGTGAATCTGTGGGATTATTTGTCACAGAAGGCTGTAGAGATTGTCAGTGGATATTTCTACGGCAAAGATAGATGGATTTTTGATTAGTACGGGTGTCAGAGGTTATGGTGAGACAGCAGGAGAATGGGGTTAGGAGGGAGAGATAGATCAGCCATGATTGAGTGGTGGAGTAGACTTGATGGGCCAAATTTTTCTCCTATGACTTATGAATTTATGAATATTGCAAAGTTTTGGTAGTCTTACATGTGTCATTGTTAAGAAACCCAAAATAAAATTTACAGTGCATCAATTTGCCAACTATTAGACATAACTATCTCAGGTAAATTTGACATTACTTTAAAAGCATTGATAAATCTTATGTATCAGTTTCAGGATGGACCTGATGCTAATATTATCCATGGATATTACAAACCCAGTGCCAAGATAGAAAATAGGCGCTATTTGTCAGGCTGTTTGGAATCGAACTGACAGTTAATTTTTGTTTGCCTAGTGACTGTGTTAATCTGATATGCCTCTGGAACAAGAATTGATGCATTTTGATTGCTACTACGATAAAAGTCCATTGAATAGAACAGAAATACTCATATTGCCTGCGGCATGCTTGGAGTCTCCTTGCGTATCACTGTATGACAGATCACAGGCTTGAAACAAAGCAAATTACTGAAAAACAACTTCACAATTACAACTTAATATAAAATCTCCTAACTTCATATGCCTGCAGGACTATTCCAAATGCTGCTCAGGATTCAAAATTAAGGTGGTCAATTACACCCATATTAAAGTTAGAGCATTGTTCCCAGGACAATAATTCAAGCAGAGATGCTCAATTTTTGCAATATTGTTGTGTTAAATAACGAGGGGTTGTAAGAAAATGCTTTAAAATTATAGCTCAATGCAGATGCAATCAACACATACTAAAGATCTATGCTGCTTTATGTTCTCAGTGTCAGCGACTCCTAAAAGTTGTCGCTTCTGGTGGTGATGCAAATGTGAATTAGCTAGATTTGCTCAGCTGTCCACAAACATTATAAAATTAATTAACTTTTTCATTGCTGGTGATGCCTTCTGATCAGTAGGACCAAGGTCACAAGAGCAGGCATTATTAACTACAGCATTAACAGTATTTTTGCAAATATCATAATTAGGTTGATGTTTTGATTAAAAGAAACATTTGTAGACTATAGTGCATATTACCTGCCCATCTTTAGTGGTTATGGTGGACCACCCCCCCCCCCCCCCCCCACCACTCCCTTTCCCTTCTTTTATGAGGAAAATTCATCCAAATCAGAATTCCCTCTGACTTTTCAGTACGATTTAGGCAGAAAGGTCAGTCCCAAACTATTGCTAATGTTGTCGAAAATTGTCCACGTTACTGGTTAATGTTGCAGAGGAAGGGGGGACTACTGAAGTGGCTTTTTCTACAGTGCATCTTGATGAATGTGCGTACAACTGCTTCTGTGCCCAGTAAGGTGTCAGTAAATAAAAACAAATCTAGTACAGTGTTAATGTTGTTGGGTCAGCACAGCATCTTGGTCAATGGTAAATCCAATGATGTTGCTGTCAAAATATGTTAAGAAACAATTTAAGTTGTGAGGAAGATTTCCCTGCTTGACACCACTTGCTGGGTCAAAGAACAAAGAACCAAGTGCCATGAGTGTACTACTGGCATCTGAATTGTCAGAAAATGATTTAGCAAAATTTAATATAGGTCCCTTATAGACCTAGATAGAAAGAATTATACCAGGGAAAAAGAAAATGATGAAGAATCAAAATAAATATTTTGTGTCTGTATGGAGAACACATGGAAAAATTCCTGGAAATTGTGGGGAACAACAGATTTAGAGTGATTGAGCGGCTGAGCCAAATTAACATTGGTAAAGGAATAATGTCGGAGAAATGCTGGAAGCCAATAAAACTGCAGGACCTTAAGACTTTGATCCTAAGGTTTTAAAAGATAGTGATAGTGACTGGATCGACTGATTGTTATCTACAAAACATCTGCTGATTCAAGAGCAATTCCAACAAAATACGTTCCAAATGTAAACGCACTGTTTCAGAAACGTGGACCCGACATTGTGGAGAAAATGCAAAAATCTACTATTGAGGAAGTGCTAATAGGGCACTAGGAAAATAACAGCATTGGGCAGAGACAATGTGATCTACAAAAAGGAAATTATGTTTGAAATATCTGCTAGAGATTTTTGAATTTATGATGAATAGATACATAAGGAGGCACCAGTGGATGTCTTGTATTTAGATATTTGGTGGGTCATCAATATAGTGCCACACAAAAGTTATTAAACAAAATTAAATATGGGACTGGGAGAGGTATCCAGGCACAGGCTGAGGTTTGGCTAACAGATAAAAAGAGTAAACATGTCATTTACATGTCATTTACATGTGGCTAGCATGGGTGTTCACAGTCTTTATCACTGACTGGCCGTGAGGGACCATGTACAATATTTCCAAATTTGCAAGATTGCAAATGAAGGATGGGAATGTGGATCACGAGGAGGCTTCAATGGATAGTAATGGAATCAAGAAATGTGGTTAGTGCAGAAAAGTGATGCTGAAGGTAAAAGATTCACCAGGAGTTGGTGTCAAGCCCCAAAGAATCAGACTTCAAGAGTATAGAAAGCCTGGAGAAATACACCAACTTATTAGTTGAGGCATAAAATATAATCATAAGAAAATTATGCTGGAACTTTTGATGGCATAGACTTTGTTTTGTTTTGATATGGAGAAGGTTGATAGGATTTAATTGAACTGATAAAGTTATAAAGGGCTGTGAAAGAATGAAGACATTTTATTTCCTTTACTGAATGGGGTTGATTACCAGGGAACAATGAAATAAAGAAGAGCTGAGCAGAATTTTTTTTAACCTCGAGATTTGCAGTGCTTCATATAGGCACTGTCCACTTCAGGCAGATAATCTCGTTTCATTTAAAAATAATTGATAAATATCTGATCTGCTCTAGTGAAAAACCCATGGAACAATAGATGGTTGGTGGTGTCACTCCTTTGGCCAGTAAAAGTAAATTTCCATAATTTTCTAATTATTACAGATCATTTGAACTCTGGGTCACAAGTACAGTCCAAGTGGTGCTCAGAGGTATTTTAACAGCAGCCGCCTCTCAAGAATCTTGCTACTCAATTCCTACATTACTTTAGCTTGCCAGGGATCAGAGTGACACGTCTTCAGAAACATGAAGTGTTTACAGCACATAGTTCTCATGCTTTACAGGTACCAAGAATTTTCTAGCTGTACTTGCTGTCAAACTGTCAAGGCAGCTCCTGCTTTTATCTGTGAGATACAGTTTGTATCTGACATTTTTAATAAATACTTTTAGATGCCAAACGTTTGCTTTCACAGCTATTTGCTTCACATTGGACAATGCAAGCATTAATAACCAATATATTATGCTCACTCAGAATCCCATCAAAACTGTTTCACATCTGAAAGGAAAGGTAGTGTTTTTAATTTGAAAGCTAAATGAACTGTCCAATTGGATTTTGTTAGGTTGATACATTTTCATGACTGCTTCTGGTTATGAAGCATATTTCACAGCCTAGTAAGTGAACACTGAAATCTGCAGTGCAGAATTTGCATAAATCCACCTTGCTTTAACAAAGCTCTCATTTAACCTGCCATGTTTGACCATTTGAACATTAATCTACCTTGCACATTTGATGGTGAAATGGCAAACTATAGGCCATTATTAAATAAATTTGTAATTAGAAGCGAAATAACTGTCTGCAATCCAGTTTGACTGCTTAAACTGTCAATTAATAATAGCATGTGTGAATAAATGCGAATCTAATACTGTTCTGTGTGGTCAACCTGCAAAATAGAGAATATTCAAAAGCCTGCAACATGGATCTTTGTGGAATAATGAATACCAGACCAAGTTAAAGCCATATTGCCCTGATGATTTAGTGTCAGTAATCCATACCCACACCGCATCACATTTATTCATTCATTCTATTCCCACTCTACTTCACTTTCTTAGTAACTATTAAACATCATATAACAATAGTTTTAAAAAACTCTGAAGTGACTCACTATTTACATTTTCTTTAGTTGTGATATAGTGAAAGTTAATTCTCAAGCAATCACTGGTGACTTCTCTCCTTAAGTTAGACATGACTAGAGTTCTGCCCTTAACCATGGTACATTATTTATCATTGATAAGGTCCAGAAGTTGTTTACTTTTAAAGTAAATGCCCATGTTTGGTGTCCTATATTGAAGTTTGTTTGGTTACGTCGTCTCAGTTATCACGCAGGTTATATTTAGGAAGATAGGTAGCAATTGAAATGGTAAATGGTATATCAGACTTTATTACAAGGAGTATAAGTAAGGAAATACTGTTGCTCTTGTACAAGGCTTTAAGACCATCCCAGAAGTACTGTATACTGTTGTGGTCTCATTATCCAAGAAAGGATATATTTGCCTTGGAGGGGACACATTGAAGGTTCACTTGATTGATTCCTGGAATGATGGGGCCATCTCTAAAGGAGTGATTGAACAGAATGACCCCTGGAGTTGGTTTCAGTGAGAAGTGATTGCATTGAAGTGTACAAAATGACTACAACACTTAGTAAAATACTCCCTGAGAATCTAAAACTGGGAGTCATGGTCTCAGATGCTTTTCATTGATGTGGAAGAGAGGTCATAAGGTCATAAGTGATAGGAGCAGAATTGGGCAATTTGGCCCAACAAGTTTACTCATAATCATTCCGCCATTCCACTTTATTCCGCCATTCAATCATGGCTGATCTATCTCTCCCTCCTAATCTCATTCTCCTGTCTTCTCCCCATAATCCCTGACACCAGTACTAATCAAGAATCTATCTCTGCCTTAAAAATATCCATTGACTTGGGCTCCACAGCTTTCTGTGGCAAATTCACCACCCTCTGACATGGTGCCAAAAAATGCTCACAATACTCCAAATGCGACCTGACCAGCACTGTATAGGGTCTCAGCATTACATCCCTGATGATGAGTGGAGAGGAAGGGTGGGGTGCTGTCAGTCATTTGTAAATGAGAATTCTCTACAATTTAAGGAATGTTACCATCTTCAATTCCCTCCCTGAGAGGGATGCCAATACGCAGTCAATTAGTACATTCAAAACAGATTTGGATTGATTAAACTATGTTTTACTGGATTCTGATTCTTTCCCTCCACATTACATCATGATTTCAAAGGTTTTCCTTCACTCAGTAACTCTTACCTAGTTTCAAATCACATCTGGTAACTTCAAATTTATCACAATGTACACAATCTTCTCTTTTGGCACACGTCATTTTTTTAATCCTCTTTCCTACATCACAATAATGTTTAGACCCCAAAATAGCTTCATTGAATGCAAAGAACTTTGGAATATCGTGACAATATCGTGGCAACCAATATACAAATGTCATTCTCTTACTGTTCCACTCCCTCCGTAAGTTATAATAAATATTTGAAAGACATGATATCCTTTCGTCTCTATCGAAACAACCTCCTCCCACCATGAATCTCCACACTTAGTTCAACAGTTAATATCTTTGGAGTCACAATTCCACTGAGCATGAGAATCTGCATTACTTTTGATTTTCATGCTCTATCAAGCAGCTCCAAATTCCTCTCGTAAATGTATCTTGCTCCTCCAACAAGTTTAAATTTTCTATGAAGTTTCATAGAAGCTCTCATTTTGTGCAATCCCATCCTCACATTTAATCTCTAATCCTGTGTTTTTCATAGCTGCTTAATCTTTCCATGCCACATCTTGCCAGTTCTCTCCTCGCCCATCAAAGTATCATTCGACAAGGTTCCCTCATTGCTATCATTTGCTGTACAGAAATAAAGTTACTGAACAACTTAATGTCTAGAATTTCTCATAATAGTCAGGGACAGTCACCACCATGGCTTTGTGCATAGGGAAATGTCTCACAAATGTAATTGTTTTGAAGAGATAAAGAAGAATGACTGGAAAGAATGAATGGCAGAGCGATAGACGTTGCCAACATGGACCTTTTGCATGATGTTTGACAAGGGTCCCCTGATAAACTAGTCTATAAGGTTAGATCACATGGAATCCATGGTGAATTAGCCAAGTGGATACAAAATTGGCTTTGTGGAAGGAGAATGAGGGTGATAGTGGAGGACTGTTATTCAGACTGGAGGCCTGTGACCAGTGGTGCGTCATAGGGATTGGTGCTAGGTCCACTGTTGTTTGGGTTCTATATTCATGATTTTGATGGCAATGTTGTTAACATGTTTAACAAATGTGGTGGTCATCCAAGATTTCAATAGGATCTAAATAAACTGGGGAAGTGCACCAAGGATTAGCAGATGGAATTTAACTTGGATAAGTATGAGGTGCTGCATTTATGTTAAACAAAGGCAGAGATTACACAACAAAAGGAAAGGCCATGGAGAGTGTTATAGAACAGAGAGACCCAGGAGTACAGGTACATAGTTGCTGAAATTGATGAGAAAGGTAGACAGGATTGTGAAGGTGGTATATGGCATACTTTCCTTTATTGGTCGGGCATTGAGTACAGGAGTTGGGATGTCATGTTGCAACTGTACATGTCATGAGGGAGACACACTTGAAGGATTGTGAGCAGTTTTGGTCACCCAGCTATAGAATGGATGTAATTGAGCTGGAAACAGTGCAGAGTACATTTGTGAGGATGTTACTGAGACTGGTAGGCTTGAGTTATACGGAACGGCTGAATAGGCTGGGTTTTTCCCTGGAGGATAGAAGGCTTAGGGGTGACCTTATGAATGAATGAATGAATGAAAACTTTATTGTCATTCAGATATACACCTATACACAGTGCACCTAGAACGAAATTTCGTTGCATTTGACTCTCCAGTTATTTTTTTTTTTTTTAGAAGTGTCGATATTTAAAAAGTTCTAGCCTCGGTTTAATTGATTGTTCAATAATCTTATGGCCTGGGGGATGAAGCTGTTGCAGAACCTGGTTGTCCCGCTCTTCATGCTGCGGTACCTCCTCCCAGAGTTAAGCAGTATAAACAGTCCAAATTGTGGGTGTGTGGGGGCTTTGGTAATGCCCTTAGCTCTACTCAGACAGCGCTTGTACCCCATGTCCATGATGGAAGGAAGAGAAGTCCCAATGATTTTTTCCGCTGTCCTCACCACTCTCTGAAGGCACTTCCAGTCTGCAGCTGTACAGCTGCCGCACCACGTAGAGATACAGCCGGTCATGACCGACTCAATTGTGCTTCTGTAGAAAGTGGCGAGGATGGGAGGGTGGAGGTGTAAACTTCTCAACCTGCGGAGGAAGTACAACCGCTGATGTGCCCGTTTTGCCAGAGATGTAATGTTTGTGGACCAGTTTAAGGTGTCCGTTATATGCACCCCCAGGAACTTGATGCTTTTCACCTGCTCCACTGCTGAGTTGTTGATGCAAAGTGGAGTGTGACTGGGCTGAATTTTCCTTCTGAAATCGACTACAATCTCCTTGGTTTTGTTGCCATTTAGGAGAAGGTTGTTCCTGCTGCACCAGCTCACCAGCTGTTCCACCTCCTCTCTATATGCCTGGTCGTCGTTATTGCGGATGAGGCCCACTACTGTCGTGTCATCCGCGTATTTGATGATATGGTTAGTGGTGGACCTGGCGACACAGTCATGTGTCATCAATGTAAAGAGCAGCGGACTCAGGACACAGCCCTGAGGGGAGCCTGTGCTCAGTTTGATGACAGAGGAGGTGTTCTTCCCCACCCGCACAGACTGGGGTCTTTCGGAAAGGAAATCCAGGATCCAGTTGCATAGTATGGTATTGAAACCTAGGGGTGCCAGTTTGCTCACCAGATGCTGGGGGATTATCGTGTTAAATGCTGAGCTGAAATCAACAAACAGCATCCGCACTTGGGTATTCTTATAAAAGGATACAAATTAATGATGGGCATTGATAAGGTGAACGATCATAGCCTTTTTCTCAGGGTGGGAGAGTCTAACACTAGGGTAGCTAAATTTAAGGCGAGAGGGGAAAGATTTAAAAGAGACCTGGGGGGGCAACTTTTTCACACAGAGGGTGGTGGATATACGAGGAACAAATGGCCGAAACATATGATGGGTTACAAAGGAATGCTTCATCTAGAATACATCACAATCAAGCTCCCTGTGCAATCAGAAGATTATTTTGATTATTACAAAACAGCACATGGCAGCCAATCTTTCTTGCATTTTATTGCATAAGAATGGCATACCATCCACATAGTAATAAATTGTACATATGTGGAATTTATAAACTCTTCAGAATTACCAATTCCCCTGAAAGATACAATTGGACTTAATTATTGCTATTCAATCTTACCTCCTTAGTGTTTGATGATGCTGAAAGAATTGCTGACTTCTTGTTCTGTTGTGGACCTCGGTAGTGAATTCGGCATATTGACTGCTCCTGAAGGATGCGGTAGTTTTCCCGCTGTGAGATAAGTGGAAACGTGATTTCAAGTGTGTTTTGGGCGTCCTTTGATGTTAATGTAGGTATGTTACAATACTTACCTTCAGCGGCGCTGCAATTCTGCCACTGGCCGTGTGCGCGATTTTGGGGGGGGGGGGGGCGGGGTTAAAACACGGGTTTCTCCTACCTTGTCCTGAATTATATTTCGTTGGAGTACAAGCGTTTGCTGAGAAATCGTTCCTACGGGCGTTTTTTTCTGTCTTTTTTATTTTAATTAAATCGACAATGTCAGCGCTGGAGTTATTTTAAAATCAACTTCGAAAGCCGTCAACGCCGACAACGGGGACGGATTTCACACACGGGGCAGGTAAACGAAAGTAGTTTATTTTAATGTATAAAAGTGCTTCTTAAGAAGCCTTTAATTCATATTTTTTAATGCGAACGGTGATTCTTTTCCCCGAACTAACAGCAGAATTTTTCATGCCGATACGGGGTTAAATTCACCGCAAATCAACGTTCCAAATGATCGCGTTCCAGAAAACCTCACTCGCAAAATGATTTAAATGGCCATTAATTTACAGGTATTAAACATTAAATTCCTTCCATTTGGCCTGTAAGTCCATGACAATTAGATTTAAAAATTATGTTATATTGTGAATTCTTGTGTGAATGTTATTTGGACACTTAGGCTATTTAAAAATGTTACTCTATTCTTAAGAAATTGATAGATGTTTAGATCTAGTAATTGAATTTTGTAATTAGCTACAATTAGGTAACTAACTAATTATATGCTTTAATTTAATGTCATCTAAGTAAGATTGTTTCATATTTGTTTCAGAATGCTTCAATCCATAATAACTGAAAATTTCTTTCAGTTCTCTTCATTTTTAAGAAAGTTATGGGCTTTTGACTGTCCTCGATCACAGCTTTTGTGTGAAGTCAATGGAAAAGCAATAGGGAACAAGATGCTAATTTCCGAGTATGAAATTGGCCATAACTTTCTTAATACTGAAGATATGAAAGTGAATTAGGTGTCAAATTAAACTTCTTTTTATGCTTTATCTGATGGGATAAATTGCAGACTTTATTTTTTAAATCTCAAAATTTTGTAACATTGCTAGTTAATGTATAACTTAGGAGGCGTGATGCTTTCAGTCTTTTTAAAAGAATATACGTATTGGACTACGTCATTTATTAAAGATGAACAAATGTAGGAATGTTTGTTTCCTTCACAAATATGTGGAGTTTGTGTGTTGACATGAAAGCTACGTGTAGATTTATGTGCAGACTGAAACATTTATATTTTCAGCTTGTTCCATTTTTGCATTGTGTGGATTATACATGGCAGAGGATTCAACTCTAAATACCAGAGACCCATTTGGGAATGGGAATCCACTCGCCTTGTCCAATTTTGCTTAGCATTTTGATGAGGGCAAGCATTACAATCATGTATCTAATACTTAATCAAATGATCGGGTTGTACAAAAATTCATGTGCTTCTACGCCACATTTTAGGAAAGAACATGGAATGGAAAGCAAGTTACAAACAGAATCCTTCCATCGTCAAGAGTCATAAGGATTCGGTGAACACAGATGATAGTCAAAGCAACAATATTTTAAATAATAATTTAAAGCCTTTTTATAGGATTTGAACATTATTTATAGGCTGTTAGAACAAGTGAGACTACTATACCATGGAATCATTTCAATATCTACCATTCAACACGCTTCAAAATAAATCTGTGGGGATCTTTCCAGTTTTATACATAATTTAGCTATTTGCAATTGAACACAGAATGCTTTGAATTTGTTTTAACAAGGGAGTATTTGCAGGCAACAGTCACCATGGAATAGTTTCAACCTTGTGCCATGCATAGTGTAATCCGATACATCAGTTTACTCTTTAATGCAGTTTGGGTATGACCTAGACCAGTTTGGCCTAAACCAGTGCTGTCAAAAAGGGAAGGACAGATTTGCACAGTTAAACCCATCACTACAGGCATTACTAACCTGGCTTTGTGCTTTCATTATTCAACGAATTCTGTTATTCGCACATCAACATCCTGCAGACAGTCTTTAGATTTCTAGCTACTTCCCTTTGAAAGGAAAATCCTGTGCAAGTACTGCATCATTCAAAGTCCCAATAGCTCCTATGTCTGTCTTAAATGCAGAATGAAGCAACTGAAAGCCACTTTATAAAAACATAACCTCATCTGTATTCTTGACTTTAAAATCCCTCCACAAAACAATCCAGTGGCCTCTCACTGCCACTGAACACAGAGTAGATTTTTTTTTCTTTTGAAGTGTACACTTACATCACTAAGCTTGTCTTTGGAACTGCTCCTCTGTGAAATGTTGGCATCTCTGACGCACTCATCGTCGCTCTTCCTGCCATTTTGGTTGGATGAAACCTTCATCTGCATGACAAGAGAGAAAGTGATACTTGAGTTATGACAGACTTGCACCGCAGGGCAATGAATGAATAGGTTATTGCTGTAGGTTCAGTGAGTCAAGTCTACTGATAAAAGATTCCACTTCAAAAGCAACATGGCAGGTTTTGCCTGCTGCTCCTTTTCTGTCTACTTGACACAACTACATCCTTTCATTCGCACAAGCCTTAAAATTCTATAACTAAATATTAAAACAGAAGGAACAGAGGAAGGAGTAGCAAAAAATATTACATTTCTCTAGTGGCTCATCAATATCCTTTGCCAAGATTTTTCACATCAAAGAATTTCTTTAGTTATATCATCCTTGGAATGAGACTCCCCTCAATAGGTAAGCATCCCATTTAATCAAACTGCACCTCAATGAAAATAAGACTACAAAATGAAGTGGTAAGTATTTTATCAATTAATTTAAGAAAGAGGAACAGTATTTATTTTCATTGTGCTCAGCCCATGAGAGATAGAGTAGAATTTTGGACTTTATTTAACACTTAGAAGATTCCAAAACTCAATCAAATCATTGTGAAGGTGAAAGAGCTCTCCTCAGTTAATGAATGGTTAAAGCAGGTGGGAGAGTAAAAGCTCATCATTCATGGCAGCTGATGGTCCCTATGAAAATCAAATAGTCAGAAACTAGTCAAAATCCTCCCAGTAAGGATGCAGTAGATGAAGAGAAGTCCAGCTTGTTTTGACAAGCTGAAACTTACAAGTCATTCATTCAATGGCCATTGTTGCCAGATGGAAGGGTGCAAGGTGCTCAACAAAGTTTATCTTCACCAATTTTAAACAGCGGGTCTATTTTACAGACTCCTTCCCATTAACCCGATCAAAAGGATTGTTAAATATTACTATTTTCACAGATATGGTGCATCATGGTGGCGTATCGGTAGAGCTACTGCCTTACAGCGCCAGAGACCTGGGTTAGATCCTGACTACGGGTGCAGTCTGTATGGAGTTTGTACGTTCTCCCCGTGACCGTGTGGGTTTTCTCAGAGATCCTACCACACTCCAAAGACGTACAGGTTAGTAGGCTGGTACACAAAAATGCTGGAGAAACTCAGCGGGTGCAGCAGCATCTATGGAGCGAAGGAAATAGGCAACGTTTCGGGCCGAAACGCTTCTTCAGACCCTCCTCTTATCCAGGTTAGTAGGCTGATTGGCTTGGTATAAATGTAAAAATGTCCCTAGTGTGTGTAGGGTAGTGTTAATGTGGGGGGATCGCTGGTCGATGTGGACTCGGTGGGCCAAATGGCCTGTTTCTGCCCTGTATCTCTAAACTAAACCAAACGTGTTTGAAAGACTTGTTTGGAAACGTGTTTCCAAATATGTTCCTTATCTTTCATTGTTCACCAGGGAAGATTGTAATAGTTGCCGAGAAATATTAATAAACATACAATAATTTACAGTTTTACCTTCTGGGTGGTGGGAGTGTTAAGCAAAACATCAATTTACAATTATCAAGAACCAACAAACATACAGATAAAGGAGATAATCTTTCTTTGATAGCTCTGGTTGGAGAAAGATCGCAATGAGTCAAGAGTGTTTCATTGTCAATAGGAACAATGAAATTCTTACTTACACCAGCACAAAAGATATGTAAACATATAAAAACCCATAATAAGCAACAAAAACTTCAGTCTGAAGAAGGGTCTATATCTCTCGTTTCCCTTATCCCTAACCAGTCTGAAGAAGGGTCTCAACCCAAAACGTCACCCATTCCTTCTCTCCAGAGATGCTGCCTGTCCCGCTGAGTTACTCCAGCTTTTTGTGTCTACGTTCAACAACAACTTCAGTATATATAAAAACAAACAAATATAAAGGCAACAGTGCAAATTCAAAAATAATGTCTCTAAGTCTAGATAGTTCGGAGCGTATTTGGAGGTTGCAGTGTTTAATAGCCTGGTGGTTGTAGGGAAGCTGCTGCTCCTGAACGTTACAGGTTTCAGGCTTCTATACTTTCTTCCTGATGGTACGAGGGAGCAACACTTGTGGATCCCTTCAACGGTGAGGAGGTCAGCCCCGTGATGGACTGGGCTGTGTTCACCATTTTTTTGTAATCTTCTTTTCTGGGCATTCAGGTTGCACTCTACACTTATCTCATTTGCATTCATTAAGCCCATGCTCTTCTGTTTCTTATTTCTGTGTGCCTGTCTAAATATCTCTCAAATGCAGTGATTGTAACTGACCCCACCACCACAAGGTTATTGGTTGCAACCTTCCTTCCATTGACGAACTGTACACTGCAAGGGAAAGGAAGCGAGTGTGTAAGATCATCTCTGATCCCTTTCACTCTGGCCACAAACTCTTTGAATCGCTTCCCTCTGGAAGGCAACTCCGGACTGTCAAAGCTGCCACAGCCTGACATAAAAACAGCTTTTTTCCACGAATAGTAGCTCTACTCAATAACCAAAAATCTGTAGCCTCCTTTTGCTCTGGTATTTTATTTAATTCACATGTTTAATCGATAATGTTTTATTATTAATGGTTAAAGTTTTATGTGTTATTCCTAATTGTCACTGTATGTTATGTTGTCATTTGCGGGCGGAGCACCAAGGCAAATTCCTTGCATTATTGGCCAATAAACTTATTCATTCATTCATCATTCATCTGGAGCAAGTTACTTCTCCCTCATATCTCCTTACAAATTCCTTCCTCTTACTTTAAGCCTACAGCCTCATTTTTTTGATACTCCTACCATGGGAAAATGATTCTGACCATCTACCTTAATTATGCCTCTAAGAATTTTATACACTTCTATTATCAGGTCAACCCTCACTCCTTTGCTCCAGGAGCCTATCCAATTTCTCCCCATAACTGAAATCCTCCAATCCAGGTACATTCTGGTGAATCTCTTCGGACTCCCTCTATCAAGCAACCACATCCTTTTAATAGCGCAAATGAAATAGAGTGAAAATTAAACATACAATTAGATTGAGAGCCAACAACAGAAGATAACATATAAAGTAACAAACATTAAACATAGTTGGCCTAATTCTTGATAATTATCAGCTCTGATAGTAAAAAATAAGGTGGGTTGGGATAGAGCTACCTAACCTTCTTGACGAAACCACAGAATTGTGTCAGTCAGAGTAAATAGCAGATGAGAATTTCAATTCCACTGTAGATTAAATATTCAAATTACTGTGTGATCTGCCACCCAATCTTTACTGATTTAATCTCAAAGCATCGTATTGCTAGGAATTCAACCTTCTTAAATGAATATAACTTCCATTTAACTTTCTCTTTCAAATTTGATATTAAATCAGTAGCTGGAGGTTGTTTCTTGCTACAAGTTTGAAAATACTGCTTAACCTGCAGACTACTTAAATTCCTAACTATAAATTAGATAAGATGGATCATTCCCCCTTTAATTATAGCTGACCATAGAGATATTTATCTCAAATACTTATGACTGTATTCTCACATTCCAATTACAATTCTAATCACACTTCACTCAGATGTAACCAGTTCACACCTGTTCCATACATTATGAGGCACAGTCAACGCAAATCCAAACCATAAGTTAGATATCAATGATACCTATGTTTATAAGCTGTACACTACACCAGTACACGACTGTTGTTCACATCAGGGTAGGTCTTACTTCAGATACGAGATAAAATCAAGGCATGTGCTCAGTATTGAAACAGAAAACCTCATTCATACAGCACCGAAACTGGACTAGCTCAACAATGCTGATTAAAATGTCCCATTTAATCTAGTTCCATTTGCTCGTATTTGGCCCATATCCCTCTAAACCTTTTCTATCCATGTACTTGTCCAAAACATTTTTGAGAAACAAAGGCTGAGGTTGAGTGATAGCTGGTGTGGGAAGCCAGATAAATTCCCAGGGCCTGATGGTCTGCATCCCAGAGTACTCAAGGAGGTGGCCCTAGAAATCATGGATGCATTGGTGATCATTTTCCAATGTTCTGTGGACTCTGGATCAGTTCCTGTGGACTGGAGGGTAGCCAATGTAACCCCACTTTTTAAGAAAGGAGGGAGAGAGATAGCAAATGGCATGTTGGCCTTAATAGCGAGAGGATTTCAGTATAGGAGCAAGGAAGTCCTACTGCAGTTGTACAAGGCCCTGGTGAGACCGCACCTGTAGTATTGTGTGCAGTTTTGATCTCCTAATTTGAGGATGGACATTCTTGCTATTGAGGGAGTGCAGTGTAGGTTCACCAAGTTAATTCCTGAGATGACAGGACTGACATATGAGAAAGAATGGATTGACTGGGCTTATATTTACTGGAATTTAGAAGGATGAGAGGGTATCTTATAGAATTCTGCAGGGATTGGACAGGGTAGATGCAGGAAAAATGTTTCCCATGTTGGGGAGTCCAAAACCAGGGGTCACAGTTCAAGAATAAGGGGTAGGCCATTTAGGACTGAGAGGAAATTTTTTTTTGCCTATAGAGTTGTGAATTCTCTGCAACAGAACGCAGTGGAGGCCAATTCACTGGATATATTCAAGAGAGTTAGATATAGCTCTTAGGGCTAATGGAATCAAGGAGTGTGGGAAGAAAGCAGGAACAGGGTACTGATTCTGGATGATCAGCCATGATCATATTGAATGGCACTGCTGGCTCAAAGGGCCGAATGGCCTACTCCTGCATCTATATTCTATGTTTCTATGTTTCTAACCAGTTAGGAGTGCAAAGTATGTAGTTCCCCCCAAAAACATTATCTTAATATATTATATAAGCGGTACAAAGCAAGTATTATGGAAGTGAAAATACAAAAGATAGAAATAAATACTATTCTATTATATCAAAAATATGTTTACATTTGCCATAAAACCCATGTTCATTCCAAACCCTAAAATCTCAGAATCAGTATTTATTTCTACAAAATTGGCAAGAAATGATCTAGACCACTGAGGAACATTTGCAGGCAGAGACAGTACGTGTGAAAAGCTGGTGTTATTTTTACTTTGTTACTTCCTTCAATGTCTCCCACCTCTCCTTTTATTCTATAAATAATGGCAACAACCACCTGGCCACCATTACACGGCAAAGGTTCCCTCCATAAACAAACAGCATATGCACCATTCAAACCCCCACGAGCTGCATACTTAACATTCATTAAATCAACATGCTTTAAATGACTCAGGGAATGTCAGCAATTAACTCCACTGCAATGAACAAGCAGGAGGCGAGAGCGAGGAAGGGTGGAAAAATCTGTCCAAGTAACACTGACTGTGAGAAGCTGATCAAGAATGTAAATTAGAAAGAATGCTGCTGCAATTAACCTATTAGAGTAAGTATCAATTATTAAACACGCTTGTTCCTCTGGCTCTCACTGCTCTGAATTAAGAGGGCCATCGGCTGATTTGACAGATCGTGTTCCTTTACACCTGCTGGCTGCCAGCAGGAGTCTGCACACCCACTGGTAAAGCAGGCCAACCTGCCTTAATCATTCGTAATTATCCTAACAAGCTCTAGTCATAATTCTGGTAACAGGAATAGCTGATCAACTAAACAAATTAAAGGGTCTAATCTACAATCCAGTCATTTATCTGCATGCATCACAGAATCATTCCACACCTGGATTCCGATTCCTTGAAATAGAATAGAAGCTAAAAACAAAATGGAACAATATTGTTTGATAACATTAATCCCTCTGCTCTATTTGCCCCAGAAACATGAGTCATATGATCATGTTGCAAACAAAGCAATGCTCATTAGCAAATGGCTCAGCATAGTTACTGCTACAACATACAGTAAGATGTATTGTTCCATCTCAAACCAGAGACTAAATCACATAACAGTAGAATACTATATTTGAAAGATGAAAACTAGAATGAAATTATGCGCTAACATCATAAGCTTTGCATACTTGTACAAGTTATGCTACAACTGCGTAAAGCTTTGGTTATCGAGAATAATACCACCAGTTATGGATACCACAGTTTAAGGAAGTCAAATTGGTTTTACCAGATTGAAAATTGGACCTGAAGGTAACATCAGGAGGAAAGATCACACAAACTCAGACTGTGTGGGGAAGTTTGGAACACGACAGATGGTTGATCAACTATTAAATTTAATTCTGAAATTGGTAATATTCTTGTAAATCATGTGGCTGAGACCAAATATGCGATATGATGACAGATCAGCCATAATCTCATTGAATAGTGAAACAACCTCAAGAGGCTAGATTACCTATTCCTGTTCCTATTATACTGGATAAACACATGAAGCTGATTTCATTCAAGGAATGAGATTCTAGATGTCACTGTGTTTTCTTACACTGAACCTCTCTTTCATATGCATTTAGCTGGATTTTAATTAGGTCATAGCAAGGGAAGAAATAAAGAATTCCAAATTCAAGGAAATTTAGCATTGGTCATTGATATATCCAACTTTTCCTCATCAACTCTAATCCTTTCTGTATCTCATTCCATACTCAATTTTAAACAATGGTGTTGGCAGTGGACTGTTTACCCGTGTTGCACACTGCAAAAAATTAAGTATTTGCTTCCTCCCAAAAACTACATTGAGATTTTAGACATTGAAAACTCCGTAGGATATTCAGTTCTTTTACTATGTTCATGTACATTGTAAGATAAATGAAAACGGTAGAAATATCAAAATAAAATGGAGTTTTACTTTTACCATGAATCACGATAAAAATGCAAGAGATGAAAACCCATGAGAGCTGCTGTAAAGTAAAGGAACTAGCCAGCTTTCTGAATTGATCACCATAATATTTCCTTCCATTTGAGGCCTACAAAATCAACGAGAGAAGACAGCGGTTATCTGTCATGTTCTCTTGCAATCATCTCTTCACTGCTTCACATCTCTCATCAACTGTCAAGGGCCCCTGATATAAGTGGCTTCATCTGAAAAGCTCACAGTTTAATCTCTAAATCGTGCTGGTCCCTCTGTCACATCCTCCTGTCGTTGCTTATAATGGACCTGCACACTTACTTCATTTATTTTTCTTCCAGTGTCATAAAATCACATTTCTATGCTTTAGTTTCAAAGCATACTCACATTTCCCCTCATTATTAATAAATACACTTTCATTTATCAAACGCTCCATTTGAGTGTCACATGGGCCTGGGGCAAAAGGAGACAAATTCTTCCTCTAAGTTGTTATGAAAGGTGTCGCACTGGGCGACCCTAACCCCCATTAACCCAGCTTCTAGTCTGTTTCTACTGGGAACAATGAGACTTCTCAGCAGCTAAACTAGTAGTGATCTTGTGCCATCTCAATATATTTGTTCATTATCTTCTGCACACACACAAGCATTTTAAAATGTACTTGGGGCAAGGGCCAAATTGAATCATCTGCCTTAATTTTCCACACAGTGCAAAGCTGCAGCTGCTGTGTGGGCTGTGCGTTTTCCTCCTTTGCCTGATATTAACATTTTCACAGCTCTCAAATTTAACAAGACCACTCTGAATATGGGGTTATGGCTGCATTCTGCAATATTCCCTAAACTCTGGCAGGTTTAAGACGAGTCAGTGGCTCTTTTTGACACAAAACCTCTAGTATTATTTTATTGTTACCTATAAGAATATATCAATAAATATTATTATTCTCTGACAATTCAGAGATTTATAAATATGGATCCCAGCAAACCAATTGCAAAAATATGAATTTTGCCTGACACTTACTGGTGTGAAAGGTTTCTGCTCTTTCCTAATATGAAATTACATAAACTAATGTACTTGTTTTTACCCCATTTACTTTACTCCTCCTCATCTGCTAGGAATAGCCTTCTTGCAACCATTTCCATTGATTCCTCATAAATAGTCATTCAAATCACTTTTGTTGAGATCTGATGAAAGCTTGCCTGTTTCTCTCTCCATGGATGCTACATAACCTGCTGAGTATCTCCAACATTTTTCTGCTTTTATTTTACTACTGCATTGTTTGTTGCAAAATGCTAGGTCCAGTGCACTGTCTCCTTGCTGCCAGCCGGTCCAGAGTACACTTTGTAGATTTGCTCAAGTCAGTCATGTGAATGTTTACATCCCTCTTTTACACTCAATCGGCTCAGCAAATCCATAAACCAAGGATAATGGAGCAATCAACATGCTCCCCCCCACACCCCCCAAACAAATAACCTAGCATTTTGCAACTAACAATGCAGAGGTAAACTACAAGCAGAAAATGTTAAATACTCAGAAGGTTTTGCAGCATCTGTGGAGAGAGAAATAGGCAAGCTTTCATCAGATCTGAACAAAAGTGATTTGAATGACTATTTACAGATCAAGAATTAAGAGTAATTGATATAAATACACAAATGGAATAATGAAATTACTTGCTACAGCTTAAGATAGATAGATAGAATCTTTATTTGCCACACGACCAGGCCAATAAACACAATAACACAGATAATAATACATAATAATCAAAAATACACTTTAATAGATAATCATTACAAAGAGAATTCAATAACTATCAAGTTTGTCGTGTACATCAATGATCTGGATGATGGTGTGGAAAATTGGATTAGTAAGTATGCAGATGATACTAAGATAGGTGGTGTGGTGGATAATGAAGTAGATTTTCAAAGTCTACAGAGAGATTTAGGCCATTTGGAAGAGTGGGCTGAAAGATGGCAGATGGAGTTTAATGCTGATAAATGTGAGGTACTACATCTCGGCAGGACAAATCAAAATAGGACGTACATGGTAAACGGTAGAGAATTGAGGAATGCAGTTGAACAGAGGGATCTAGGAATAACTGTGTATAGTTCCCTGAAGGTGGAATCTCATGTAGATAGGGTGGTAAAGAAAGCTTTTGGGGTGCTGGCCTTTATAAATCAGAGCATTGAATATAGAAGTTGGGATGTAATGTTAAAATTGTACAAGGCATTGGTGAGGCCAATTCTGGAGTATGGAGTACAATTTTGGTCGCCTAATTATAGGAAGGATGTCAACAAAATAGAGAGAGTACAGAGGAGATTTACTAGAATGTTGCCTGGGTTTCAGCAACTAAGTTACAGAGAAAGGTTGAACAAGTTAGGTCTTTATTCTTTGGAGCGCAGAAGGTTAAGAGGGGACTTGATAGAGGTCTTTAAAATTATGAGCGGGTTAGACAGAGTTGACGTGGATAAGCTTTTTCCATTGAGAGTAGGGAAGATTCAAACAAGGGGACATGACTTGAGAATTAAGGGACAGAAGTTTAGGGGTAACATTAGGGGGAACTTCTTTACTCAGAGAGTGGTAGCTGTGTGGAATGAGCTTCCAGTGGAAGTGGTGGAGGCTGGTTCGATTTTATCCTTTAAAAATAGATTGGATGGGTATATGGACGGGAAAGGGATGGAGGGTTATGGTCTGAGTGCAGGTAGATGGGACTAGGGGGATATATGGTTATATGGTTATATGGTTAAGTATTTATTTTAAATTAAAAAAAAATAAAAATTAAAAATAAAAAGTTCTGCACGGACTTGAAGGGCCAAGATGGCCTGTTTCCGTGCTGTAATGGTTATATGGTTATATGGTTAAGTGTATCACCAAATATCAAACAATATAAGGAACAAACTATATCTGCTGTGATAATTTATAAGCTGTAATAATTTTAGCAATATGTTTCATCTAAATTTAAGATATTACAGAGCCACCAGCTGTTCTGCAATATTTCATACAAATTAGTGTCAATGAATTACTTAACATGTCCAAGGTTGATTTGCCCTCATTTGATACTCAAAAGATACAATTTCAGCAAAAGTCATTAAATAGTAATAATCTGGAGTAAGTCTGATATCCAAGTAAAGGCATGTAAGAAGAAAACAAAGATAAATTATTATCCCACCCCAACCATCATCCCTCTTTGCTCAGGGTGGTCTAACCAAAGTGTTGTATGGCACATTTTTGGACAGTGAATTTATAAATTGAGCTTCAGAAGAATCCTAATCCTTTTTCAAATGAGAAGCAAAAAACCGTTGATGCTGAAAAGTTGAAATAAAAATATATGAAATCGGTTAGGCAGCATTTGTGGATCGAGAAACAATAAATGTTTCAGGTTAATGCTTTATCATCAGAAATATTGAAACCCATTGACCTGAAACATGAGATTCAGAGATCTTGTTTATTTGGAGCTGCTGTTTTACTCTTTGTAGTCCTTGTTTAGTATAGAAACATCTGCAGTAAGCCCAATTTACCAGTGACTAAACATACAACTTATGCATGACAGTGAAACATTGTGACTTGAAGAGGAATTGGCTGCAATACCAGCAGCCTTTCTTCCTTTGTACATACAATTCTGAAAATAAATCAAATTATATACGAAAGTAGCACCACAAACTTGCTGACGTGCCTGAAACCCATGAATATGAGAGCAAGACATAAATCAGCTAAAGACTGCTCTGACTTCTAGCTGCATGCCTCGTCCTAATGCATTCCAACTGATTTTATATATGTTTAGTTTTATCTTATAATTAGATCAACTGGGAAAAATATCCTGTGCATCTGTGTGCTTTACATTCACAGTAAGTTGGCAGTTCAGAGGCTACCTATTCCCTAGATTATGTTCAAAACATTTCAACATTGCTTGCTTTTTCTTCGCTCTTGCTGGGTTTGATGACTTATTGAGCTATAGCTCCTGGGGAACTTATGCGGTTGCTCTTTTACATAAGCAGTACCTCTGAATTATCAGTTCCTTATTCATTTCCTGAGGCAGTATCGAGTACAGCACATATTTTCAGGTAATCTGGTTGACTGGACCAAATCTGAATTCTCCTCGCAAATAATGTATCCCAGAAAATCCCATTTTGCATATACCCAGTTTTGAAGCACATTAACATGTGGCTCAGTTTAGCAAAACATGCCATTTCAATCTTCAATGAATATGACCAAAGTTGACATATTACCAAATAGCACCACCCACATTTTATTCAATACATTTATTCAACATATTTAAAACCACATTTCCAGGAATGCTTGCCTCCATATGGGATTGTTCAGTCAATAAAGGAAAAAAGGCCTAATGCAAAAGCTGGTCTACAAAACCATAGCACCAGTAGGATTATATAGCTTCAATCCTCAACAATTTCTAGCCATCACAGAACTGACAGATCAAAAGCAGATTTTGCCAATGTTAAACATAATTACCACCTGGGATCGAACCTACAAACATCCAACTTTGTTAATTCACCTGACATTCAGTAATGGCGACCACAGCATTGTCAGCATTAGGGGTGCCAACTTTCTCATTCCCAAATAAGGGACAAAAGGTCAAAATAAGGGACACATTCCCATTGGCAATTCATTGACCTACTCGGCCGTGGCTGGGTGAATGATGAGTTGGCCCGGGTGCTGGACTGCTCACAAAGCCCAGTCGGTAGGCCAGCTAAGGAGTTTTGGCCCAGGCGCCGCATGACGTCGCGCGCAAAGTCCAGCAGCCCATCCAACTCATGAACTGATGATCAGCCATGAGAAGGAGGGGTGGTGGTGTCGGCGGTAAGCGAAGGTCCGAAAGTCGGACAGCTAGCCGGGCTGCCGACCAACGGTGCCAAGGGCGAGGCGCTGCTTCTGCACATCATGTGCTGCACTACGTTGAGGCGGGGCTGGATGCGATGCTCCAACCTGACCGTCCCCTCGACACGAGTAGTAGCAGTCAAATACGGGACAAGGGCGGTCCCGTATGGGACAAACCAATTTAGTCCAATATACGGGATGTCCCGGCTAATACGGGACAGTTGGCAACCCTAGTCAGCATACAAATGGGCACATTGTGCTTCACTCAAGTACATTAATTGTTTTTGTTACTCCACCCAATGCAGCCATTTATAACTACAAATGAACTCCAAAGCTCCAGCAGTAAATGCCGAGGGAATCAAAGGATTATTTAAACATTTGGCAAATTGAAAAGTTCCTGGTTAACTATGATAGTTTTGTACAGAATTTCTGATGGGAGAACCAGGTCAATCCTTCATTACAAAGAAATTCTGATTCACTACAAAAACACCATATAAAAATGCCATGGAAGCTGATTTTTCCCTCAGAGGGAAAGTAAAAAGAGAAGGATCTCCATCTCTGGGTTGGTGCCATTGATGCTACCAGCCTGAGGTGAAAGCCTCAAAAGACAATTTCAATGTTTGGAAAGTTCAGAAAAGGAACTGAAATATAGAATGCCATGACATAAAAAATATTTTTAACAGTCTCCATACACATGCTCAGCCTTTTACAAATCGAGTCAGAAATAAGAGTTATTAAACAAATAATGCTTCTTACTTTCCTACAGTCTGTAAAAATGGGCTATAAAATACATATAAAGAACTAAAAAAGGGGCTACATAAGTCCACATCTTCGATTTAAATAAGTGCATTTTTTCCAATATCTATTCACAATACATTTTGTGTAAGAAAGAACTGCAGATGCTGGTTTAAATTGAAGGTATGGCACAAAATGCTGGAGTAACCCAGCGGGACAGGCAGCATCTCTGGGGAGAAAGAGTGGGTGGCGTTTTGGGTTGAGGCCCTTCTTAAGACTGATCAGTCTGAAGAAGGGTCTCGACCAGAAACGTCACCTATTCCTTCTCTCCAGAGATGCTGCCTGTCCCACAATAAATTTATTTCAATCAACAGATGACCGCCGCAATTTTTAAAGACTACATCATCTTTTATTCATGTACATTCTCTCCCCCCCCCCCTCTGAAAATGGCCTTTGCGATACTCCAGAAGTGTGCGTCAACAATCTTTTGTTCCCTCATTTAAGCAGGGGGGCTGCCAACATTGGGTGAGAGTTGAGAGTGAGAAATTGCGAAGGAGCGTAGCGACAGGGGGGTAGGGGGGAGGGTGTGGGAGGGGGGTGTTCCCCCCTCCCACGGTAGGGAGCTTTCGCATTTTTCAGCTTGAAATTGTGCAATCTGGTGCATACTGTAGTGAGTCTTTTAACTTACACTTGAATGCAACATTTATGCTTTAAATTGGATTAGGTATGAATAGGATTTGGCTAAATTACATTCCTAATTACATTCCACAGTGGAGCCAAGCTCTGATCAACAGGTGCAATCAATCACAATCACAATCAGTTTTATTCGTCACATTGCACTAAAGTGCAAGTGAAATGAATTTGCCATCATGACTGACTATGTTCATGTATGGAAATCAGATTATAATTCATGCTGTTATGCATATATATATATATAGAGAGAAAAAAAGTGTGTGTGTGTGTGGTTTTCCAGGCAAGTGCCCTCGACTTTGAAGGTCGAAGACAGTCGCTGAAAGGTCGCGTCAGTGGGTCAGGCCCTTTAATCAATCAACCTTACCCTTTGACTATAGAAACAAGACTAAAATAATGCCACATATTCAATCGTATATGGTTCAATGAAATTAAGATATATATGTAAAACATATATATGGAAACAGGCCCTTCAGCCCACCAAGTCCACACCAACCAGCAATCTATCATATACCAGTTCCATCCTACACATCAGGGATAATTTACAGAAGCCAATTAACCTACAAACCTGCACTTCTTTCGGATGTGGAGGAAACCGGAATATCCAGAGAAAACCCATGTGGTAGTAAGGCAGCAACTCTACCGCTGCGCCACCGTGCCACCCCATTACATTATTTTTTCTGTAATATTTATTATGGTGTCACGTCAATAAAGATGAACACATGATTCTGATTTCTGCCCTTAGTTCGATAATACACATCTCCAGTCATTGTGTTTTATGGCTGGTTTTCAACCTCTTCAGTCTGCAGATCTCGACCCGAAACATCACCCATTCTTTCTCTCCAGAGATGCTGCCTGTCCCGCTGAGTTTTTCTAGTTTTTAGTGTCTATCCAGTTTAAACCAGCAACTGCAGTTCCTTCCTACACTCTTTGTTAAGCGAAACGGATCCTATTCTCATAATATTATTCACCTCAACTAAGTTTTTTCATCACCTCTATTGCTGCAGAGAATACAATCCCAGTTATCAAATCTTTCTTCAAAGTGAAAAAAAAAAATCCAGCCCTGCCAACATCTTCATAAATCGCCCCTGGATCCTCTCCAGAGCAATTCCACCCTTTCTACAATGTGTCATAGTCTTACAGCATGGAAACAATCCCAACTTGTTCATGCAGATCAAGATGCCCCATCTAAACTAGTCCCATTTATCCGCATTTGGCCCATATCCCTTTAAACCTTGTGTGTGCCAGTGTGTGTGTGTGAGAGTTTGTGTCAGTGAAGCGGCGACAACATCTGAATCCCTGCCCCCTGCATCAACTCCTACTGGAATGGTGTCCATTATTGCCGATTGTCCATTGCAACCAAGTGTAATATATGACATTTCATGTGTAGAACCAACAATAACATTTAGGCCGAACAAGAACTGCATGACAGAGATGCCTTTTCTCAGCTGAAACATTAAACCAAAGGAAAATGCTGGTTGATGGAAATTGAATCACTTGAACCATGGAAAATAATACCCACACACTAAGGTATAAAGCTCCGAGGTCTCCATACAAGAAATCAGGCAGTAGTGGCGGTAGCGTTGGCAGGCGTGGGGAAGAAAGCTGTGTGGGCCGGGGGTGGCATCGGCAGGCACGGGGGAGAAAGCTGCATGGGCCGGGGTGGCGTTCGCAGGCGAGGGGGAAGATGTTGCGTGGGCTGGGGGTGGCATCGGCAGGCGCGGGGAGGAAGCGGCGTGGGCTGTGGTGGCTTTGGCAGGCGCGGGAGAGAAAGCTGCATCAGCTTGGGGTAGCGTCGGTAGGCAAGGGGGAGGAAACTGCGTGTCGACAACCCGGACCCAGCCTGGATGCAGTGCGGGTCGGGGATAGCGTCAGTAGTCTGGCCTGGTGGTGAAGTTTGGTAGGTCCGTCCGTTATAGCTGAAATCCATTATAAAGAGGGCCTTAAAAACAAGAGTTCACTGTATTAAGAAATTTTAATTACCCTACTATGACAACCCCATTAGACTTTCAGCCATATAGAAACATAGAAAATCGCAGAAAAAGCGTTTGATCAAGTAGAATGGGACTATATGATCAAAGTATTGCAAAAATTCCAATTGGGAGAAAACTTTATTGCATGGATAAAACTACTATATAACAAACCTACGGCTAGAATACTAACTAATAATATATTATCTTCAAAATTCGAATTATCTAGGGGCAACAGACAAGGATGTTCACTATCACCGCTGTTATTTGCTTTGGTAATTGAACCCCTTGCTGAAAAAATAAGAACACACTCGAATATTCACGGTTATAACACAAAATATTCAAACAACAAACTATCCCTATATGCTGATGATGTACTACTGTACATCACAAAACCACAAATTAGTATACCAAATATATTAAACTTAATTGAGGACTTTGGATCCTTTTCAGGATATAGAATAAATTGGAACAAAAGTGAAATTATGTCGATTAAACCAAAAGACTCAACACATCTCAGGAAATTCCCTTTTAAAATAGCTATGGAAAAATTCAAATATTTAGGAATTGAGATTACTAGAAATTACCATGATATGTTTAAAGCTAATTATAATCCCCTACTTAAGAAATTAAATAATCTGATTAAATTTTGGAAAACACTTCCGATGTCCTTAATAGGTAGGATAAATGCTATAAAAATGATTTTCTTACCACAAATCCTTTACCTATTTCAATCAATACCTATATATCTCCCAAAAAAGTTTTTCAAAAAACTGGACTCAGACATTACAAATTTTATATGGGATTACAAATCCCACAGAATACAAAGAACACACCTTAACAAACGAAAAGAGTTGGGGGGTCTAGCGCTCCCTAACTTTATGTATTATAACTGGGCAGTAAATATTAAAAATATGATTCACCTGCTGGACAATTCTGCCCAGCAGGTGGACTGGATTATAATGGAAAAAGGGGATTGCTCCCCGAATAATATAGGAGCGATTATTCTCTCTCCAATAAATTTGAATAATAAAAATTATAATAAAAATCCAATTATATATAGCACTATTAGAACATGGAAGCAAATAAAACAGAATCTAAAATTAAGAAACCTATCTCTCTTAATACCAATAGTCAATAACCCATCGTTTAAACCTTCAATCATAGATAAAGCATTTATACAATGGGAAAGAATGGGAATTAAAACGCTCGAAGATCTGTATGAATTAGAAAAATTACTATCATTCCAACAACTACAACTGAAATATAATTTGAAAAATAATCAATATTTTAAATATATACAAATCTGTGACTATTTGAAAACACACACAAAAGATTATTATAATATGCCTTCCGACTTACTAGATGAAGCAATGAAGACAAAGGCGGAATCAGTTAATTTAATATCATACTTATATAATATCATCTTAAATATAGAAATACCCACAACAGATGGAATTAGAAGAGATTGGGAACAAGATCTAGGTATAAAAATTTCAAAAGAGAGTTGGGATAATCATTTATTACAGGTGCATAAATGCTCGATCAACGTACGACATACGCTTATCCAATTTAAAACATTACATAGATTATATTATTCAAAAACCAAACTAAATAAAATCTTTCCTAACGTCTCACCAATCTGTGATAAATGTATATGTCAAGAAGCTACCATAGCACATTCTTTTGTTTTTTGTACAAAAATCCAAAAATTCTGGTTTGAAATATTTGATATTTTTTCAAAATTAATCAAAATAAAACTGGTACCAAAACCAGAATGGATTATTTTTGGAATATCGGAAGGTATTCCTGAATTAAACGTGTATCAGAAGAATTTACTCAATTATGGGCTAATAATGGGAAAAAAGCTTATACTTAAATTCTGGAAAAATGCGCCCACACCAACAATAAAAATGTGGACATCAAATATGTTGGAAACATTACATCTGGAAGAGATGAGATTCCTCCTAGTAGGCAAAGTAGATCAATTTCAAAAGACGTGGTCTACGTTTTTGGACCTATTACAAGCATGAGGTGCAATAGTAATTTAGAAAAACAAATAAATAAATAAAAGGTATCTGGACCTGGTAATGGGAGGTAAAATAAAAATAGACTTGGTTGGTAGTTCCTTCTCTATGAAGTATGGTATAAGAGTTATAATAGAGCGATTGTTCCTTCTTTCTTTCTCTTTTTTTTCTAGGGTCTATTTTCTAACTTTACTTCCTTCTCTAACCTCTTTTCTAAGGGGCTTTCTTTTCCCAACACTCTTTTGCACTTCACAACCTTTGCGCACTTTCTTCACTTTTCTTACTTCTTTCTTTTTCTTTCTTAAAGTTTAAAAAAGTGAAGCGGTACAAAAAATGTATTAATATATACGTGTTGTACA